>CM067502.1:47803887-48148887 GCA_034509495.1 Acestrorhynchus altus
GTGTGTGTGTGTGTGTGTGTGTGTGTGTGTGTGTGTGTGTGTGTGTGTGTGTGTGTGTGTGTGTGTGTGTGTGTGTGTGTGTGTGTGTGTGTGTGTTCTGTTTATACTGTCAGGGTGTTAAAATGCAGTCGTTGCTTTCTGATATCCAGTGGAGGTAAATGCAAAAACATTTGAGGTTGTGCACATACACAAATTCTATGGTTTACTTTTGACATCTATATTTTTGTTGGGGCTTTTTTTTTTTTGTTGTTGTTTTTTTTTCTGCGAGAGTGTTCATTTTTCCAGCCGTCAGATAGCAACACACACAGTGCTACTGGATGGAATAGTGCCATCTGCATCCCTATCATTTTTTTAAAGTGTTTTTTTTTTTTTTGTTCTCCTTTTGTGTGTATTTTGCATTTATCAACTTTTGCAACATTTATTATAATCAAATTATTATTAAATATAATTCTGATTTGTTTTTCCCACTGATTGTTAAAGAAGTGTGTATGGAGGATCAGCACATAAGGCTACTTTCACACAAACCCCCCCCCAGTCAGACATGGTTTCTGTGTTTTTGTTTGGGAAATTTCATGTTCCAACTTGACTGCAGGCAGCGTTGAAATGATTTCATTCATATTTGTATATTAGAAATGTGAGGAAGTTCAGAGGTTAGGCTTATTTATGAGCTACCTGTCATTGCTTTGAAGTGGTAGGATAGGACATGTCGACAGCATGCTCCTTGTCTTGGAGTCTTCTCGAGCTTTTTGAGCTAACTGAAAGGAGTCAGGGATTTCTGACCAACAGAAGATGGAATCAGTGACGCAAACGACAATTATACGTTAAAAAGAGAAAAAAAACCAACCTTTTTGTCTGTTTTTTCACTTTGAAACGGTTGCTTCCGTTGCCAAGGTTGCTTGGTGCTAGGTGATTCTCCACCTGTGTTGGGGTAAGCCCCACCTCTTGTGTTGGGATGGGCTAGTAGTGTAGCTTCTTCTGTGCTAGGATTGGATGGTAGTTTATTCATTACCAGGTCAACGTATAAATATAAATATGAAATCATACAATTCACCGCAATGTCGGTGAAGCACGATATTATTGGACCGTGATGTCATCAGAAATGAGAACATGTTCTAGAGGCACCCCTGCTAAAACAAGAATGTAGTCTTTTTAAATAGGACCAGTGACATCAACTTCTTGATTTCAGGTTGGCCTTAACGTGCCTACGTCAACTCTCACTTCCGTTCTGTCGTGATACGGTCTCCAGTGCCAATTTGAGGGTGCTTCCTCACCCTCATTGTTATACTGGCACAAGCTCTTACTCAGATGACCCTTTTTCCCCCTATTCAGATCTGGAAAATGAAAAGAAAAAGGTGCTTATAAAGCAGAGCTGTAGAGCGCTTTATAATTCTGCACAAACTGTAACTGTAGTATTTATGTAGCCAAATAAGTAGGGATGCGCCGATATAGGTATTGTGGGCCAACACTGATATACAATACGTTTTTTTGCACATGTTGATACATAAACATTAAATATAGAAATTGGTACTAAATCTACTTGAATTAGCAGCAGTTAAAGGGAAGTAAACTGTTATTTGCGTGGGGTCATAAATGCAGTAAAATGAATAAAATGCTGATGCCGGTGTGCTTCTCATATCACTGCATCACCACCAGCTTCTTCCTGTTGCGGCTTCATTACGTTGCTCCACTAACATGCCAGTATCTTGGCACAGGGGATGCTTCGCTATCCAGTCTGTCTATCTGTAGCGAAAGAAGTGAGGTTCTGCTAGCCAATCCCAGCACAGCTAGTATTTGTTTTTGGAAAAATTTGGAAATTGAAATTTTAAAAAACAATTTTTTTTGAGGTCGAATTAAAAAAAAAAAAAAAAAAGCTTAGTATGTGCATAATGGCACCTCCACTCATTCTCTCACTCTTACTCTCTTTTCTCTTAACGATATTCTCTCTCTCTCTCTCTCTCTCTCTATCTATCTGTCTGTCTGTCTGTCTGTCTGTCTGCTGCACGACCGATGGCTCTTATTAACGTCTTTTCCGAATAAGACCCTCGAAGGTCTTGTGATGTGCTTTGCATGAAAACGGGAGGGTGTCTGTTTCTTTTTTTGTTTCTTTTTTTTTTTCTCTGTTTCTTAATATGATCATTACTTTTCTTTTGGTTGTGCATGTAGGTCCTACTTTTTGGAAAATGATCCTCTTGTTTACATATGAATCGTACAATTGATATTATAGGCTATGAATGACAGTTACATATGAATATATGGATGTTGCCAAACTTTTGGTAAATGTTTTAAATATGAAAATGATATAAAACGTACTCCACTACATGTATCCATAATTCTTTATGATAGTGAGATGAATATAATAATCTGAATCAGTGTCACATTAAGCAAGGCTTCACCTTCAGCCCCCCCTTTGAGGCAGCATGCTGTTGAAGGGGGGGGCACTTTTTTTTCTTTTCTTTTTTGTTCATGATTTGGTCAAATTGTTTTGTACAGAGTTTATTAACATGTAGTTCAGTTAGTGCTCCTCGCTTTGGATTTCCAGTGCTTTGTATAACTTAATTTGGGGGGTTGGACGGTTTGTTATATCTCTGTGAAATCAGTGAGATGGTGGTGGTTTTTCTGGGGGAACGAAAAGGGAGGTTTTTAAATTAAAAAAAAAAAAAACCCAAAACATTTCAGTCTTAGGATTTCTGTTTTTGTTTAGGCCTATTCTTCATCTCTGCATGCTGCGTCATATGCTGTGGGAACCATTGAAATGTCACTCTTGACAATGAGAAATAAAACATTTGAAACTTGTAAAAGTGTTTTGTTCTTTTATGTCCAAAACACAAGGGAATGGCAACCTCTGCAGCTTTGTTTTTACCCAATCCGTCGACATACATGGCCCTAGTTTATCTAGATGTGAGAAGTGCCCTAATTGCTTATTAGTTACTGATACTTACTAGCTTTTGAGTATGAAGTCACGTCAAAGTTGAGTATACTCAAATATCCACAATCAAATCCAGTCAGTTTTTCACAAATTCACAGTAGAACGTACACAAAGTTCGGATTAGTGTTCTTGATAGTACAGACTGGCTGTTTGGATTCACAAATTCCTAAAGACTGGAGGAGGTTATACAGTGATTGTGCACTTGTAACAGCTGTGGGGTCCAGTTTGTATTGTAGCTATCTTGCTTCCACACTAGTAGGCTGCACAATATATTGCAAATATCGATATATTGAAAACTATTTTGAATGTGGGATGAGTTGACAAGTTGGATGAGTCAGTGAAACATCACCAAGACTATAACTGTCTTATGTTACAATTAAATAGTTATTATTTAGCATGATTTTTGCATCAAATATCATGTATTTACATTAGTTTGGGGGTGTTTGAGTAACCCCCTCTGGTCCTTTCCTTATAAAAATAAAATGGAAATAATTACGCGTCCTGAAAACTACACCATCTGGGGTGGCAATCCTTTGGGAATGAGGATATAAGTCATTCCCACGCCTTACTGAGTCACAGCTACAACTCTTTAGAAAGGACACCTCCTCAACCTCCTGCATCCATGTGAAAACAGCTGGAACAAGAACACATTTAGAAAATTGGGTGATTCGTGGCTAAATGAGGGCTTAAGACTACGATCATTTTTTTGCAAGTTCAAAAGAACACAAGTCTAGAACGCAAATTGAAATGTGGCTTTTGAGTGTGTTTAGTATTGAATGATATATAATGCATTGCAGAATGGAAAGGGAGGGGCTACTTAAATGGGGAAATTTGAATCTTCAAAAACAGATATTAAATGCATGAAAAATTATTTTAGAAAATGAAAACAAATATTACAAACAAGAGAAGAACAAAATGACTCGATCTATAAAACCTTGTTTTAAACATTGATGCTGTGCCGGATGGCATTTATCTAAACAGATGATACTAAACTATTTTTACAATAGATATGAAAGATATGAATAAATTGGAAATAATAAATTGGCATTTTGTTTAACAGTCTGCTTGACCGCCAGTGGACCACCCAGAAAACACTCTGAAACATGCCAGTGGACCACCACCTTAGTCCTCAGCAGACCAACAGTGCTCCACTGTCCTCTTGCTATCTGGGCAGTGTTTGCAGGCTTTAGATGTTGACCTGTGTGAGGTGACAGTTGCTGTTTCCATCAGCAGATGTTTTAAACATTGTTTTAATTGGTACACTGTCAAAATCATAATGAGAGCTGAGTGTCTCTCATTACATGTGCACTATATGGACAAAAGTATTGGGACACCTGCTCATTCAAGTGTAATTTAAAGAAAGGTTTCTTTTTACTACATGTTGGAGCACTGCTGTGAGGATCTGATTGCATTCAGCGGCAAGCATTTGAGAGGTTGGGATGTTGGAAGATCATCACCTCACCTCATCCCCAACTCCCCAACTCATCCCACACACACTTCCACTGCTCCACAGCTCAATGCCGGGGGGCTTTATACCCCTTTAGCCCACACCTGTTATTAGGCATGGTGGAAATATATTAATGTTGATGTGCTCCAGAGAGTCCTATTGTATTGGCAGTACTTCTCTAAAATAGGCATTTTAGGCAAGCTGTGTGTGCATTTGCACATCTGTGTCAGCAATAAGTGCAACCTAAATGTCCAAAACATTTGTGCATGCTAGTATAGTGCATTTGAGATGCAGTTCTAGGTGATGTACTATAAATTCAACACATGGTGGCAGCAAAATACAGCTGATCATTTGTACTGGGTCCCAGTAAAGCAGCAGTGCAGTTTAAATATGATTTGTTAATTAGACCAAGATCTTGATTTAAGGTTGGGTTAACATGCCTATGTCTTTTTCTTAATGTATGTGTGTGTGTGTGTGTGTGTGTGTGTGTGTGTGTGTGTGTGTGTGTGTGTGTGTGTGTGTGTGTAAAGATATGGGCTATTATAATAAAATTATGGCCTATAAACAAGTGCACAGCAACAAAAACTGGGTCAGAACATCTCCAAAACAGGTCTTGTGGGTTGTTCCCAGTATGCAGTGGTCGGTACCAACCATATATGCTCCAAGGAAGGACAGCCGACCACAGGGTTATGGGTGTCCAAGACTCATTTATGCTCATGAAAGCCCACCTTACAATTTAGAGGACATAAAGAATCTACCATAAGGTCTTGGTGCCCCAGGACACCTTGTGGAGTCTATGTCCTGAGCTGGTTATGAACATTAGGGTGGCCTACACAGTATTAGGCAGGTGGTTTTAATGTTATGGCTGGTCTGTGTTATTCTGAGGGATAAAGAGAGGTCATTGTGATTTATAAAGCCATACGAACTTCCTAAATGGTCTAAATGTAGAACACAGGTTCTTTAGTTCTTTAAATATTCCCATTTCCCTGCTTTGGCCTGTAACACTAGCTTCACGTACAGTGATGGTAACTCCTGATGAATCTTCCTTTCACTGAGAATATGAAATGACTGTTTTCTCAGAGCTACTGCGAATCATCTTAAATCCTAAAATGGGATCCATTAAAGTGGTATCTGATACAGTTCTGGAAAAACGTTACATGGTGTCTCCAAAGCAGCCTTGGTGAAGATGTTTGAGAGTCCCCGTTGCTTTAAATCTTCTGTACTGAGGCCTCTTTGATTACTCACATCATTAGTCAGCGTCTCCGGACTTCTACTAATTGTACTCCTGCAGACTGTGGGCCTTTTGGAACCGTCACTGACAATTAAACAACTCATTAGTTTCCAGCTGCAGGAGCTTTGGATCAATTTGCCCATTTTCCCTCTTTTTTTAGACCCCAGCTCCCCCTTTTGTGAAGCCTACAGTTTGGATTCTTATCTACTTTATTACAAACCTTTCTCTGGAGCTTCCATCCCCAGTAACCTCCAAACACCTTCACACAAGCCTGGTAATAAATCTCAGCTTTATCACAACACACTGCTTTAGACGTGGCTTCTAATGCAGGCCAACTTTAAAGAGTCAAAGCCAGAAGCATCTACACTATATGGGCAGAAAGTACTGGGATGAAGTTCCATCGTTCCAGAGAACACAGTTCCACCAGTGCTCCACAGTTCAATGCTGGGGGCTTTATACCAATGCCAATGAACTACAGGGACTAGACAAGCTGTGTGTGCATTTGCACATCTGTATCAACAATGGGTACAATTGAAAGTAGCTGAAAACCTTCATTAGAAGAGGTGTCCACAATTATTTGGACTTTTGGACTTTTTGGACATTTGGACAGTGTATACAGTGCAGATTATATATTAAAACTACATGTAAACATTATCAATCATGTGGGCCATCATATGCAAATATCTTTATGGTTGTGGACTGTAGTGTTTGATAGCCTTGATTTCAGAGGAAACAGTGAATGAGCCAGTGTCCAAGAACTTTTGGTCATATAGTGTATGGGCATACACTACATGACCAAAAGTACTTGGACACTGGCTCTAGTCTCAGGTCCACAGCACTGTCCAGTTTTATGTTCTCATGAACGTCGGATGAGTTGGGGATGGGTTTGGATGGTGATCACCATCCTACATCCGGACCCCGCTAATGATTTTATCACTGAATACAAGCATATCCTCACAGCTATGCTCCAAAGTCCAGTGGTCAAGAGGAGCAGTCGTCCCAATGCTTTTGTCCTTGAACTGTACATATGAAATAGGAAATTTGCTGCACAGAGAACGGATATCATAAGCAGTCCTGCCAACTTTTTATATTTTCTTTTTGCACGGGTTCAGGTGGGTCCACTCCTGAACGTGCTGTGTGTTTAATCAGTGAGATGGTGGGTGTTCTCCTTAACTCCATCAGAAGACTGTGGTCCCTGGTCCAAAGTGGCAGCTTTAGGAAATGTTATCAGCAGTCAAATTCATCAGGGGCTTGATTTGGAGGGGAAACGTGTTTATTTAATCGAGGTTGATACATTGTGTGGTGTGAGCATGAGATTGGAGCTAATTGTGAGTCTCAGGGCCAACGCAGGAGATTTGGCATCCCTGTCTAAAGACTGGCAACATCCACGAAATACCTCAGACAAACCAGCAGGTTTGATGAGTGCGCTGATGAAGCTGTTTGGCAGCAGTAGAGTATGTTTGTGGACGGCAGATCTTTCCCCAATTCAAAATGTGTGGGAAGCTACTGGAAACTCCATCAACACCCTACCGCTGCTGCAAAGTCAGCAGGGAAATATCAGGACATCTGTTTGTGAGCTGAATCCTGAATGATAATGAAAGTGGGTCATGCAAAAAGACAATGACCCAAAAGCACACAAGTCATTCTACTGAAGAATGGTTAAAGAACTATGTTGAAGTTGGTGTTATTGCATGACGGGTGGGTGGGTGGGGTGGGGGGTGAGTGGGTGAGGGGGTCATATTTCTTGTTTCGGTTTGTGATTAAATTGTAGAAATGTGGACAATTTTAAATGGTTCCCAAACCATTAAGTTGTGTGATATCAAATGCATTTCTGTAAGAATGCTTATCTAGGGCCAGGTTCTAGGGTCTGTCATATCCTAATGAACACAGTTAGGCCTCATGGACAGTGTGGAGCTGATAATGCGGATCAGCTCTCTGAGATGTGATACCTGTCCTATCAGTCATCATCGGGTTATAGGGACAACAGACAAATTAGAACCTCTATCAATTACAGCTATCCTCTGCACACAGACAGACACACTCCAGTTTGTATTGCTGTCTTTGTGAGGGTTTCAGCTGGTGAATGTTACTGTACTTTCATCAACGACTGTAGAGCTTCATCATAACATTAGTGAGAGTTTAGATATCAATGAAATATTATTGAACGGCAAAGACATTCCTGTTTATGCCAATGTATCAAACAAATAATAGCCTAGAACTGTGATTTATGAGATGGACCCCCAGCTCCACCACTTTACACTGGCTGCCCACCTTTCGGCTACTGGACCTGGACTGATTGCCCACCTGCCATCATCAACTATGTAGAAATGTGCACAGACGCAGATCTGCTGCTGGTATTATTATGTCCACCATCTAACTAACATTACTTCTATATACCTGAGTATTAGAACAGATGTTTGGGGCTCCAGTGTCTCCTAACTATGTTTAAGTAGACCAGAGGAGGAGGGGTCCCCCCTTGTGAATCTGATTCGTCCTTAGGTTTCTTCCTCCAGCTGTGTGGGAGTTTTGCCTTGCTGTTTGGTTCTCTCAGCTGGGGGTTTATGTCTTTATCTTGTTTTATGTGTTTTTATTTTTGATTTCTGCTCCGTGACATCAATTTTAAAAGCGATATACAAATATATTTTGATATTTACAGCATTTAGCTGGTGCTCTTATCCAGAGGGACGTCAAAGTAGTGTTAGGAATCTCGCCCAAGGACTCTTATTGGTGTAGGGCAGCATAGTTGCCCAGACTGGGAATCGAACCCCAGTCTCTCACATGGCGTGGTGGCTCACTGGTGGTTTTTTGCTGTTGCACCACACCATTTGACTCGCCCATGTGAGCCCACGTGAGCATGTTGGTTAGGAAGCATCCAAACATTTCCAGTAAACAAGAGCTAGACATGAATTCTCTTTGTGTGGACACTAATCCAACGTTAAGACCAACCTTCACAATCGGGTCAGCTTTGAACTTATCGTTTTAGAGGATGAATGTAAATGTATTTGCAATGTTATCAATTGTATGAGACTCGTCTCTCAATGTTTACTAACTAAATCATTCTGACATACATTAATCATTTAAACTTCCATTACCGTCCCACTATGGAATGCTTCCTCCGCTGAAGGTGGACCTCCAGAGAGGGCTTCACTGGTGATCCCTGGCCCACAGGTTGAGAAAAACTGCTCTAGGCAAGTGTGACGCTATCGTAAGGTTAAGAAAATATTACAGAACGTATTTTTTGAGAATATAAATTGTATCGTGAAAAGTTATGAAGAAGAATCCGAAAATGAGACGGATAATTTTATCTTTACTTTTTTGAAGTCAAGCAAAAAGCATGTCTAAGAAGATTTTTGTGAGTTTTGCGAATCTGGTATCCGGTCCCCACAACGAGGTAAATACCAGGCTTCTGAGACCGGTACCTCTCTACCCTTGTCCACACACACTCTATCAGGCCGTCACGGTTCTCTCTGGCTCAGTATTCAGTGTCAGTATCTGCAGCGATCATTGATGAAAGTGAGAGGATCTTGGAAAGGGTTCATTCTGAGTTCAGGCCTTTTCTCAGGTGACTTTATTTCTCTGATAACAGCGTTTTATCATCGGCAGGGAAAGGGACACTGAGGACACAACACTGCTATTTTAGGCCTCGTTCAGATTCTGGTTTCAGTCCAGTCCATTCTGATCCGGAACGGTCAGACCAGGCCTCATTATGTTTCTGCTTATGCTGGGAAACGAGAGTGATGAGAGCATGCAAAAATGCCCCAGAAACTCTTATTGTATTTCATCGCTGCCACGCAGAGACCTTGTATGTCCGTTTTCACTTTCTGACACAATGTGACTCTGGCAGTTGCTCTTTACATTGTGTCAGAATTTCATGATGAACGGACCAATAGAAAAGCTCCAGAATTACCTGGAATTAAATTCTTTTGTATTGAATTTCATTGAAAGTTATGAAGGTGTTCTGCTTCTTGGGTTAAGTTTCTATTTCGGAGATACAAGGTTTTTGTGACAATTAAACCTGGCTAATTCCTATAGATCAGGGATGGAGACCAGAGGGCCAGAGTTTGGACTACTTTGCTATAAATGTATTTTAATCAATGAATCTAACAAATCATTCTAAAAGCTCATGAACACCAAATATGGCTATAAGTATTTGGACATCTGCTCATTTCTTCCAAAATTAAGGGTATTAAAAAGAGTTTATCCTTCATTTGTTGGAGTAACTGTCTCTACTGTCCCGGAAAGCCTTTCTACAAGATTTCGGAGCATCACTGTGAGAATCGGATTGCATTCAGTGACAAGAGCATTACTGAGGTCAAGATGTTGGATGATCACCACCCACTTCATCCCCAACTTATCCCAAAAGCATTGGATGGAGCGCTCACCAGCTCAAAGCTTCTAGTCCACACCTAGCATTAGGCATGGAGCCAGTAGGTTTATATTTATCTGCTCCAGAGTCCTATTCTATTGGCAGTACTTCACTACAGGTACTAGACAAGCCGTGTGTGCATTTGCACATCTGTGCCAGCTGAATGCATTCATTAGACGAGCAAATGCCTTTTGTAATTCAGTCTTTAATTCCGAGTATGGCTGCCCTTACTGTCACCCCGGATAAAGCCACCATCAACTCTACTTGTAGCACATTAAACATTAATATCAAATCTACACTTCACCGTTCACCAGCACAAACATAACCCCCACGGGTCTACACCACCAACAGAACAACTTGGCCATGCAGGCGGAGGGAGCTGCATGTCCTTTTTTTTTTTTTTTTTTTTCTTCCTCATTTTTCTTCCAGTGTTGTGCACTGGCTACGGTTACATGCTGGTGGCCTGATAACAGGACTCAGCTTTCAGGTGTGCTCAGGTGTGCCGCAGTCTGTGACGTCACACAGGTGTTAGCGCATTACAGAGAACACATACCAACCGCAATACACCTTCACCCGGATCCACCTCTGGCTGTCTAGAGCAGCAGACTTGATGTCTCTCCAAATACGGCTGCCTTTCAATGTATGGTACAAAAAATCGACGCAAATTTACTTGAAGCCAGTCAGAGTAATGAACACACACCTTGTCTAGTCCCTATAAAGAAGCACTGCCAATAGAATAGGACTCTCTGGAACAGATAACATGAACCTATTGGTCCCATTCCTAATTCCAGGCGTGGGCTAAAGGGGTAAAAAGCCCCCCAGCATTGAGCTGTGGAGCAGTGGAAGTGTCCTCCACAGTCGAGCAGGATAAACTCTTTTTTATACCATTGATTTCAGAAGCAACAACGAATGAATGCTGAGAATGACCCAGCGCTCACATGACGGCTCTGTGGTGGTCCTGGTCACTGAAGATCAGGGTTAGGAGGACAACAATGAAAGTGGAGAAACAGATGGACTGTAGTCTGTAATAATAGAATCACAAAGTGCTCTATTCCCCATCTGCATCCCATCCCCATCTCTAGTCTCGTTGTCCATAACACTGTCCAGTTTCATGGTTGTTTTGCCCAAAATGGACTTCAACACCTAGTGTGGTGTGTATGACTCTGTATTTGCTACAAAATGTATCGTCATTCAAAAGATGTGCATCTGCAACTGAGTTACTGCGATTTTAGCAACACAACGCCTGTAACAGTGGTTCGGACATTAAATGGTAATGCTGTGATTGAAAACAAGACCCTTGCACTTGAAGTAAGATTATTAATATTTTATTCCAAAAAAGTGATGCACGTGACATATTTTATTATTTTTAAAATACAGAGAATTAAAATAAGACTTTGAACCGAAATATATTATAGAATCCATTATGAGTGCATTTGAATATGTACATATCTTAAAAATGTGCACAAAACGTACATAAACAAAATCAAAAATAGAATTTTGACCTCAGTTATTAAGAATAAAACTGAAAAACAAGTTACATTTGGACAAATGTTTCATATAAACAAAACTATAACCCAGAACTATGGAGATAGGAATTATGCAGCAAACCGAGGCATCGAATGTTCCTTGATTCCCTTCCCCATATATTCAGGTGAAGACTTGTCAGATGTTGTTGATAAGCAGCTGCTGGGATGCAGATGATGCCTTTTTAACCTCTCTATTCAACAGCAGTCTTTTGAACTGTGAAGGGGTTCATGCTGCTATTTTGTTCCTCGGCAGCTCAACTCAATGCTTGACGTACTTCAAGATACCAGTTTATTTTGCATCTCCCAGGTGACATGATGTCATATCGGAGCCCGAAGGTTCTGACTGGTTGTGATGCGGAGTCTCCGCCTCTCCATGGCCTGCTGCCTCTTCCTCTCGATCTCAGCGTCGCTGCATCTGCCCACCTTCACATCTGCCTTGCTGACATCTGGGAAAACAGATTCAAACCAGTCACGGACCTTCATGCATTTCTTCATTCATTTGATCCAGAGCATATTAATCAACTCATGCATGATCAGCCAGTGTCTCATTTTCACACCGATTAAATCTGTTAAACACTGACTACAGTAATATGGAGAATGGCATCTCTGTCATTACCACTCTACTGCTACTGCGCTATGGGACTTTGGTGGAGCTGCTCCAAACCTCTCGCCAGAATTGTGTAATGATGTATGAAGGCCAGGTTACGCATCTGCACTGCAGCATTGTAGTCTATGCCACAGCCTGCACAAGTGGCCTACACCATTGTGAGCACTGTCTGAGTCGCTGTGTAATTCCACTGCCAAACACTAGTTGGTGATTGGGTTTTTATGGTGTTGCACGAGGATGATCGGGCTATGAATACCTTTGGTAGGTACTGACCACAGCCTACCAGGAACACTCCACAAGACCTGCCTAATGTTTTGGAGATGTTCTGACCCAGTCGTCCACTAATTCATCTGGCATTCGCAACACACCGTCTTCAAGAACTGACTGTTTCACTTGCTGCCCAACACGTAGATACCACCCCTTGACTGGAACCAAATCAATGTTACTCACGTCACAAATAATGTTATGGCTAATTGTTGTACATCGTTCATCAAAGTTCTTTGCGTTTATTTGCTGCTGTTCGTGTGTAAATGTATAAATATCGTAAAAGAAATTACCTTTGGTGACAGCTGGTACAGTGCTGAAGGTGCTGTATGACGTTTTGGACTGGTGGTCATTTGGAAACCTTTCAGTCAATTGGTGGGAAGTTGGCACAGCTCTTGTGCTGACCTGCTGCTGTGGTCCACCACTAAAGGCTCCCCCTCCTGAAGAGCTTTTAATTTGTGTAAATTTATACGGCCCTTTGCTAAAAGTACTAGATGGGTTTCTGCTGTAGTCCAGTACATTTTCGATTGGCGTGCTCCTGTGATTCGGCGAGTTGGCTCTGGTGAAAGCAGGGTTTTGTGAACTTAATGGGGTTTTTGTCCTGAAACCAGCAGCACTGCTATTGCTACTGCCATTAATCCCGTTACTCGGTGGGTCTGGCCGTACAAACTCTCTGTCCTGTTTAGGAGCCGTGTTAGCAGTAGTGTTTTGAACCGATTTAATGGAAGAACCCAATGTCCTGCCCTGTACACCACTGTTCTTTGGTGTGGGCTTTGCCACAGATGTCTCCAGAGAAGGCTTTGGTTCAGACGTGAATTCGTCCACCTTTTCGCATGCCTCGCAAAACAAGTCGTCATCATCCACCCCATCATCCCAGATGTCGTCTGATGCAAAGATGGAGTCCAAGTCCTCGTCGGCAATGTCACTCAGGCCATGTTCACCTGTGATTGGTTGATTGATCTTGGTAGCCTTAATGTAGGTATGGGAACTAGAGCTAGAACCCACTGACATTTTAGTCCCAGTTAGAACTCCCCATGTTCCTGATGGTTTTTGAACTTTGATTGGTTGCTGTGGTTTGTCATAAGCTTTAGACACGTCACACGGCCTTTGACCTGGTTCTGAGTTTTTCTGAAGTAGAACCACAGTTGAAACTGTGCTGGAAGGAAGAACCTGGCTCTGCTGATGGTTCTTTGGAGGTATGTTTGTGTTGCTAGGCAATACTTCTGAAGTCTCATTCCACTGGTGACCAAGCTGAGAGTCCAGCTGAAAGGTCCGTCTGCTTTTGAGCTTCTGGTTTGGCCCTTGCAATGTGCCACACATTACTTCAGTGCTAGCTTGCTGGTGGTACACACTACCCTTAAGGCTCTTGGTGAAATCAGCACTATTCCTGTTTGGTTGTTTCTGGGTGGAGCTGTGTTGAGGTTCAGAGAAAAGCTGTGGGTTTTGTGTCATCTCGAACACCAGCGAATCTTCTAGTAAATCATCGTTGCTCCAGTCGTCATCAAAATTGATGGCACTGCTCACCTGCCTGCCTGTTACAGAAGAAGTCACACTAGACACACCTGGTTTGGATGCATCAGCCACTCCAGTGGAGAAGCTGGATTGTTGCCTGTTATTGCAAAGTGATGCATTAGTAGGACCTGCTACTATGGCATCAGCTGTCCCAACACTGCGATTTCCATTCAGAGATGTATTTTGGGAGGTTTTAGCCACATCTAGAGACCAACCACTCCAACCCTGGCTGAGACACCCACTGATCTGCTGGGTGGAACCATCAAACAGCAAGTCCAGATCATCATCCATAGCTAAATCGTCCACAGGATCTTTATCTCCATTTGTCTTAGCTTCTTTTGACCCAGGTAACGCTCTCTCAGCTTCAGGGTTGTTCTGCGGTGGACTTGGTGAGTGGTCACCATAAAACAGCTCCAGGTCCTCGTCCATTGCTTGCTCACAGCTCTGCTGTTTGGCCTCGTCCTGCTGGATCATGTTGAAGTCAAACTGCTTTGCCAACTTCAGGAGGTCATCTACAACATTTGGTCTGTTTGGGCATAAAACAGACAAATTTTCAGGCTTCTGAGATGAGATGCAGTAAACAAGAGATTCCTCTGATTTTATTTAATATTAAGATGAAAAAAAAATGAGACACCATGTGCCCTTTGGGCATTTTATCCGAATCACCCATCAGATAGGTTCACTGACTGTTACTGACTGTAGCTTATCTGTTTCTGCACACACTGACCTTCAACCTCCTCTATCTAAGGATGGACAAAGGCACACCCCTTATTGGTAACATAAAAGTGCATAAAGGACTAACCTGGTTGACCTAGGCTTGGGCCTTGGTTCTGGAACCTCTGGAGTGCATGGAATGGCACTGTCCCCAATCCACTGCAGTAAAGACGAGTCTGCGTCTTCAGCTCTCCTGCTCTAACATACATAAACAATATATAATACATTAAATACAAATATATGCATTAATACGTGTTAAATAAAAGCCAGTATTTCCAGTTAGGCTCCTTAATTTCCGAGAGGGAACCCTCTCAAGGGATCAATAACGTGCAATATCAGTATTACCAGTAATATCAGCAATATCAGTTGGTTAAGCACCTTGGGAGCTATCCGGTTAACAATTTCTGAGATGTCCACCAGTTTGACATTGGTAGCTCTTCTCCGTCCCCGTCCTGAAGAGAAGAAGAAAGAAAAAAGAAGAGATGACACATGATCTCCAATTAAACCAGCTGACCCCTAAGCTGACGGTGTTTAAGTATGAACCGCACTTGCCGTTTCTATTAGGAGTTGCCGGTGAGTTTGAATCCCAGATGATGTCATGCTGAAGTTCTGGGTCGTTGGTTGGAGACTCTTCCGTAACCCCACTCCTGAATCTGCTCTTTGGCAGACGGGTGGGTGTTTTGAAATCTGATTAGAAACACAAACACACACACTGTATATCACATATATATACATACACATGCCACATTTTTTTAAAAGAAAGAGCCTCGCAAACATGTTCCACAGTGTGTATGGTTTACTAATAAGAGATACCTTCAGAGTGAAACCTGGGCTTGTTTAGATGAACACACATTTGGTATCCTGACATGAAGCCCACCCCCACAAACACACACACTATCATCTGACAATTAATGCCTGTTGGGTGAGCATATTTAGTGGACTGTTATCAGAGCCCCGTACATTTTCAAATCTCTGTACTAATAACTTGTAGACCTTCTATAATTACAGATTGCAGCCCATC
The DNA here is from genome assembly GCA_034509495.1 of Acestrorhynchus altus. NCBI lineage: Eukaryota > Metazoa > Chordata > Actinopteri > Characiformes > Acestrorhynchidae > Acestrorhynchus > Acestrorhynchus altus. The sequence goes on from CM067502.1 coordinate 47,819,502, forward strand.
TGTTTCTCTGCACATTATCCCCCTTTCACCCCGATCTTCAGTGGTCTGGACATCACAGGACCACCACAGAGCAGCTATTATGTGGGTGGTGGGTCATTTTCAGCACTGCAGTGAGACATGGTGATGGTGTGTTAGTGTGTGTTGCACTAGTACAAGTTGATAAGACACAGCAGTTTAACTGAACTGTGTTTGGGTTCAGCTGAATGAGACAGTGTTTGGATGCCAGCAAACTGGGTTTCTGCCAGTTTAACTGGGAGAGCCAGCAAACCACCCAGGAGCCTGACTGGTTCCAGGTCACTTACTCCAGTTCTCAGGTTTGTGTGGTACTTGTGCACTGTTTAAGGGCTCCTGGGAGCGTGGCTGGGGCTGGCTCGGTCTCGGGCTTCTCCTCAGTCTGTTTATCCTCGGCTTGCTTTGGACGGGTCTGTTGAGATCGCTCCGCTCCGGGCTCGAACCGACACCTCCGCCTTTCTTTGCGTCGTTCATAATGTTTACGATCCCGCACGTCCACGCGACATAGCTACAAAATGTGTCCCGGGCCAGACCTCGTTTTCTGTGCGGTTCAAATGCGAGAATTTGTGCTTTATTGTGTTTTCAGCCACAATTTCACAGCCGCGTTGGTTTGTTTACGAATTCAAGGCGGCCGCCGAGCGCCTCTCTCCCATGAGCCCGCGCGCGTACGCGTTCAGGGCCGTACACTCTGCGCACGCAATGCGCAGCCGAAGTGGGAAAATAGAAATAAAAACAAAGGAGCGTTAGCTTAGCCACCAGTCATCCCTGTAACTCAAAAGCAGCTTCATAACCTTCGGATTGGGATTAAGGTCATTACTTTGGCCCGGCCATACCAAAACATTGACCTTATTCTTCTTTAGCCGTTTTCTTTATGGTAGAACAACTTGTGTGCTTAGGGTCGTCGTCTTGTTGCTTAACCCAGTTCTCCTGAGATTCAGCTCACAGTCAGGTGGTCTGTTCTTTGCTGGTGTAAACCAGAATTCTTTGTTCCATCCATGATGGCAAGTCACTCTCGCACACATCCAGCCAAAGAGGCCCATAGTGATGCTACCACCACCATGCTTCACAGGTGGGGTAAGGTTTTTGTGCTGGAATGCAGAAAATGTAAACCACCCTTAAACAGCAATTCCACATTTTTCTGATGTGCATCGGCATAATTGCACTGTTAAGATGGAGTAAAAGATAATAATAATAATAATAATAATAATAATAATAATAATTTTATTGCTACCTTGCTACAGTTTAACCAATGTTCATGTTTCACTCCTTATGTCCAAATGCTTTACGCTGTACCATTGCCAACACAGATGTGCAAATGCACATACACAGCTTGTCTAGTCCCTGTAGAGAATTACTGCCAATAGAATAGGACTCTCTGAAGCAGATGCCTAATACCAGCACTGAGCTGTGGAGCAGTGGAGCTGTGTTCTCTGGAATGGTGGAGCTCCATCCAGTACTTTGGTGATGAGTTGGAGATTTGGGGATGAGGTGAGGTTACTCAACATCTTGAGCTCTTGTCGCTTAATACAATCAATTCACAGCAATGCTGCAAAATCTAGTAGAAAATCTCCCCTGCACAGTAGAGACAGTTACTCCAACAAAGAAAGATCAAATCTTTTCCAGAGAAACCATGAATGTGCAAGTGTGCCAGAACTTTTGTCTATATAGTATTTTTAGCCTCACTTCCCTTCACACTGAAGTTATACAGAGATTTTCAAGAGTTTTATTCTAATGGATAAAGCTGGCAATTCTAGGAGAACTATTAGCAATAGTTTAAAATATTAAAATTAAGCTCGGATTTAAGAGGAATAAGTGTAAGAAGTGTCCTGTCCTGTATGCACATTGTTTATTATATTTTATAGTAATGGAATTAAAACGTTTGTATTACTAAGTCAATGTAATGCTTATAAATTATTCATTAAAGACCGTTCAACTTCACTTGAGCCCTTTCGTCTTTCTGTGTTCTCCAGTTTCTCCAATACCTTGCTAATGCTATCTCATACATCATAAGATAAGTGGGTGCTGTCATGTATGTAAGATAACCCCACCATAGGCCTGCATGGGAGTGTGTGTGTGTGTGTGTGTGTGTGTGTGTGTGTGTGTGTGTGTGAGTGTGTGTATTTTTGTTAACCTTATAACTCACTGTACATTCTACAGTGCTGAATTGAATTTTACACCGTTCCAAGCGTTCTGAGTTGTAGGACATGGTGTGTAAAGTTGGACTTGTATGAACATTGTGTTGAAACAAGACAGTCCAGTCAGCAGGCAGCAGTGGCAGCTTCGTCCTGTCACAGGACACAATTCATTTCTGTAACTCAGAAAGCAGCTGCAGACTCAGGGTTCCTAATATAGACATTATGTGGACTGCAGATCGATGGCATATGATATGACTGGTCTACACACTGATTGTTGTTGTTTACAAGCTGTCTGTTGTTCTAAAGCAATATCCAAGTACTGATGATCCCCATGAATAGGGTGACCATACCTCTTTTTCACAGACACAAACTATTTTTGGGGTGTAAAAAATGTGTCCGGACGGAGCTGTCTGAAACCGTGCCCTGTCGACTTTTATCTCCTACAGCCCTATCCATGGCACCAAGGGAGCAGCTGGGGAGTTAAGTGCCTTGCTCAAGGACACTTCAGTCATGTCCAGCCAGTTCAGGGAATTGAACCGGCAGCCTTCCAATCACAAGGCTGGTTCCCTAACCACCAGGCCATGGCTGCCCCTCAAAAAAGTTTGTGGACCCTTTAGAATTTTCTAGAGAAGGGAGAAGCAAATCAAACAACTGAAAAATGTTACAGTCAATAATCCAGTGTTACATATCTGTGAGTGGCGAAAGTATGTGAACCTTGTCGATGTATGTCAAACCCCCACATGCAGCAATAACTGCAACTAACTGCAAATAACTGCTTGCTTCAGGTTCTTCCACAACATTTCTGTTGGATTAAGGTCAGGACTTTGACTTGGTCGTTCCAAAACATTAACTTTATTTTTCTTGGGTAAAACAACTTGTGTGGTTATGGTCATTGTCTTGCTGCATGATCCACATTCTCTTGAGAATTCAGCTCACAGACAGACGTTCTGTTCTTTGCTGCTATAATTCAGAATTCGTGGTAAGCCAAATAAGCCCAAACCACGATGATACCACCACCAAGTTTCACAGATGGGATAGTGTTTGTAGGTTGGAATAGTGCTTTCATTTCTCCAGCCGTAACACTTCCCATTTAAATAAAAAATGATTATTTTGATCTTACCTCCCAAAAAAATGCTTCAAGCCTTTTCACTTGTCCCAGTGATCTTTTGCAAACTGTAAGCGATGTTAGAGAGGAGCATCTTTCTCCTTACAACCCTGCCATTCACACCGTTGTTTAGTGCTCCCCTGATGGTGGACTGATGAACAGTAACATTAGCTAGTGTGAGAAAGGCCTTTAGTTACTGAGACGTTTTTTTACTCTGTGGACCTGGATTACCCATCTCACCCACACAGCACTGACTTAGTAAAGTATACCGGGATGTAATTTATCACACACTAACAATAACAGATCGTCATATCGCCCACCTGCCAGGGTTAGTTTATAGCGTCAGTCTACATGATGACCAAACTTTCCACCCTTTCAACCCTAAAAGGCAAAAGACACCCTTGGCTTCTCTGTATTCAGAGAAGGCTTTTTCAGCCTCAGTGTAGTATATCACAGCCACTCCTGCTGTTCCTCTCTGTGGTGTTAGCTCATTGTGAACAAGGCTGGATTCATGAGTTAGCATTGATCCACGGCCAGTAAATCTCCTCAGCAGTTTCATTGCCACGTTAAACTTGTCTCGCTCTTCACTGCCATGGCTTGGCTACCTCAGCGTTAACTGTTCTTTATGTGTCTGTCCACACCGGGTGTGCCCCACTAAGACACACATATACACGCTCTCTCTCACACACACCCCTAGTATTTTACTTGATGGATGGCCCTTCTGTGAACCAGCAGGTTATTGGGGTCAGTGATTTACTGAATAGCCACTGTTCGGTTAGCTCAGCTCCTGATGATGTCATTGGGAAAACGGTAGCTTACAGTCTCCCGGTGCAAATTAGGTGAAAGCATCTTAAATTCAGGGAACATTCATGAAAGTTATACTAAAGCTGCGTGGACAAAAGTATTGGGACAGCCGCTCATTCCTCGATTTTGTCTCTTCTGTCCGGAGAAGACTGCTTTCAGGATTTGATTGCATTCAGTGACAAGAGCATAAATAAGGGCAAGATGTTGGATGATCACCGTCCCAACTCATCCCAAAAGCTCCATCATTATTGGCACCATCATTTCCGAGAAGCCAGTTCTGCTGCTCCACAGCTCAATGCTGGGGGGCTTTTTACCCCTCTAGCCCATGCCTGGCATTAGGCCTGGTGCCAATATCTTCATGCTTATGCTTTGGAGAGTCTTATTCTATTGGCAGTACTTCACCAGGACAAGTGTCCATATTTCTATAGCCTTGGAGCTTCAGTGCAAAGCTTAATGTGACTTAGTCAACTTTGGGGTAAGAATTGAGTGCCTTATTTTTTTTAATCTCTTTTTAAAATCTTATTATAATAATGTATAAAGGCCACTATTACTGTATGAGACTACCCTCACTGAGTGAGAGGAACCATTTATAAGTGCATTTAAAACTGACTTTACTCATTATGTCACATGACTTGGCTCCCATAGGGGCCGGTTTTGGCCTCTAAAGCAATGAGGCCTCCAGAAGTAAACTGATGGCCCTGACATGTTCTTGGTTAAATGATGTTAATGAGTCGTTCAAATGAGGGTAGCTTCCTGCCCTTATACAGGCGTCCACTGGGGCAATCTATATACAGTATACACCACACACACACACACACACACACACACACATGGTGTAACTGATCCAGAAGGATATCTGAACCCTTAATTTCCAAAATGGTAGACAGCCCTTAGTTTACACCATTTACATGTTACCTATGGGCCACGACACGCTCCTTAATCACACCAACTGTTCTGTAGGAAAAATTAACCCCTTAAACCCCAGCCTTGTGTTTGAGTTTTAATTTAACACCTTTAAATTTAACACCTACTTATTCTGTACTAATTATTCAGTACTTACTAATTATTCAATAAGTAGGGATTATTACTAATTAGTACATGCTACTTATCAAACAAGTAGTAATTACTCAGTACTTTTCAAAAGTAACTATTCTGTATCTACTAGTTATTCAGTAGCTACTAGTTATTTAATTAATTGTAATTGTTTATGTTTACTTAAACTAATTAATTATATTAATACTAATTAATTATATTAATTTTTCAACAAAGTAATTATTCAATAACTTGAATTATTTCATTTAATTACTTTAATCAATTATTCAGTAGTAGTAGTTATTCAGTTTTTAATAAATATTCAGTAAGTACTAATTATTTAATAAATAGTAATTATTCTGTATCTAATAATTATTCAATAAGTTGTAATTATACAATAAGTAGTAATTATTCATTAAGCAGTAATTAGTAAGTAGTGATTATTCAGTCTTTACTATTCAGTACATTTAACTATTGAACAGTTTACGTCTGTTCAGTTGAAATGTATTGTTCAGTAAAAATTTGCACTCTTTCGAACTTCTTTCTATATGATTGATTTCAGTTTAACAATTTGAGTGAATTGTAGAATATTTGTAATTTGAACAGGATTTTAATGATCATCACTGCACAAATGCTTTTCCTGTCTCTCTCTCTCTCTCTCTCTCATTACCTCTTTATCTGCATTAAAACTTTCATTTTTGTTTTTCACTCTTTTTCTGTTCCTCTTTTCTCTTTCAGTCTTTCATTTTTGTTGCTTCTTTTTGTGATTTCCCTCTGGTTTTCTCCTTTCTCCTTCTCTTATATTCTTTTCTTTATTTCTCCTTCTTTTGTGTACGAGTTGTTTATTAGAAGTGAAGTGCAGGGCCTGAAGTGTGCTGCAGGGGTCGTCCTGGATCAGCCCCAGTGTGGAGGACCCATCTGACTAAACCAAGAACAAAGTCAGCCCTGAGAAACAGCTGCTGAGGTAAAAACTTTTATGAAAACAACACACACACACACACACACACACACACACAGAACATGGTGTATCAATCAAACAAAAACCAGAACATTTATAAAACATTGTTTGTGTTTTGTGTTTCTGAGCACCGTCACAGGAGATAAACAACATGACGTAAGAAATGCAAACATTTGCTCAAAGTTGAACATTATTACGTCAGCAACTACATGTTCATTAGTAAACATGTTTTTTTCTCTCTCTCTCGTTTGTAACTCTATAAAATGTTACTAGACCTTGTTTTTAAAGCTTATCAGTGCCTAAATATCCACTAAATCCAAACTGTGTCATCACAACATATATCCCAGCAGGCACTGCATGTAAATGTGATGTCAGGAAGCAACTGAAATGAAGTTAAAAACAAAAATCATCTTGACTCAAACATTTAGTTGGAAATCAAAGTCACATATCCATGAAAAACCACCGGATGGAAATCACGCTTCAGCAAAAACCTGGTTGACGCCAAAACCCAACGTTGTGCAGACGTTGAATTTTGTTTGGAAATCAAAGTGACGTCTGTCTAAAACCCAGCATTGGGTTGACATCAAGTTTCAGTGTTTGACAGACATTTAAGTTTAGTTGAAAATGAAAAAATAGTTTGAAATCAAAACCCAACGTTGTACAGATGTTGAATTTTGGTTTAAAATCAAAGTCACGTATCCGTCAAAGACCAACACTGGATTAACATCAAACTCCAACATTAGATGATATTGAATTTTAGTTGAAAATGAAAAATGGCTTGGCTTTGGTTCAAAACCCAACATTAGATAGATGTTGAATTGTCGTTATTACAACAACATCAAACAGGATTTCACATTGTGGATGGTGACATATTGGGTTTTGGTCACCATTCTTTTTATATATTCTTTGTGTTAAATTGATGATGGTGTTAGATGTTGTCCTGACATTGAGTTTGGGTCAACCACATAACATTGTCGCTGGTGTCCAGCTGGGATTAACTAACGTACACACTCGGCAGACAAATGCATTTCTTCATTGCTACTGTAGATAGGTCCCACAACTGAAATCAAAGGTCATGGCTATGACGCCATTTAAAAGACAACATTCATATTCTTATAAACTTTCATTTAAATGTAATGACTTTTGTCCATCTCTAAAACATCTTCTGAGTTAGTTACCATGACCGATGAACTAGCACCTCGATACAGTCTTCAGCTCAAACAGCCTCAATAATCCCTGTTAGAAAACGTTCTCCAGAATTTTACCTGTTAACTAAGGATGGTCTGAATTTTACCTGTTAACTAAGGATGGTCTACATTTTACCTGTTAACTAAGGATGGTCTGAATTTTACCTGTTATCTAAGGATGGTCTGAATTTTACCTGTTATCTAAGGATGGTCTGAATTTTACCTGTTAACTAAGGATGGTCTGAATTTTACCTGTTAGAAAACATTCTCCTGAATTTTACCTGTTAACTAAGGATGGTCATGATGGTCTGATGATCTCAGATCAGTCGATCCCTGGTAGCAGATCTAAATTTAAATTTGTGTCATCTTTAGCCTAACAACAGTTCCTTCGATAGTACACATTTGTGGGTGGAGCCTGTACAGGTTATTTGTTCTTTACATTGTATTATTCAGTCTTTTTTGCAGCATCACGTTGTAGCAGAATCCATCATTAACCCTCCTGTTGCTGGTGAAATGAACATTGTTTAGGACTCTTTAAGGCAACTAAAGCGATCAGTCAGCTGATTCTGGAGGACAGTTCTCATCTCCAGACCCCAGAGAAGGTTCAGTACAGTCACATCAGCTCGGTGTTATTATTGTTCACACTATAAGTCCCAATGTTCTGACTTGCCATTACAGTCCAGCATTCATAAGCAGTTTGTGGCCCTTAACAACTTCTACACTTCTGGGATGGCTTTACATACAATAGATCTTTGAACATTTTTGAACTATTAGTGATGTCAGGTGCTGAAGTTGGACGGTCAGTTCTGGAACTCCAATTCCTCCCAAAGCTATCGGATAGACCTCCAGCACTCCAGAGGAGTCAGTCCTATTGCTCCACAGCCTAATACTGGAGGGCTCAGCAGTTGATGCTCAGCACTGGTCACAGTGACCTTAGGGTTCATGTGGGGTTACTCCAGAGCTGATTCACATTCAAGCTATGGATGCACCTTAAGTAGCTGAATTCTGGATACTTTTGGAAATGTAGTGTAGTTGGTCTCCTAGTCCACTCGAGATTCCAGCTGAGGCAGCCGTGTTGAATTTGAAGGCTCTAATGGTGTTCTGGAGAACAGCAGTCTGTAGATTTCTGCAGCACTGAGGCCATGATGCTCCACAAGCCACAGAGAGGTAATTCATTCATTGGGGTTTCTGGTTTTTAGTGTTCACAATAGGCCATCTATGGTACTGCAAGAAATGAGAAAGGAATCAGTCCGTTTTAGAATTAGATTAGAAGAGCCCATGAAATCATCTCCTAATCCTTATCTCTATAAGTAGAGGAGGAGCTGAGAGTAGGGGCAGAGCAGAGTGAGGGAGCAGAAAAATGCTTTTCGACACGAGTGAAACAGAATGTTATTTGAGTTAACTTAGTAAAGCTTGATATAAACGCCTCAGCCAATCCCGCTCTGTTTATATCTCAATATAAACATAAATATCAATGTACAGACCAGCCTTACCAGCTGCTCATGTGCTGTAAACCGATCAGCCATAACATTAAAGCTTTGCAACCTAATATTAAAAATGTTACGGCGTGATGGGACGCAAGTTCAGGTAGGTGGTTTAGATGTTCTGGCTGATCAGTGTAGACAAAACAAAGTCAATACAAATACTATTATTATTATTATTATTATTATTATTATTATTATTATTATTATTATTAGAGTGAGGTAAGAAGGAAAGAGTCAGAGGTCATCCAGCCTCAGCTCAGTGCCTCCTCATGGCAGTGGCGTGGAGGTCATATGTACAAACAATAAACGGTTATGAGATTTGACAGATGTATTGTTTGAATAATGCTGAGACTAATCATTGAGAGAGAGAGAGAGAGAGAGAGAGAGAACGAGAGAGAGAAAGAGACAGAGAGACAGAGAGTGACCCCCACAGAGATACTAACAAGCTGTCTCTCTCTCTTTTCTTTTCTCTCACTGACTTTCTCTTCTCTCATTTTTCTTCTTCTTTCAATCATTCTTTTCTTTCTTTCTTTCTTTCTTTTCACTTTCTTTGTTTCCTTCTTGTCTCTTGTTATTCTCCATTTTCTATTTCCTTTCTTTCTTTCTTTCTTTCTTTCTTTCTTTTACATCAGTGTGATATTAACATGATAGTGGAAAAATCTGGGCGGCACGGTGGCGCAGTGGATAGCGCTGTTGCCTCACAGCAAGAAGGACCTGGGTTCGATCCCCAGGTGGGGTGACCTGGGAAGTTTCTGTGTGGAGTTTGCATGTTCTCCCCGTGTTCGCGTGGGTTTCCTCCGGGTACTCCGGTTTCCCCCACAGTCCAAAGACATGCATGATAGGTGAATTGGTGACTCTAAAGTGGCCCTTAGTGTGTGGATGTGTGTGTGTGCATGTGTGTGCCCTACGATGGATTAGCGCCCTGTCTAGGGTTGTTTCCCGCCCTTGCGCTCAGAGTTGCCGGCTGGGCACTGGCTCACCCGTGACCCTATTCAGGAATAAGCGGTTTGGAAAATGAATGAATGAAATGAATGAATGAATGGAAAAATCTGGGATTTTGGTTACTTACAACTTTTTCTTCCTCTCTCTCTCTTCCTCTTCCTCTCCCTCTCTCTCTCTTACACACACACACACACACACACACACACACTGACCATCTATTAAACCACATCTGTTTGTACCAAATTGTGTTTAGACTGACCGCTCTCACAGGTAGGTGTGGTAGAATGGACCACACACCGGTTACATGTAGTGCCACTGAGTGTCTATCCCCATGCCAGCCAGGGATCCTGAGAGAGAGAGAGAGAGAGAGAGAGAAAGAGAGAAAGAGAGAAAGAGAAAGAGAGAGAGAGAGAAAGAGAGAGAGAGAGAGAGAGAGAGAGAGAGAGAGTTCACTGGAGATATGAAACTATTAATAATGTAATGAAAAGTAATGGACGACTGTGGGCACCATTCTCTGGCCAAACTTCAGACACCAAACATGTCCTGGTTGAGCAACTATGTAGAGGTTACATGTAAATTGGAAGTGTAAACTATCACTTTAAGCGCATTAAATCAAATACATTTTATAATAAAGGTAAACATGTGTAATAAAGGCTTAAAAGGGTCACCTGGAGGTCTGGAACCCATGTGAGCTGATCCATCCAACATATAACCTCCCATTGACTGACCATCAGGAGGGTACGACCCACTGTGTCCTACTGCACAAAAAGAGGATTGACATGAAGACATGAAGTAAACATAGAAAGAGTGATAGTGAGGTTAAAATGTTGGATACACAATTCCACTGTTCCACAGCTCAATGCTGGGGGGTGATTTATGCCCCCAGTCTTGCCCACTGGCATTAGGCATGGTGCCAATAGATTTATGTTTATCTGCACCAGAAAGTCCTAATCTATTGGCAGTACTTCTCTAGAGGGACTAGACAAGCTGTGTGTGTATTTGCACATCTATGTCAGTAATGGGGGCAACTTAATGTAACTGAATGCATTCATTTGAAGGGGCGTCCACAAACTTTTGGACATATAGTACATATACGTCCCCCTCTCCCACCCTCCTCTCCCCATTACAGTACAGTCAGTATGGGGTTTGTGAGCCTGTGAGTCTGGTTAAATGGCGTAAGGGCAGCAGTTCAGAAATGTCTTTGAACCTCCCTTCCACACCCCTCCATCCCTCCTCTCTCCATCCCTCCAGTGCAGGAGAAACCTCCCCCTCACCCTGCTCGCCCCCCTCACAGCCCATAAACTTCACTATAGCTGAACAGAAGAAAGACCAGCTCCCTCTGACAGCTCCAAAAACCGGGGTGGGGGAGGCAGAGGGGAAAGAGAGAGAGGATAGGTTTGAAAACAGAAAGAATAGGAGGGTGAAACATATCACTCCGGTCCTGTGATTCATTTTCCACCCTTTAAAACAGCCCCTCAGAGCAGTTAAATAAGCCCCCTGTTTGTATTACACTCACTTAGTGGAAGTGTGGGAGAGTGCAGGAGAGATAAACAGACGCCTGAGCAGGAAGAAATGCACAGCTTAAAGAAAGAGCAGACATACTTACCAGCACGATTGGACTGATCAATCATTGGCTGCACTATCCTTCTCCTTGCATTGATGAACCTGAGAGAGAGAGAGAGAGAGAGAGAGAGAGATTAAAACACATTCTTTCCTTTTCCTGTAAAGTGGATATTTTTGGTTAAACTTATTTGTTATTCTGTTAAACTTCAAAGCAACACAGACATGATTCTGAAAAAAAACAGGCCCCTAAATAATTAAATAAAAAAAATGTGAAATATTTAGAATTGGACGAAAACAATAAGATTATGATTAAAATTATGAAATGAATCACACCAGAATAATCAAATTATGGCAAAAAGTGTACAACATTCTGAATTGGATCCAATAACTGAATTATGGTCAACGATGTAAAATATTTGGAATCAGACCAAACAAATCAAATTATGATAAAAATTGTAAAATATTCTCAACTGTACCAAAACAACGGGATTATGATTAAAATTGTAAAAATATAAGTAAGAATCAGACCAAACTAATCGAATTATGGTGAAATATTTATTCATTTATTTATTTAGTTATTTATTTTCAGACCAAATTAATCAAATCGGGGGGATTTTGTAATATATATGTAATTCTGAGCTGCACTAAAATACCTGAATCAGGACTGAAACACCTGAATCAGAACGCGGTGCATGTTAGAGATTTGAGGATGCTCTAAACTGTCTCCTGAAAATCCGAGAATGGAATTGTTCTGAGGTCAGAGATTCACATCAGATCATCACCTGGGTATCTGGGGAACATGGGCTCAGCAGAGTGGTCACATCGAGTGTGAATGATGTCAGCATTCAGATGCAGCACGGGATCAGCTTTTAGCATCAGCTTCCCTGCTCTGCTACACCTTCCACCTTTTGACCCTGCGACCCTGTGACCTTACATGCTGAGCAGAGATGTAGCTCTGGTCTTTCTCAGCCTGAAACCCCCTTCCTGACCTCTGACCCCCAGGTGCCAGCGCCCTGGTCGGCACATGATTTATGTCGCCCCTGTTTCACCCCGGGCGGGCGGGTCCATTTCATGTTCCCTCAGAGAGGTGGGGAGGGGGGTTATGAGGTACAGGGTCAGTTCACAAGGAAACCGAAACAGTGAAGATGACCAGAGAGAGAGCTAACGAGGAATGCAGGAACCGGAGGAACGTACGCATAGCTGGAGCTAAAAGAAGATATCAGTGACATCTTCTTATTGCCAGTATCTTACCGGATATTAAGGGGCCTTCTGCCCTGCACAGGTTCCACTGCTCTGGGAACCTCTGTTACAGAGAAGGGGGAGGCATGTCAGAAACTACACCCTTATGTCAAAGGTGCTGGGCTCTGAGAGGCTCAGTGGTCTAATGGTAGGATCACAGGTTTGAATACCATGTCACACTGCTTGCCATCAGCAGCCGCAGTCTGCGAGAGCAAAACTGCCCATGCTCCCTCTGGATGGGTAGATGGCGCTCTCTCCCAACATCACAACTGACTGGCACAGATTTCTGTCAGTCACTGTATAGCAGCTGGGGATCTGGTCCTTTCCTCCAAGCATTGCAATGAGGTGGTGGTTGAGTTCACGTCTCTCCTACTGTCGGGGGCATTGTATGTGACAGTGGAGAGTCCTAACGGGGTTGGAAAATTGTAATAAAAAAAGAACCATGTTTGTAATAGAGATCAGTGTGAGAGAAATAAACCCTTCAAATGTCTACGTTTTTATTGCAGGAATGTTTAGATCATTTCTTTTTGTCCATTTGAGACGAAATGTTGATTTAACATAAAGATGCCACGAACAAATAGTGTTAGAATCAAAGGAAAACCAAACAAAAGTGGACTTTTCAATTTCATGGGAAAATGATGTGAAAAAACGATTATGATTATGAATCTCTTTGGTTCAGTATGGATTTATAATTATGCCAGAAATCTGAAATTATTATTATTATTATTATTATTATTATTATTATTATTATTATTATTCAGAAATAGTGTCACGCTATCCAAAATTGAATTTGGAGCTGGAATTAAATTTTTGTTTTTGGTAACTGAATTTCATGCTCATGTTCTAAACAGCCTTCACATTTGTGTATTAATTTCCATTTTAATTAATACAAGCCAAGATCAAGGCTTGTCTTAAGAAAGTACAGTGTAGCAGTAAATCCAGTAAATTTAACATGATTAAATGTTTGCTCGACGTGTAGAAGTAAGCTGTCTCACTGTTTGTAGCAATGCTCAAAAGTGAAGTCATTCTGGTGGGAAATAGAATCTAACAAAGGTTTAGTACCAATTCAATTTGAAATGGATTTCAAGCTCTTTATTCTTTGACTTTAACCAATTAAACATGAAAGAAATGCTACTCATTACTCATTTATTTTTTACTCGATTTTTATTGGCAAACTGGGTGATTGCACTCACTTTAGTTATGTATGCAAGTAAATATGTCTCTCTCTCTCTCTCTCTCTCTCTCTCTCTCTCTTACTAATCATATTTATTTTCATTATAGGCAGACATGCTTAATATGACACATCTGCTTACTGTCTGTATTTAATAAAAAAACACTTTTAAAAACAACTTGCAGGTGAGAGCAAACACCTGTAGGCTTTTAAAAAGCCAGGGATTCTTGTTTTCTTGTAAAAATGAGTTTCTTCCTTGAGATCTGGACAAAATAACTTGTCCTGGGAGGACGGAACCTCCTCGAGATGATCACCTTTTACTTAGATTCCACATACAAGTGGTTCGGCTGCTTACTAATGTACACACTTATTACTTACTTATTAACATACGGTATTTACTTACTTACTCCCTATTTATCATTAATAAAATATCATGTTTCAATGGTTTTTCCCTAAAAGAAAGACAATAAGAATTAATTGTGCATTATTTAATTAAAGCGATATAAAACACAGCTGTGAAACATACCTATTTTTACAGCAGATGTAATTTAAATTTTGTCTCACTCGTCTAAGCTGAATGATTTGCTCAGTTCATTTCATTTCAAGTCTTCAATCCTATTTTTCCATACAAACCGTTTCAACTCACTCTCAAATAGAGGAATTCAGTCATAACATTTCAAAAGGCAGTTTTAACTCTATACCACTGCTGATTTGAACTATATACCAAGAATGATGTGAGACAACTTTAATATAATATAAAACTACATTAACGTGAGCACAGTGGAAACACACTTTACAAGAATATGACCCTTAAAACTGACCACTGCTCTTACAAACCATTCTTCTCAGTTACCGAGCAAACCCCCCTGTCCGGTGGCCAATCAGAAACCAGAACAGAAGCTCATACAGTGTAAAGCCTGCCCCCTCTTTAAGGAGGTAAAAATTTGACCCCTGGCTGACCCCTCACTTCACACCATGAGGCTGACTTTACGAGCTCCAGGACTTGCCTTCTCACCGCAAACACACACACTTGGGCGAATGCATACACACACCGAGCACGTCGAACGCATGCACAAGGATGGCAAGTGTAGCTGTTTGAGGCCCACCATCAAACACAGAAACACAAGGTTAGAGCATCAAGCAGCCTGACAGGCGACAGATCAGCACTATCGGAGCCAAACACTGTAGTGATCAGAAGTTTGCACTTATGGCCATCGATACCGAAACCCTGTGGTATTTTTATATGATTTGTTTCTCCATCATATTTTAACCGTCTTAAGTGTAGATTCTGAATTTTGGAAACACTTTATTAAGGATCACTTATAAACGATCAGTTATACTGAACATAGAAACCAGTTCAGTCATTTCATGCTAACAAGCAGTTTCATTAAACTCAAATGAATAATCTGAACATAACTATGCATTTTTATTTGGAGAAGCAAAAGGGATATTAATTCAAACCTTAGACACATTTTACATCAATATCTAGCCTCTGTGATTATATCTGTAATTTGTAAATATGTCCGACATTCAGGCAAATCAATGTGGTTTAGATTTTTTTCCCCACAGAGCTGATTGATATATGAGCATAAATGTTTAAAAAAGGTCCATCTGTGTGTTTTATTAAACAGATATATTTATTGTCTGTAGTAAAATATTTAGTTTATGTTTTAAAGTGTTTTGAAATGATGTTTCAATACATATTTGAAGCAAACAATTGCAATTTTTATTTACCCAAATGAGACTGGCGTCTAAATCCAGTGTTCAGTGTTACTCTAGCATTTCCTGTGTTAAACTACAGAAGTCGTCTAATATCAAATACGTCTTCGATCATATCTGCAGACACTGATAAATATAATCATTCCCTTCATTTTAATCTGCAACCAAAACCTAACCTTAAACATAAATGTATAGCCCCTAAAAGCTGCAGAACATTGTTGTTCAATGTTAAATTCAACAGGTTCCACTATATAAATATGATAATCAAACAGTTACACCATAATGTTACCCACGACAATGTACCGTGTTTATAAAGTGGCTGCTTTAAACATTTGAGTTAATTAATCCACTAATAGCACAAAAAAAATACAATATACTGAAAAGGTTTTCATAATTTAATTCAAAAAGCGTATTTTATATTTATTGCATGTAATGTTCGTTTTTTGTTTTTAATGTTGATACTCTCTTAGTTATTTATCCAAATAATCATTTTATTAATTGAAGTAAAATTATTTGTTGAAATTAAATATTCTAATAAATTGGGAAACTAGATTTCTGAGCTGTAACCCGTACTAATCAGTAACAAACAAGACTGGAAATACTTCACTTCAATATGTGTTATATAAGAGTTTACCTTTTTGGAAGGAATTATAAGCCTAATTCTATTCTTTTTAAAATTATTCTAGATTTGAATGATTATAATCTTTCTGAAACTAATATAAAGTGTGATTGATGTTTTTTGTTTATTTATTTGCATTGTATTATTGTTGTTTTAATTGTCTTGAATTTAATTGTAAATTGTTGTACAGTCTTGTGTTGTTATAGGAAACCATATCAATTAATGCGTAACCGTGCATTTGTGTGTAAGGTTTGGGCACCATTGTCATGTTCTGTTGAAATGACAACATTAAAATAAATTGCAGTAAATCAGTGTAAATTTACAGTAATGGTGTATTTATTCTCTGATTACACTTTAAAGCAATAACACTTGGCTGAGGTGCCTAAACTTGTACATACACAGAATATCCAACAAAAAACTCCCCGTGTAATTAAATATGTAATTATGCAGTTACAATGGAACAGTACTATAAAATTAAAGGTTAACCATGTTCAGTTCTTTTGATTTGCAAAAATGAATTTATATGCATGCACTTTTAGACACATTGGTCTGGTCAAACCATAAAATGTCCCTCTGGCCCCACCATAACATGGGGTTACACAGCGGTCAGCCATTGTGAGTGTGTGTGGGTTTAAATAAACCAGTCCAGCTGTTCACTGTGGAAATTTAGTTTAATGTGACAAGTGCTCGTTTGCACTCCTCCCTGCACCCCCTCACCTGTTCGGAGAGCGGAACATACTGTCACCAGGCAACAAAGCAATCTAGAATTATCTGGCAACGTTCTAGAGAACTAGAACAAAACACTTGAACTGTGACGGAATTGGATTCTTATTTGCAATGTAGGGCGCTACTAAGTGTGATTTTGAGGGCGTTACAATCTCCCACAATGCACCGGTAATTTCTTGTGAGCAGTGAGGTTCATTACATGAGATGAATTTGGACCAGAATGCATTAGAAGTTTCTTGTTACTAAGCAGCAGGCTGTGGAATGAAAAAAGCAAGTGATATGTATGTGAATTTTAGTAGTTTGTAATTTGTTAACAGTTGGTTTAGGTTGCTAAGCAATATACCGGTTACGGAAAATTCCATGAACAGCACAATGCGTCTACTGATTGTAATAAAGAATTCAGCTTGTTTGTGTGTATGAAGATATAAACACAGCTCCGCCCTTCACAGATTTTGTTTATGTGACCGGTGTTGATACATGATGATGAGAATGTGTCTGAATTCATTTATGCATCTATTGCTACTTAGTAAACTAAATAGTCCCTCTCTATATATGAATGAAAGGATGAAGTTACACGTATGTTACACCCAAGGACACTTTACAGTCAGCACTCTTCACAGTCACACTCAGCACTCAACCGACACACACCATCAACAAGCAGCAGCCAATTGCATGTGGCTTATTCTGTACCAGAAACGACCTCCACCTGGAGGACTGCATGGAGCACTAGGAGGGACACCCAGGAAAGAGTACTGATTCATATCTTGGCATACAGACACATATTCAATCATACACATACACTCTCACACACCACGGCAAACATTCTATGTTTTTGGAATGTGGGGGGAAACCAGAGTCCCCTGAGCAGACCCACACAAACGCAGAGTGAACATGGAATCTCCACCCAGATAGGGCCTTGAACCCAATACCCCAGTGCTGGGAGGCAAGCAGGCTAACCACAAAGCCTTACTTGCTTCCTGAGGGATAAGGCTAGATTGATTCAGTTGGATTTTGTAACAAACCTGAAAATTATTACACAAAATATTGTAAAAACAGATGTTTTTTTCTGTGATTTAGTGAATAAATAATAGAACACTGGTTTTATTTTTACAAAATAGATGCTTTTCACGTCAATGTTTATGATACTGTAAATAAATTTTCCTCACGAAGTTCAGCTCTACTGTTTGAAAATGGGAAAATCTTAGACCTGATCATGTTTACTACAGTACATCTGGGATTATGTTCCCAAATATGATCATATTTATCCATTTCATAATTACTATGTGGTACTCTTTGGCTCACTTGTAAAGGATTACACTTTTACTGCTACAGATGGGGAATACTGTCATAATCCATAAATTACTAGCGCCCCTACAGTGTCTGGAGAACTCATATTTATTGTGACATAAAATCAGCTGATTACTGATCAAATTTAAGATACCCACCCATAATTCTGATGGAAGTGCAGTCAAAAGTTTGGACAAATCCTCAGTTCTCAGTCCGTTTTTTGTAAGGAAAACCTTACAAAACAATGTGACTGTTCAGTACTGTATAACCGAAAGCAAATGTGTGTGATTAAAACCACATGACAAATAGGAACCATGGGTTGTAGGGATTTTGTCTATTTGTAATTATAAATATTTTTAGTTACAATAAGTTTTAATAGTATTGGACATAGACCATATTTAATTTTCCAAGCCTACAGGCCTTTAAGCAGTACCATTCAAATCCTCACAACAATGTTCCAAAATCTTCCCTGGACAGTAGAGACAGTGACTCCAACAAAAGCAGGAGAAAGTATTTTTAACTTGATTTCAGAAGAAATTCATGAGCAGGTGTCCCAATACTTTTGTAATGTAATTAGCCGATTAATTGTAATATTAACATTGTAAAAGAAAGCTGTTACAAGCAAACAAAATTCTGGGGACTAGTCCAAGACAGGTAAACTCAATGTCAATCTTGCCTATAAGCTACATGGTAAACAAAAAAGGTTCTCTATAGGACTAAAACAAGGTTCTTTTTTGGACTGCTAAAGAGTCATCTACAAAGTATCTTCCACCAATGCCAAAAAAAATAATTATTTACTTTAGTTTTGATTAAAATGTCAACAAATAATTATTCAAAAATTAAAGTATAATTTGTTCAATTTCCTTCTGAAAAAAAGTTAAAGTAAATAAATCAGTTTCTGTGAAAATAATTGCATTTGCTTAAATAGGAAAACATAAAAATCCTTTAGTTGTACACTTTCGTTGTATTTATGTACAATTATTCAACTGAAAAACGTTGAATAAAACAATGGTAAATTCAAAGTCATGATTTAATTTGAAAAAGAAAAGCTTCTTTGTCAATTTCACTAGTAATGTTACCAATGAAATAACAGTGAACAGCTAATATTTGGTCCACAGTGCAGCAAAACATTTCAGCAAATGAGGTTCTGTGTATAAAATGTACCAACTATCACAGCCAACCAAAATAAACTATACACCGAGTGTCCACAAAAATGTCTTACAAAGGCTCTGGCTGTAACTCTGTGCTCAGTAACTAGATTCCAGTGCAGCATGTCTTCATGCTTGAGATACTGAACATAGACTCAGGGGGCTACTCACCAGTTGTTGACCTGTAAGATGGTCAGGCCAGTATCCTGAGCGAGCTGCTTCTTCTGTTCCTCTGACGGATACGGGTGCTAACGTACAACGACAAAGGGGGACAACAGTTCTTGTTATTTTTATAACTCGTTCATTTGTCATATTAAAACTCTGTATTTCAATTTTTCTCAAACCAGTCCTTGTGAAACCCTAGATTCAGGGGTTTTTTCCACCATGTGCTATGAGCTTGGCTGAAGCTGAAACTTGGACAGTCGGGGGTCCCCGAGGACCGACTTGAGAACCACTGTTCTAAATCATTTTAAATACTAGCTGCCCTTTACATTGTAACCTTTCCTGATTAATGGACCAACAAAAATGCTGCAAAAATTACTCTTAAATGAAATACATAAATCACTTGAATTATAGAAATTATTAAAATAAAGACTTAATAAAAGTTAAACTTGGGATATTAAAAGATATAATTTATCGTTGAATGACATAATATTTAATATATTAAAATTATTCAAATTGAAATTTATCAGTTGAGGTTATTGAATGTAAAACGAATAACGAGCAAAATAAACACTTTAATTGGTGTTTTCTCATAAAACCTATATATGCAATATATTACAACCTTAATTTATTAACATAACTGTGTTAAAACCTAAATCTCAAAATGATTCTGGTTCAAATTAGTGTTCTTGTATCTATATTATCTAGTACTATATATAGTGTGACAGGAGAACACACTGTAAGACTACTGCACAGTGATAGAATCATAAAAACAACAAAAAAAAGGAAAACAAGGCAACAGACGAGAAAACTTCATGCGAGTATTTTGACACATTTTACACACATTTCTTTGCCAAACCACAAAATCATTATGAGAAGTGCAATCCCGGTACTAAGGGCCACACCTCGAGCTGCCACTGGGCCTCACTGTAAGCTCAGGGGAAATAAAATCCAAACTTATGATTAGAAAATCTAACTGCTCCTGGATCAGCTCCTGAACCTCAGCTGCAGCAGGACTGACTAGCACTAAATCTGACTCCAGATCAGCTGAGTTAACAACTCGGCCACAAGCCGACACCTGCTGCTATTGCGCTTATAGCAAATGGTGGGTGAGGTTTAGTGGTTTATAGCTGAACGAGTTGAGTTTGCTCCCTTGGTGTTGAAGAGGTAGGGCTCTCTCTCTGTGTGTGTGTGTGTGTGTGTGTGTGTGTGTGTGTGTGTGTGTGTGTGTGTGTGTGTGTGTGTGGGCGATTATCCTGTTTTCTGGGGTAGTAAAACGGTTAGTGCCCTAATTATCAGTAATTCTGAGGGAACGACACTTAAAACGCCCCTAAAACACACTCGACTGCTTCCAGCAGCTGTATGTATGTGTGTGGGTGTTCATAAGAGAAACTTACAGTGTTTTACATTCTACAAGGTAAATGAATATGAAAAACATTAGAAATAAACTATCAAAAAAATATATAATCTCAGGGAATTATATCAAAAATATCTTGCCATCAAATTCTTCATTTCATTGCCACAAAAAGGAGATTAAATTAAAAAAACCTAGTATTTGCTTCATCAATATGAATAAATACAAAGACAATAAGCTCCTTTTTAAAATGCTGTACGTTTTATTAGCTACGAAAATGTCTTTCTTAAACTGGATTTCTTTAGAAACATTTTTATGATTATCTTAGTAAGTTAATTATTTTTACATTTGACTGTTTAGTTTTGCAACTTGAATTATTTACTTTCACCAATACTTTACATTAATAATTCTGATAAACTGTATTTAAAAACTTTGGTAAACAGTTTTGCATTAGTAACTTTTTTAATATTTAACTATTTTTTACTAACTTTCATTTTACTTTAATAACAAAAGTAAAGTTGATTAGTGACCTTAATTTTCAAGGTTTTTAATATCTTTTTAATTACCTTAATAACACTGATATATTGTATTACTTCAGTTACTTTGGATTAGCCTAGTAAATGTTATTGTATTACTTTATTTAGTTTGACTAAATGGTTTGCCTTAGTGTTTGCTTACTTTAATAACTTTTTACTTTAGTAATATTTCTAACTTTGTAACTTTTATTAACGGAATGGATTTTACTTCAGTATTCTTTTATACTTTTGTACTAATAAAGTAATCCAACTTCGAAAACTTGAAAGCTGGATTTCTTTAGTAGCTTCTGCACCGTAAATTATAATAATGTACTTTATTATATTTTAGACTTTAAAAAGTGACTAAATAAAAGTCTTGGAAATATTTCAAAATACCAGAATGTGCGCACTACTTATTAAAGGGTTAAATCTGTAAACTAAGCCGACAGTTAGTTTGTTAGTTTACTGAGAGTTTTGTTGTTGTTGTTGTTGTTGTTGTTGTTTTACATAAATTCAACATTTACAGTTCATAGTATGTCATTTGGATGATGTCAGTTAGTTAGTAGGATTAAAATACTAGTTTCTGTAAATGAGATCATATCAGCAGATTGGTTTATTTGGGTTTAGTATCTTCGAATGTGTTACTTTAGTGTCTTTGCTACATTAGATTACTTTAGTGTAATGTTGGCGGCTTGTTTTTCATCATCTCTAAACCAAGATATTTCCGACAGTCCTCTGCCCTCTCTGTCTCTTTTCACTCCACCGATCTTCCCTTACCACCTCAAAGAGGGGGGGAGACCAGCAGTCATGATGGATCACCTCTCCTCTCTTTCATTCTCTCCTTCATTTTTCTTTACCTTCATCCCCCCTTTTTTTCCCCCCTTGCACAGTGACGGAAATTCCCCATGGCTTTTCGCAGGGCCCCGGGGTCCCCCTGTGAGGCTGTCAGCTCTGTAATGGATGATGTTTTGATAACAGTGAGTTCGACCCTGGACAGATTGGGATGGGGAGGTGGGGGTGTAGCAAAAATCTGTACCCACACAACATGCCTTGCAATGGGTGAAAAGATAAAGGGAAAAACTAAACTTCAACCACCCCCCCATCACCAACACCACCACATCCACCACCCCACCCCCACCACCACTACTGGCCTCCCTTTTATGAAAAAATGCCCCTTCAAACAAGCTCCCCCTCTTCACCTCCACACAGTTTTAAGCCATTTACCTTAGTGACACTAATAGAGTCTCCTTCATTGCTTCCAAATGTCTCAGCACTTCAAAGAGAAAGCAAAAAACAAGGGCAGCGTTTGCATGGGTTATGGCAGAGTGCAGGCACTGGCAAACACTTGCATGATGACAAAGTGGGGAAAATATCTCTAATCTTTACACTTTTATTATAAAAAAATTTCTCAATGAACCCCATTTATGTTACAGTTTTGTTTTTGTAATAATTAATTAGTAATTACTTACATAATGAATCACATTTATATGCAGGTTGTGATCTTCTACTGCCTTATCCTGGCGTTGAACCGCAGACCAATATGTGCCAATTATTTCTGTATGCAATTACATTACTAATTACATAGTTACATAATTAGGTATGTTTATTTTTGATGTTCTATAAAGGCCCTGACCCTAGTTTCATAACATAGAACATAGAAAAATACGTGTCTGATCCCCTTCAAAAAAACGTCGTTAAACTCTGTCTTCATCTGACAATTTGTAAAAACGCTAACAAAAAGTCTCCTGTTAGCCTTCACGATAAAGGTCAACCATACAGGCCACAGAATTCAAACAACATGACATCATTTTCATGATTTGTGGTAATTAACTAAGAAACATTTTGCATAATTGATTGAACCTTTAGCTTGTAATGTTTATGCAATAGTTTTTGTAATTTTTGGTAAACAGCTACTTTCATCAGCAACTGTTGATATTTTGGAATGTTCACTGAGTTGGATTACCTCAGTAGTTTAAGTAAATTATATTATGTATGTAATGTCTGCATGTTTAATTAGTAACTTTAGAAATTTGGATTATTATAGTAATTTTGTAAATTTAGATTGTTATAGTAATTTTGGGAATTTGGATTATTATAGTAACTTTGGAAATTTGGATTATTATAGTAACTTTGGGAATTTGGATTATTATAGTAACTTTGGGAATTTGGATTATTATAGTAACTTTGGAATGTTTGATTAGTAACTTGGGAAAGTTTGATTACTTCAGTAACTTTGCTAAATTTGAATATTTTAGTAACTTTGGAAAGTTAGGAAGTTCAGTTTAATAATTGGTGTTAATGAACAGTGTTCACATAGCTATTCTACACATATATATACATACAAGTGCTAGAACACCACTGTGAAATCACACCATTAACAGAGGAGAAGATTAAATGGCAGAAATAGCTACTATTTTCTACCAACATAAAGGGGTAATAAAAGACTGTTATTTTTGTCCCCGGCAGTCATAAAAAAGATAACCATGGTAATTTCTGCCATTCTAAGTGCCTTACTAAGTGTGTGTGTGTGTGTGTGTGTGTGTGTGTGTGTGTGTGTGTGTGTGTAACATTGCAAATATGTTAATTAGCCTGGCGCCTATGATTCTGACAGCCACCACAAAGATGAAATTAAGGAATAATCAGCAAGCGTAGGTCAGCAAAATTAAATTTATAAACATCAGGGTCAAGAGAAAAAGTGTACACAGAGAGTTTAGGGGGCTTGAGGGGTGGGGGAATGAATGATGAATTACATTTTTCTTTTCATATTTTGGATCTTGTGACATCAAAGGAGAATCGAGGAATGGACTTAAATTAGTTTACTGGTATGCTTGTTGCTCAACAGGACAAGACACAAGCAAGCTGACGAAGTCAGGAACTTTCTGGTGTCCTCCAGTGACCTTCTTGTCATTTGCTTTTGGGGAGGACGACATTTCTTTTTTACAAACCTAACTTTCCCTGTAAGTGAATGTAGTGTTTTATTTTCATCTGTCCATATGCTGAGACATTCTGGCACGATATAAACGTTTGCGAAATGTTTGCTAAACGTTTGATAAAGCTGCAGTTACCACTTAAATCTAATACTGTGACTCTCTTCTGCTGGTTGGTTTCAGTCTGTTAACTCCACCCATCCTCATATCTTTCAATGATAAACATTTTTGTCTCTCATTCCTTTTTTCATCTTCAGTGTCTAATCAACGGTTTCTAATACTGGCACATTTTATTATTTGTATTTGGCCCAGAAGACCTTTTTAAAAAGATATGGATACATCGGTTGAAGGCAGAGTGATCAACAGCTTTGGCTGGAAAAACTCATCAGTAAGACCTGCATCACGTTCTATTCATTACATGGAGTATCTGTGTTGTAATGGAATTTACATGAACTGCACTTTTACTGTTGAAACCTTACACTTATTGGACAAACTGGGAATCCAGGTAAAAAAGGCTTGATCAGAGAGAACTGGGCGGGTCCAACGAGTTGGAATTTAAAAATTGTGTCTCCGTTTCTATAGAACGGAAGAGAATTAACCAAGGCATCCATGTTTACTACAGTCATTGGAATGATCTATCTTTTCTATGAGTTTACAAATATGTATTGTCCCACATATTCGTCTTGATGGTCTTGATTTACTCCATATTAATAATAGCTCACTTCGATTTGTTAGGATTGAGCATCATGGCAATCATCACAATTGCAGTTGAGACATATTAGACTTTCTTGAGAGGGATTCATGACAAGTTATTTTCAGTGATTTTAGGACGAGACTGCCTGAGGTTGGGTGAGGTAAGGCAGTGTGTGGTTGAAGGTGTAGCAGGAGAGACTGTTTGGTGTATGTACTGAATGTATTGACGTTGTGAGCAAAACTCAGTGAAATCTCATGAAGTGAGCTTGGAGGGAAGCAGGCCTGGGATGTCAGACTTCACTGTTGAGCCTTCTGGAGGTGTTGTGAGCTTAACTCAGCGGATCATCGATGAAGGAAAGTGCCTACCTGAAGACCCCCAGAAGAGCTTGCAAGGTAGCGATTGGACTATAGGTGACATGAATGCATGTCAAATGTGTAATGGTTAGATGTAGCATCTTGTGGGACCAGTGCATAACTCCAGTTAAGTGCATCCTCCTGTATTTGAGTTATTTGACTGCAAATGCATCAGCACAATTTCTCCATGATCTTCTGGAGTTCTGGAGGAACAGCCACGGTTCCTCATGACATAATCATAAATGACAATACCCAGCAGAACATTTGCTCAGTTAGCTAGCATAACATAAATGCTCCAAATCAAATGAAACCAATGGCGGGACCATTTGTTTGGGTCTCATCCAACATCACTACCACGACACTAGTGGACCAGATATGGGTCTCATCCAACATCACTACCATGACATTAGCACTGTTACAGCCATTAGCTCTCTGTTAACGTCCTGTCATGTGAGTTCATTTCACTGCTTTTACAGGTTGCATCTGAGTAGTCTTCTAGTCCCACCCACCAATCCCCAAAGGACCAAAAAAAAACGTCTCAAATCAAACAACCTGCATGTTTGATGTTTCTCACACCATTTGAAAACATCTGCTGCTTTTTACATCGTGTGAACATGTCCCCATGAATGGACCAGTTGAAATGAATGAAGCTTACTCATCTGTCTCAGTGGATTTGAGAAACTCTGTGAAAAGTGTGGATTGCAAAGCTGAATTTGTGTGAATTGTGTTCGTAAGTTGAAGAGAAGGTGATTTATTTTATTGAGACATAATGTGTTCTCGTCCCTTTGTCCAAATAACCTCAAATCAGAGCACATTGACACGTGCAAACTCTATCAAATGGAAGTGCAATTCATCTCGGTTCACTGTCATTTAAGCTGTATAACAGCATCACCTCCATATATCTGGGAGTTAATCGCCACAGAAGTGTGAAAACAGCTGCCTGTGTGTGTGTTTCAGCTGCCTGTGTGTGTGTGTTTCAGTGGGGAGATAAGACATGAGTACAGAGCTGAATGCCGCCGCTGTTTTGGTTCAGTGCTGGTGGACGCTTAGCACATTCTACTACACATCTGCTAACAGGAGGGTGGCAAATTACACGCTAATTACCCAGCCCGTATTACCGCCTGTGTGGGTTCTCATGTGTATTCTGCTCTTCATGGAGACGGCATGTCTACTGTAGGGACTGGTTTCCCACCAGAAAACTGTCCAGTTTTCCTTACATTAAAATTACAAGAAGCAAAACACTTTTTGGACACATTTTTAGAGATTACTTAAAAGCACTGATTAAGGGTCAGTGGTCTTTCTTGGAAAAATGCATCCGGCCAGGAATTCACTTTAATTTTATTGCAGTGCTGACTTATTTTTTGGTCTCTCCCACTCTCAGATTTACACACTGCTATGGGCCTACAACTTGGACCCCTCAGCCACAACATCCTAACCACAGTGGACACCAGCATGTCCCCAGTGTCTGAGATATATCTGATATCCAAGTATCTCCTTAGTGCTGCCCTTTGCACTTTTTGCAGCTTCTGTCCATCTTCAGATCAGTTTTATGGAAAATGTCATGGACACTATCATCTTTGGGCACACATTCAGTTGCTGGCACAGACGTGCAAATGCACACATAGCTTGTCTAGTCTCTGTAGACAAGTACTGCCAATAGAATACAACACCCTGGAGCACATGAACACCAACCTAATGACAGGTGTGGGCTAGAGGGGTAGAAATGAACCCTAACACTGAGCTGTGGCGCAGAGGAACCGCTTTCTCTGGAATGATGCTTTTGTGTGAGATGAGTTGGGATGATCATCCAGCATCCTGACTCCACTAAGGCTCACTGGATGCAATCAAATCCTCACAGTACTACACCAACCTCAGCAGAGACAGTTACACAGGATGCGTCAGAAGGTGGTCCTGATATTTTTGTCCATATATTGCATATTCACAGCTTCTTGTTCAAACTTCCCAGTTCACCTTAACTGGTTAAGCAGTTCTTGTCCCTGTGCAGGTGTAAACGCAGCTGCTGCACCATTTAAGGTGGACTGGGAAGTTAGAATTAGAAGCCACTATAGCAAAGCTCTAGACAAACTGGTCAATGATTTCCAGTATGAATATTCAACAGAAACACTATTATTAGCAAATAAATAAGTAAATAAATCTACAGGCAAATTTCTGATCTGTCTAATTCATATTTGATCTTTAGTCTGAATTAAGTCAATTAAATGCATTGTGTTTTCAGTGGCAGCAGAACGTCCTTCATAACCCAGTTATGAAGAGAAATTAAGAGGATGTTTATACTGCATTGCATAAACTCTGTGAACCAGCGAAGTAGTCTAAGTGCCAGAGAGTTAAATATTTGTGCTTACTGTGAGATGCTGGAACAGCCACGCTCGCATGATGTTGGTCGCCACTTTGGGGAAAATTCCTCGTTTTTTGTTGTTTCTCCGGTCTTTATCCATGTCATCATCATCTCCAGTACTCGGAGAGGCAGCACTGTGGTCCAGAAGGTCACCTGTGGGAATTAAGATTAAATTAGTCTTGCACAGATGTTTTCTTTTTTTTGTGTGTGTGTGTGTGTGTGTGTGTGTGTGTGTGTGTGTGTGTGTGTATGTGTGTGTACAGACTACAAACTGTTTATCATGCTACTATAAGTTAAACCATTTACTCACTACATAAAACACACACACACACACACATACACACACACACACACACACACACACACACACACACACACACACACACCTGTATACAACATACACAAATCAGACTTTACCTAAGGCACAAAATATCATTAGTGTGTTTGTGCAGTTTTGTGTGTTTATGTAATGTGTGTTTATGTTGAGGCCACTTGCAGGTCCAGGAGCACTCGCGCACACACACACACACACTCTCTCTCTCTCTCTCTCTCTCTCTCTCTCTCTCTCTCTCTCTCTCTCTCTCTATCTCTCTCTCTCTCTCTCTCTGCTGAGTGAGTGTGTTATTCAGACAGATTCTGGCAGAGTAACAGCTGTGAGGCTACACACACACACATGCACACACACACATGCACAGGGCTTTGGGGAAGTGTGTGTACTCTGGTTTTATTGGCCATGGTTGGTGCACAGAGTTGAGAAGCACGAACACGACTCTTTATATCCACCATGCACCATTTCCTCACATACACACACACACACACACAAACACATACATACACACACACACACACACACACACACACACACTCCAGCGTACAGACTTCACATTACTGAAACATCAACATGCCTGCATTCCTTGCTTTGTGTGTGTGTGTGTGTGTGCAGTAGTAGACCCCTGGGGTGGTGCTAAAGTGTAAACGTGTGCTGGAGATGACAAAACTTCTGCAGCTCTGTTTCACTTGGCACCAGCGAGCATTTCACAAATACTCATGTTAATCTGACAGGAACATGTGTGTGTGTGTTTGTGTGTGTGTGTGTGTGTGTGTGTGTGTGTGTGTGTGTGTGTGTGTGTGTGTGTGTGTGTGTTTCGATAAAGCTTCTTTGTGTATCCATTAAAACTCTCTCTGTGCTGTTGTGTAAACAGAGTCGATGTCAGTCATAAATGACTGAAGAGTTTGGTAAAAGCGGGACTTTTATTTTGTAATATTTTTGTCATATGCAACATTTTGGCATCTTTTAAGTGCAAATACGTTCTGACCACTTTAATGGTCAGTTTAAAGTTTAATGATGGCTCAGTTCAGTATGTTAAGTCATGCTGTATCAGTTCTAATGGGATCTGGAGTTTGTACAGTAAAGAGTTGTTGTGTGTGTGTGTGTGTGTGTGTATATACATTATTTATATATATATATATATATATATATATAACCTGTCTAAATAAAGATGTGAAAGGTCAGGTGTTACCGTGCTCGCTGCTGTTGTCACCATTCAGTGAACTGGCCCGTCCAGTGCAGGGCACAGCAGGACCTTCAGTGGAGTGAACAGAGATAGAGTCATCTTCCCTCCAGCACACCTACAGAGACAGAGAGACAGTGTTTAAGTAGAAGATTCTCATGATGTGATTTTGTGACACATTGACTCATTTCCTAAAGAATCTAAACACAAAATAAATAAGTAAATAAATAAATAAACATTTTAATAACAAATGAATAAATAATTTTTTAAAATAAATGTTGAGTCCACTGTGCAATAATATGCATCCTGTGGATTTCGAAAAGCAATACTGTGCAGGAGACCTGAATCCAGTACAACTGTATCAAAACAAATTTGTGATGAAATTTGAGATTTCATGATTCTTATGATTCTTTAGATTTAGAATCATTGAGAAATCTGACATTTTGAGATGCTCTGAATCTTTTCCCAAAGAATCATAATCAAACTGAATCACCGAGAAGTCTCAATCAAATTAGAACTGTGGAACTGTATCACTGTGGAGTTTTATAAAGTCGTGCATTGTTCGCAAAGATTCATAATCTTTCATTGAATCTAAATGAATCAAGCCGAATAACTGAGAAGTCTGCGATTCTGAATCTTCAATTAATTTAATAAAGATTCATAATCAAAATGAATCATTATAACACACTGAACGCTGTTTTACAAAGAACTGTGATTCAACTGAATCACTGAGAAATCACTGTTGTTCCAGATGTGAATCAGTATCCTGAAGATCATTCATCAATCGGAATCACTGAAGAATCCGAGATTTTGTGATGCTTCCTACAGAATCGCAGTTGAAAATAATGAATGTTGGGCAGATCGGACATTTATGGCTGTTCTCCAGCCTCGTCTCGGAGCCGCAGATATTAGAAATATATGATTTAGTTCAGTACAGTAAGAAACTGCATACCAGACACATGCTGTAAGGGATAATATGCAACATATGCTCTACAGTTTTATGTGCACACACACACACACACACACACACACACACACACACACACTCTCACATAATCACCCACATACATACAGCCACACACACATAATCACCCACATATACTCAGCC
This sequence comes from Acestrorhynchus altus, assembly GCA_034509495.1. Taxonomy (NCBI): domain Eukaryota; kingdom Metazoa; phylum Chordata; class Actinopteri; order Characiformes; family Acestrorhynchidae; genus Acestrorhynchus; species Acestrorhynchus altus. The sequence goes on from CM067502.1 coordinate 47,849,613, forward strand.
ACACACACACACACACACACACAAATAACCAATAAAAAACACCAAATTAACAATAGAATTAATAAGAATAAACAAATTAACAGATGACTGTGATTGGCTGGAGGGAAGCCAGGAACCAATGCCTGTGTTTTTCTAACTTGCCTGCTTCCTGTAAAACTGACATTAAATACAAGTTCTTCCTTTTTCACCATCGGCATGAGAACCAGCCACCTATATTTAATTTAAAATAACACGAAGCTCCAACTTTTACCTTTACAATAACCTCCGTTGCTTTCAGGAGTTTCTGCAGACATCTATATTAAGATGTTTCCACACCTCCAAAGTTCAGTCTTGGAAGTATATAAGGTGGTAGTAACGTCAAGCTCCTGCAAATGCCATTGCACGAGGCCGACTGTGCTATAAATCTGCAGGGTGTGTGTCAGGATTCGTAGACTGATATGAGGTGGGACAATGCAGATGTTAATGATGGGTCACAAAGCAGTTGTTAATGGAGGAAAATACTTGTCATTGTGGCCAAAATATGAGACTGATGGACAGAGACCACCAGCCTTGCGAATGAAAATTGCTTCCCTTACAGGCAAGAATTGCTTCTAGAAGTCAACGTAACTCTTTCACTACTAATTACTGAAACAACACCCCTCAGGAAACTGCAGACCATCAATATATGGAGCGGAGTGGCATGCAAGAGGCCTGAGAACATTGTTCTAAGAACATCAGTCGGATTCAATGAGTCAAACACAGCTCTGCATTTAACCCATCCACTATACAAACCTTCTAGTCACAAGGCTGCTTCCCTTACCACCAGGCCACGGCTGCCAAACAATTGTATATATGCACTATATGGGACAAAAGTATTGGGACACATTCTCGTTCATTGTTTCATACAAAATCAATAGTGTTAAAAAGGACTTTCTCGTTCTCTTGTTGGAGTAACTGTCTCCACAGTCCAGGGCAAGCTTTCTACTAGATGTTGAAACATCGCAATGAGGATCTGATCAATCGGTGACATTAGTGAGGTCAGGATGTTGGATGATCACCTCCCCACCTCATCATCGACTGGTCTCAAAAGTATCGGAATCATGAACAAAGCAATGTGTTATATACATTTCAGCATCTACGCTTTTGAAAACAGCGAGAGGAGGTTTACACACAAATGCTCATAAACACACAACTATTTCCTCACAAACTAAAGCAAGCACAGAAATGTCATGACCTCCAGCTTCATTCTGAAACAGCCCACTAAAGCATGCCTGCGTGCCTTTGAAGCACAGTGCCCCCAAACCAATCGCTCGTTCACTGCAGAGAACGCCAGGACATTTTCCGTAAGCTGCTCCGTCCCAGTGGAGAACATCATTAGTGAGTGAAACCGTTCAGGTTACACATCGCCACTGATCCCTGACCTGCTTCCTCAGCTATTCCGAACCAACCATAGCAAAAACACAACTCTACACTGACCCTGGAACAGCTGTGAAGAATAAATCTTCTCTAAATGGCACAACCAGAACCTCATCACATACACAAACTGATTGCAAGCTGCAGGTTTGTGCTTGTTTAAGTCTTGTCTCAGGCCTAAACTAACATACAGACTAACTTGAATTCATTTTCTTTATCACTTAAATCCACATAAAATTCATATAAAATTCATATAAAATTCATATAAAATTCATATAAAATTCATATAAAATTTGCACTTTTCCTTCCCTGATCAGTCAAGACTGATTTGTAATAAATTTGCCATAACTTTTGTACAAACCACATTTATATCTTTACACATTGTGTATTTTTATGTACTTATACTCAGAACATCAATTAAACATGTAAGTTGACCACGTGGATCACGATTTCAGAATAGAACTGTTAATAAACATGGTGTTTTGATTTTTGCTTGTTTGTTTGTTTTTCCCTTCAACTAACAGCTGAGATCTCTAGTCTGGGAAGGGATTTTAATATATTTTTTCTTTGTTAATTTTGTTAATAAAAACACACATATATCAATAAATAAACCATTGTGCTTGTTGTGTGCTTGCGTAGGCATTTTCAAATCCAGTATTCCCAGTTACCATCCAACACATATCACATTTGTCCTTATTTAAGTCAAGTGAGCTCTTGATGGATATGAACAAATCCAACAAAATACATTGCAGTGATCAGAAGAGCTGAAGAACCTCTGAGCTCACTGACCTGATCTGCTGCAGAGCTCCGGCTGAACTCCTCACTGTCTGATTTAGAGGAACCCTCTCTGTCGTCCACCACCAGATCCATCGGCATCTTCCCTTTCAGACAGCTGATGTAGCGGTGACAGAAATTATCACACAGCTCGTGAACCTGCAACAACATCATCATCATCATCATCATCATCATCATCATCATCATCATCACCACCACCACCAACAATAATAACAGTGTTAATATTATTATTATTATTATTATTATTATTGTTGTTGTTGTTGTTGTTGTTGTTGTTGTTATTATTATAGTTATTATTATTATTATAGTTATTGTTGTTGTTGTTGTTGTTATGTTCTATTAAGTAAAGGTGATCATAATAAAGATGGTAAAAGACCTTACAACAATAATCATAATCTTTACATTTGAACACTGTGTAGATGTTCTCACCTTCTCTAATTCCAGAAGATGAAATCGTAGCACTTGTATGGACTGCACCATCTATAAACCAAACAACAGTGTAAAAACATTCAGGTTCCATCAGCATATAAATATATTAATATTAATAATCCACTGTTTATTTAGTCAGTTTATTTATTAGGATGACTCACAAGATTATCCAGGTCTGGGTTGGGCAGAAAGTAGGGCTTTTCTGCTCTGATCTGCAACAGGAGAGTTTTCATTAAATACAGAAGACCACCCAGGAAACACACGTTTTATACACTGAGGGTCCCAGTTCATATAAATGCTCTGATACAGTGTGTGTGTGTGTGTGTGTGTGTGTGTGTGTGTGTGTGTGCGTGTGTGTGTGTGTGTTCTCACTTGTTTGGAAAAGACGGTGAGATCTTCGTCAAAGGAGGATGAGGAGCACACATCGCCCCCCATCCCACCCTCTCGCGGAGTGCAAGTGGCCAGTTCACACTTCTCGAAGACCAGCGCGAGCAGAGGGAACAGGGGGTGACTGGAGAGCACACACACACACACACACACACACGAGGAACACAGTTCAAATACATAGAACTACATTTACACACAACTAGAATATCATCACTGTGACACAAAACATTGTATCTCCAAACATGAGAAGAAAAAGCATCAGAACGTTCAGTGGAAGTGAGTGTAAAAGGATTTTATTCATTGTAGAATTTCTGCTGCTCCATTAATCAGTTCAGTGTAAAGAACAACTGTCAGATTCACAATGTCAAAAGGGAACAAATGGAAAAAACAGTGACAATTACACCATAAACCCCTCTGAAAGCTGCTTTGACAGGGCTTTAAACCATCTGAACAACTGGAACACATGTAAACAACACTGGAAAAGAACGTTTTTCTGGGGCAAAAAAATAGGTTTCGTGTTTTTAAAGTGTAATTTTATTTGAGCTACATATAAATTATTTGTAATTTATAAATACATTTGTAAATCTTTGGACATAAATCCCCCATTTTCCATAAAATTATTAATTGTAATTCCATGGAAACCATGATGAATGGACCAATGGAATATAGTGTAATATATAATGTAAAGTATATAAATACATATTGTGGTATGTAATGTAAATATAATTACATAGTATAATAACCACCAAATGACCCCTTTGTAGTAAATAATGTGATCCCTGATCTGATCCTGATCTGATCACTGCTCCTGGTCCCTGATCTGATCCCTGATCTGATCCTGATCTGATCCTGATCTGATCACTGCTCCTGATCCCTGATCTGATCCTGATCCCTGATCTGATCCTGATCCCTGATCTGATCCTGATCTGATCCTGGTCTGATTGGTGTGGACTGGTCAGCAGTGTGACCCGGGGCAGTGCAGGGGTCGTACCCGTAGATCGCGTCTTTGTCCCTCCTGAGCGCCTCGCTGGCGGAGAGTGGGCCCCCGAGGGCCGGTCGGACGGTGGGGAACTCTGCGTACAGAGAATCCGGGGGGTACAGGGGGTCGGGGTACTGAAGAGGAAACAACACAACAACACGTAAACAAACAAACAACGATCATAAACACAGTAAAGCAACACGGTCCACGCAGAGAGAGAGAGAGAGAGAGAGAGAGAGAGAGAGAGAGAGAGAGAGAATGCCCAGGGAATAGACACTAAATACACAATAAACAAACAAACAAACAAATAAGCAAACAAATAAACACACTAGTGCTCTGCATTAAGAAGAAGAATAAAATAATCCAATGAAATACACAGTGACACTATATACAGTACACTGTGCGTGTGTGTGTGTGTGTGTGTGTGTGTGTGTGTGTGTGTGTGTGTGTGTGTGTGTCTTTTAGAACTGAGAAAGAAACAACAACACACATCATCGAAATGAATAAAAAAATAAATCACCATAATGGAAAACATGCGCTCGTTCTGAGATGATATATATATATATATATATATATATATATATATACATATATATATAATAAATATATATTATAAGTATAATCATCTGAAAACGTTGAAATTACAGAAGCTTAAAGACATGGAGCCACTAAAGCACTTCCACTGTGTTCAGTGTAAACATGCCTTACTGCTGAAAACAGAGCAGGGTCTCTTTCAGAAAACTGAAAATGAAACACTAATGATCTTCATCAACCCTTTCCTCTGTTTATCAACCAGTGTTATATCAGGACAGTAAAATTACAAGCAGGATGCACACACACACACACACACACACACACACACACACACACACACACACACACACCACACACACACACACACATTGATCGGTTATAAAATTAATGTTTCAAACAGCATTAAAAATAATAAAAACGTGTAACGCACGAGTAATTCAAAGGTGCGTGCGTATGATCAATTAAACCCGTGACTGCTTTGTTTTTCACTGTAAAAATACATTATTTGTGAAGAAGTTAAAGGTGTTTTTTTTCTCCTGAGAACGACTGAATCAGCAGTGAGCACGCCTGCCAGAAAACACACTGTGTGAAATCGGTGAACACACGTAATCCTCAATATTAAAAAGAGTGAACTAAAGTATGAATGTGCCTGGACTGCAGAACCTTCAGTTCCCCGTTCTGAGTTCTGTGTTAGATCTCCAGGATCTGACCGCCTCAAACCCAAAAACACAGCCAGAGGCAAATAAACCCAAATCTGCCCCAGAAGAAACCTACCGTGTACACTGCTTATATAACCTGCAGAACCCTGCAGAACCCTGCAGCAATCCGAATTAGATCCAACTAACAGAACTGAGTTAATGGGTACATCTGCATATACATTCTGAACATGTAATTTATCATCCATTAGCTGTTGCATAAACTCTAATTCACCTACATTTACATTAAAAATGAAATGATTAAAAATCTCTGATATTGTGTAAATTGTCAAATAAACAGGGTTGAATTACCTCCACTGAATTCGTTTTTAATATCTATATAATGCTGAAGATTACGTCTAACTAATTCTGTAGAACTAGATTTGGTCATATCTAGACAGAACCATCGTCTAATAATTCTGCAAGACTGAACTCCTGCAGTGATGATTAATATGTAAACCATATCAGGACTGCATTAGTGTCTACAGTTCTGATTAATATATAATTCATAGTTAGTACTGAATTACCTCTATTAGCACCGACTGAATAAGAACAGGTGATGCCAGTGTTAAATGATCTCTAGAAAGTAGCAAATAGATTCAGCTGTTAATATCTAATTAATTTAGTGTTTAATTAATTTTAATAGTATTTAATTAACTTTTACAGTGTTGATTAATGCCATATTCATATCTGGTTCTGAATGACCTCTAATAGTACTGAATTACCTCATACACTGGTAAAATAACAGCACATGAATATATACCTCTAATAGTACTGAATTAATACTCCTACAGTGCTGATTATTACCTGATTGATTACCATTTAGGGCAAAATGTATTTTAACAATACTGAGTTATGTTCTACAGGGTTTATGTATTAGATAATTAATTTCTGCCTCCAAAAGTAGTGAACTAATGGTCAGACAGTAAGTGCTGAATCAAAGCTAATTAATATGTACTGCTGAATTACCTCTAATGCACTGAATTGTCTTCTAAACTGCTGAAATAAGAACATTAAACACTGCATATAGTAGTAATGAATGAGCTTCTATAGTGCAGGTAGAACACGGGTCATTTAATAATAATAATAATAATAATAATAATAATAATAATAATAATAATAATAATAATAATAATAATAATAAACTACTATTATTATATATGCTGTGTGTGTGTTATGTGTGTGTGTGTGTATTATTATTATTATTATTATGAATGCAGTTTTGAAAGAACTTGTATAGTTGTAGTCTTGGACATGTGTTTACGTATTTTCTCCATGAACTGTGGATGACACTCCAACACTGTAACAACATTACAGGTAAACTAACACTAATTTACATCATTGCATGAATTAAATCAAGTTTTAGACACTAACTGGATACTATTGAGGATCTTTAGTCCTCATTCAAGCCTAGAACGTGTCCCGATGATTTGTTTAAAAGTCAACATTACACGTGTAAACCCAGCACTGATGGTGTAAATGCCTTGCCCTGCATCAAAGTGAAATCAACCTGATAATAATAATAATAATAATAATAATAATAATAATAATAATAATAATAATAATACGCCATCATTAGAATCAACCCGTCACAACATCAACAACCCAGCGTGCTGCAAACACACATTCAGGTTCTGAAATAACATTCCCAGGTTCATCTGGTATCCTTCTTCTGCACCCTTTGCCATGAGCTCGAGCTGATCCCGCATTGCCACTCCGTCCAGACACACACACACACACACACACACACACACACACACACACACACACACTACATCAGGCAGTACTCCCGATCGTGGCTCGTGGGCTCATCCCACGCAGCAGAAGCATAATCCAGTACGAGGCTGGTGTAAAGAGGCTGGTGGAAGAGGCTGGTGGAAGAGGTTGGTGTAAGAGGCTGGTGCAGGTTTGGGGCAAAAGGCCGGTGTGTGCTGACAGTAATGCCCCACCTGCACCCCCCACCCCACCCCACACCGCCACCACCCCTCCTCCTCCTTTCCCTCCTTTCTCCCCGCAGGTATTAATCAATATCGATCAGCGAAGTAATCGATAGAGGCCATAAAGTCCAGATAAAGGCCCGGTTCCGTCTGCGGTCACTCAGCTCAGCCAGTCTTAATGCAATACTGTGTCTCTGAGCTGAAGGCAGAGGAGGAGGAGGAGGTGGAGGTGGAGGAGGAGGAGGTTTGGAGGCCTTAAAGGAGCCGTGTGTAAGAAAGTGTGTAAATGTGGAAACAACCCCTAAAAAGCGTGAATGACAGCTGCGAAATGTTTTTCCAAACGTTCTTTAACTGGAAAAAATAAACAAGCAAATAAATAAATTAAATAAATGCTTATTATTCACCTGTTTTTCATCCTGTATTCACACACAAACCTCAATCCACTCCGTTTGTGTGAATCTGTAGAAATAGCCCCTAAAAAGCGTGCATAACAGCTGCAAAAATGTTTAAAAAAATGTACTGTTAACTGTTAACAAGCAAATAAATAAATAAAACCCCGTTTATGATTATTGTTATTGTATTACCCTGTATTCGCACACAACCGCAGTCCAGTTCGTTTATGTGAATTATGGGCATATCTCTGGACATAGTCCCTAAAAAGCATGTATGACAGCAGTCAATTTTTTTTACAAATGTACTTTAACTGCAAAAAATAAACTGGCAAATAAACAAACAAACAAACAAACAAATAAATAAATAACCTCAGTCCAGTTCGTTTGTGTGAATTAAGTGTATATTGGTAAAAATAAAAAAAAGCCCCTAAAAAGCATGTATGACAGCAGTCAAATGTTTTTCAAAAATATACTTTAACTGTAAAAAATAAACAAGCAAATAAATAAACAAATAAACCCACATATTATTAAAATGTTTTTCATCCTGTATTCACACACAAACCTCAACCCAGTTCGTGTTTGAGAATTAAGTGCATAACTGTGGAAACAGCCCCTTCAAAGCCCTGTTAAATTCTTGTTACTGAAAGGGGTGTTCACAATGACACTTTAAATTCGGTTTGTTTACATATTGAATTACTATCGGTTTGTACAAAGGGTTTGTTTTTGTGAACTAAGTCTGTGTGGAAAAGCAGGGAAAGCATATGTAATATAATTGTAAATGAAAATAGAATGGGTTCATACTGTATTCAGGCGTACATGAACAATTCGGTTTGGGTTTCTGTGTGTGAATGTAGTCAGTGGGTTTGAGGAAACAACACCTAAAAGTAAAATAAGTAAAATTCTGGTTTTATCTTTAGAAGGGGAGTTTATCCTATATTTACACAGCATTGATCCAGTTTCTTTGTCTATCAAATTACAAACATTTTTGTGACTAAATGCAAACCGAAGTGGTTTCAAAAACTGTTTAAATACGGTTTACATTGCATTTCTGCTGATGTTCTCAGATGAGTCTAATGTAAAACTGATTATTTATTTTTATTGACATTTTTCCTTATTCAGATCTAATCCTTTTAGGAACAAAGGTTTACAAAAAGGTTAAAAACACAACAACTGTATTTACATGTGGTTCCCATTACAAACAAGATGGTTCTTCTATGCAGTAGCTAAAAAGAAACCATCTTTTGACATCTTGTAAAAAAAATATATTTTAAAACACCATTCAGTCAGATTTCGGGAGATGCATATTGTTTTTATGAAACCAGAACAACATCAAACAGAGGAAATGATTGTGATATGAAATATGATTCATTTCCAAATTCAGATTTGGTTTCAGATAGTGAACTTTGCAGCTCTCTTGCTGTAAAGATATTGTAAAAGCTCTTACCTTCAGTTTGCAGCCAATTTCCCTGAGGAATGCACTGACACTTTGAAGCCAAAATATTCGATTTAAATTCGACCGAAATGCTTCTTGGTGTGAATGAACTGTTGTGGGAGAACCTAGTTATCATTCACAGCAACCAAAGCTGGTTCTACTGTTTGAGGCTAAAACCCTGAGAACCTGTTTGGCACAATTTATAGCAGTAGTTTGAAATGCACCACAAATATGTGAATCTCTGGGTTTTTGGATCAGGATGCTTTTTCTGAAATGAGCGTTTACATTACAAGCTCAAATCCGATTTCAAGTATGTGACTTTGTTCCCAGTTGGTTAGTCAGGCAGTTATGTTACTATGTTACTACACTGATCAGTTTGCCTTGATCACAATAAACAAAAATAAAATGGTTAATTTGCTGTGTGAATACAGCCTTTAGGTTTAGAAAGAAATTAAAACTGGTTGGAGACCTTGATAGTTTAATGAAGAACAGGATCGTATAAAATGCACCTTTAAAGGGTTATATATATATATATTTCTTGTGTTCCTTTGCAAATAGCATACATTAAGATTTCAGTTTCAGAATCTCAGAATCTTTAAAATTCAGAAAATGAAATATTTCTATTATGTGGGAAAGCATCAAGCTATGATGAAGTTCAGCATCATCCTACAAAAGAGATCTTCACCTTAAATTTAGTGATTTACTGATTTGCCTTTGATTAACTCATAATGACCCAATAGTTCATAATGATGGTCTTCAACCTCATCTAAACCCTGTGGCGGGTCTGTAGTGTGTCCTCTGCACCCTGTCCACTGCACCCTGTCCACTGCACTCTGTCCACTGCACTCTGTCCACTGCTTTTATTTACTCTTAAACACGTATGAAGCCTCGTTTATGCCACTGTTTACCGAAAGCAGAGCTCGTTTGATCTCACTGCGTTTGTCGCCTCCTGCTGGTAAACCTGAAAACATAAACATTTACTTTTTCTTGCTTCACCTGAAAACATTTTTATTTCATTTATGAAGCTCAGAAGACCAATCCACTAATTACTGCAAATAACAGTTACAGTACATTATTTATTAAAACATGGTTTTTAAGTGACACATATTAACATGGAATATAATAAATACAATATGAATATTAGCAAGCTGATCCAGGCTCTTGAATGGTGTACGGGCAAGTCCATAAATATTTGGACAATTGTAATAATATCTCCTCTGTATAACACCACAATGGATTTGAAATGTTTGGGTTAGTTAGTTAGTTAGTTTGTTAGTTAGTTAGTTAGTTAGTTATGAAGATTGTAAATTATCAGCTTTAATTCAAAGGTTTTAACAAAGATATTGCATTTATACAGTCACTGTATAATCTAACTACACTTCTTAATGAACTATTTGAACTGAACATAAATATTACAGAAAACTGGGATCACATAAGCTGAATACGCTAAACTAACTCAATAATAAAAAAGATAAGATAGTCTATATTCAATAGATTCATTCCTGAATGTAAATACAGAGGTTTTACTTCAAACTACAAACCACTGGCAAGATTAGTCTGATAGAAAACTCTCGCCACAGTCAGTGTGATGCTGGCCGGCACAGGCATCTGTTAGCTGTTGCGTTGAAACTGGGGACTCGGCACTTTCCTCTGAGTGCATTGGCTGTCCAGCAGTTTGAAAAGAATTCACATGCATCGGAGGAAGCATTTGCTTGTCTTCATCCTTCATCATATGTGATGTAATTGGCACTTCTAAACTGGGGTGGAAAAGTGGGATAATATTGTGCAAAAATGCCTGTAATTCTCAAATATTTATGAATATTTTACATATAATATTAAACAAAAATCGACACCGCAGCTTCATTTGATTTCCTCATTTTAAATCCATTAAGACAGTGTTTCTCAAACCTGGTCCTTGTGCTTTCCCAGGACCAGGTCTGAGAAACAATGCATGGACCTCACTGTATATACAGTTTCAGATACAGACTGGATTTAGTGCCGGTTCAGTTATAAACTCTCTGTTGGTCACTGGCGGGCAGTGTTGCTCCTTACATCAGGTGAAGTTCATGTCCAGCACTCATCTCTGTCATTCTCTTTCTTCATTTCTCCAACTTTTCCTTTCCCTCTCTCTCTAACTCCCACTCCCTGACTTCAATATTACTGTTTATTTCTGTTACTGACTGACATGGCTGAAGGGTATAAAAACACTACACATCAATATCATCACATAAATCATATCACAACAAACAGCCTATTCTTACATTCACTGAATTATCTCTATTGTTGATGATGACGATGTTAATGATGATGATGATGATGTCAGATCATTGTTGTTGCATTCTTCTCCACAGACACTAGAGGGCACTAGATGACATTAGTTGTCAAAGGAAGAATCTTATAATAAATGTTGAATAACTCATTTGTAACACCTCACTGCTTCACTGTATTTTGTTTTATCTTCTCTTCATAGATGTCTAGTGGAGTTATTGAGTGTTATGTACAGTTTCACTGCAACGTCTTCAGGATCAATAAACTCATTGTTTGCATACTAGCTTTGTCAAGGGTTCAAGGGTTCGATTTATTTGTCACGTACATAGTTATACACAGTACAACATGCAGTGACATGCTTTTATACAACTGTCTGCACCCACAGATCAATAGGGAGAAGGGAAAACATGATAAACAGAATAAATATGTGCAATGAATAGAAAAAATAAATAATAACTAACTCTGAGACTAACTGACTCTGAGGAAGAAAATAATTTAGTGGAGGTAGGTGTGTTTCCAGTTTGTGTAGGAACCCTGAGAGGTATATAAAATATATAAAGTGCAAAGTGCGATGTTAGCTCTATAATGTTGTTTTAAATAGAGTTTTGGTGAATATGAGAGTCCGTTGGTGACTTATGAGAGTCAATATGTGAGAATAGAATAGAACTTTGAGATGTGGGATTTGGGTTAAAAGTGAAGTTTGATCTGGTTCAGAGTCCGAATAGCCTGAGGGAAGAAGCTCAGTCTCATCCTTTCTGTGGTGGATCTCTTTCCAAACCAGGCCACGGAGCTCCTTGTGAGGATGCTGTCGATGGTGCAGGAGTAGAAGTTCTGCAGTACCGTGGAGGGCAGTCTGAAGTCGGATGTCGGCGTGGCAAGACCATGTCAGGTCTTGCGAGATGTTGACTTCAAGGTATTGGAAGCTTTCTACCCTCTCTACTTCTGCAACGTTGATCCGTAGTGGTTGGTAGCTCCTCGTTTGTCTCCTGCTGCAGTCCACTATCAGCTCCTTGCTGACATTGAGCAGGAGATTGTTGCCAACAAACTTCTGGCCAACATGTGGGGTGCCAAAACTTCTGCACAAAGGCTGGTTGGTCTAAAAGCTCCTCCAAGCACAGACAGCATCAATAAAGCCAACCAATCAGCACTTAGCAGCAGTAACGACAACCAATAAGCACTCAGCAGCAGAAACGAAAACCAATCAGCACTCAGCAGAGATATTATGAGATATTTCAGACCAACCAGCTTTGGGTCAAACATTTGTGGACACCACTGACTTCGTCTTAGAAGCACCTTAGCAACCAACAACTGTACAATAGCAACACCTTAGCAACTATCACCAATACCAGAGCAACATCTTAGCAACCAACTCCTATACCATTGCAACACTTTAGCAACTGCCTAGTAACACTTTAGCAACCACTTAGTAACAACTTACTAACAACTATACCATAGCACCAAATTAGCAACCACCTAGAAGTACCATTGAAACCATCTCCTACCCCATAGCAACACATTAGCAACCAACATCTATACAAAAGCAACATCTTAGCAACCAACCCCTATACCATAGCATACTTTAGCAACCAGCTCATGACAGCAATTCCGCTGAGCTGCAAAGACACTTACAGTTTGTGCAGGAACTGCACTCTCTGATTACTTTTATAATAATAATAATAATAATAATAATAATAATAATAATAATAATAATAATAATAATAATAATAATTGGTGGTAATATTTCATCCATTTCTATATCCGCTAGATGGCGCTTGGAGGCAGTAACTGCAGCTTTGCTTGGCGTGTGTGTGTGTGTGTGTGTGTGTGTCTCGACCCTAACCATGCGGATCTCCCTCCGTCCAGAAGGGTCTGCACGTCTTCCTCCATTCTCTGACGTCATTGCTTCCGCACCCCCCCACCCCCTCCGCTTCCTTCCACATTCTACACCCCCCAACACACACACACACACACACACACACCGCCCCTCCCCCTCTTTTCCACCGAGTCCGTGGCGCTGTGCTCGCCTCCGCACGAAGGAGCCCAACATGGAGTAGCGGCGGCGATGGGGCCGCGCTGACCGGCCGGGCAAAGGAGGAGCAGCAGGAGGAGGTGCAGGAGGAGGTGCAGGAGGAAACACTGCGGGATATAAAGGGAATAAATGAAGAGAGGAGGCGAAAAGGCAGGAAAATGACGCGTGAACGCGCCTCGGAGCGCGCGCCGGGTCTCGTGCACTGGAGCTGAAAACAAGGAGAGAAAGATGAGCGAGGACTCGCAGCCAGACGAGTAAGAGCCCTTTGTGTGTGTGTGTGTGTGTGTGTGTGTGTGTGTCCCACGTGAGACGCGATTCTCCGTGCTGAGAAGGGGGCGCGCACATCGCTCCGGACAGAGCAGGAGCTTCTGGAATTTACCCCGAAAACAGAGGAGAGGAGAGCAGAGAACAGAGGAAAGGAGAGAAGAGGAGAGCAGGGCAGAGGAGAACAGAAGAGAGGAGAACAGGGGAGAGGAGAACAGAAGAGAGTAGAGGAGAGCAGGGCAGAGGAGAACAGAGGAGAGCAGGGGAGAGGAGAGGAGAGCAGGGCAGAGGAGAACAGGGGAGAGGAGAACAGAGGAGAGGAGAACAGGGGAGAGTAGAGGAGAACAGGGGAGAGGAGAACAGAAGAGAGTAGAGGAGAGCAGGGCAGAGGAGAACAGAGGAGAGCAGGGCAGAGGAGAACAGGGGAGAGGAGAGCAGGGCAGAGGAGAACAGAGGAGAGCAGGGGAGAGGAGAGGAGAGCAGGGCAGAGGAGAACAGGGGAGAGGAGAACAGAGGAGAGGAGAACAGGGGAGAGTAGAGGAGAACAGGGGAGAGGAGAACAGAAGAGAGTAGAGGAGAGCAGGGCAGAGGAGAACAGAGGAGAGCAGGGCAGAGGAGAACAGGGGAGAGGAGAGCAGGGCAGAGGAGAACAGAGGAGAGCAGGGGAGAGGAGAGGAGAGCAGGGCAGAGGAGAACAGGGGAGAGGAGAACAGAGGAGAGGAGAACAGGGGAGAGTAGAGGAGAACAGGGGAGAGGAGAACAGAAGAGAGTAGAGGAGAGCAGGGCAGAGGAGAACAGAGGAGAGCAGGGCAGAGGAGAACAGGGGAGAGGAGAGCAGGGGAGAGGAGAACAGAGGAGAGCAGGGGAGAGGAGAGGAGAGCAGGGCAGAGGAGAACAGGGGAGAGGAGAGCAGGGGAGAGGAGAACAGGGGAGAGTAGAGGAGAACAGAGGAGAGGAGAACAGGGGAGAGGAGAACAGGGGAGAGCAGAGGAGAACAGAGGAGTGGAGAGGAGAACAGGGGAGAACAGAAGCGAACAGAGGAGTGAGGTGTGAGCCGTTTCCAGAACGCTCTCCTTGGTGGTTGTGCTTGTTTAAGTGTGTATTTTTGCTTTCTGGGGACTAAATGTTCTCTGGGTGAAAAGCATTCCATAACGTTCCTCCTCACACAAATACTTACACTCAGAAGAAAGTGAAGGTCACCAGGATCAATAAGAGATTCAAAAAATAAACTGATCTGATCAATATTTATTGATCTACTCAGAAGTGGTGTCTCTCAGGACGGCGTCGGCTTTAATGCAACATGCCAGACGTCTCTGCATGGAGTTGTCGAGGTTCCTAATGAAGTCCTGTGATGATCCATCCCATGCAGCTTGAATGTTCTCACCCAGTTCTGCAGGTTTCTGCATCCCACACATTTCACCTGTGTCTTAAAGACAAGCTGTAGATGGGAGCAGCGTGGGGGGAGCGTTCTGCTGAAATCGTGTGGAATCGTGTTCAGTAAAGGTGGTGTTTTTCTCCGGTTCACTGGTGAAACCATCACTTCACTAATAAATACAGACACAGAAACGTTCTCTGTTCTACATAAAGACTCTAAAATGTATAGAAAGGAAATCATCTGTCTGTCTGTCTATAATGCACTAAGCTGCAGTTCCCCAGAAGGACATGAATTCCAGTGTGTGTGTGTGTGTGTGTGTGTGTGTGTGTGTGTGTGTGTGTGTGTGTTCTCTGCAGCCGCTCAATCCGCCATGTTTGTTGTGTGTGTTTTCGTGAATCAGCTCATTTGCATACAGATCTTCATTCATAAAAGCTCCCAGCAGCACTCAGCCTGAGGCTCCTCCTCTCCTCTTCTCCTCCTCTCCTCCTCTTTTCCTCCTCCTCTTCTCTTCTTCTCCTCCTCTTCTCTTCTTCCACTCCTGCTCAACTCAGTCTCCTCCTCTCTTCCTCCACTCCCCCTTCTCTCTTCCTCAACTGCTCCTTCTCCTCTTCTCCACTCCTCCTCTCTTCCTCCACCCCCCTCCTCAATTCCTCCTCTCTTCCTCCACTCCTCCTCTCCTTCTCCTCCTCTCTTCCTCCACTCCTCCTCAACTCCTTCTTCTCCTCTTCTCCACTCCTCCTCCTCTCTTCCTCCACCCCTCCTCCTCAACTCCTTCTTCTCCTCTTCTCCACTCCTCCTCCTCTCTTCCTCCACCCCTCCTCCTCCACTCCTCCTCTCCTCTTCTCCACTCCTCCTCCTCTCTTCCTCCACCCCTCCTCCTCCATTCCTCCTCTCCTCTTCCTCCTCTCCTTCTCCTTCTCCTCTCTTCCTCGACTCCTGGTCAACTCCTCCTTCTCTTCTCCACTCCTCCTATCTTCCTCCACCCCTCTCCCTCATCTCCTTCCTCCTTTTTTCCTCCACTCCTCCTCCTCTCCTTCTCTCCATTCTCTCCTCCTCACACTTCAATCACTCTCCTCATCAAAATAAACACTTTATCCTTGGAAGCTAACAGTTAGCTGTGTTGCTAACAGACCCCAGTCAGAATCTGATACCCACTTCCGACATTTAGTCCAGGACCAAATATCAGAGTCAGTATTTACGAGCTCTAAGAAGACAGCCTGCCTCCAAATATCAGAGTCAGTGTTTATTTGGTTAGAATGTCTGGTTTGTTGTGTGTGTGTGATGTTAGTACAGGAATCTGGATCAACGTCCCTGAACTAAGAGCCTTAGTAAGGTGTTAAACACCTCCTTCAGCCAAGGAGCACTTTGTCAAGATTAATGTTAATCTTTCCTGTAATCTAATCTCCTTCAGCGTCAAAAACAGTGTTTTAATGGGTTTTCAAAAATTAAAAACCACTCGAAGCCCAATTAGACCTACAGTCAAAGTAAAATACACTGTATAGACAAAAGTATTGGGACACCTTCCCATTTACTGTTTCTTCTGAAGTCTGTGGCATTAAAAAGAGTTTATCCTGCTATTGTTGGAATAACCGTCTCTGCTTGAGGATTTGATTGCATTCAGATTACAGTGGGGATGTTGGATGAGCACCAAAAGTACTGGATGGAGCACCATCATTCCAGACAACACATGACAACTCCGACTCCAGACAGCTCTATCCCATGCCTGACATTAGATGTGGTATCAGGAGGTTCATGTTTATCTGCACCAGTCAGCCTAGTACTGTTCCACTGGCAGTGCTTCTCTACAAGGACTAGACAAGTTGTGTGTGCATTTGCTCATCTATGTCAGCAATGGGTGTAACTTAAGTGACCTGAATGCATTATAATGCAATATCTGCTTACATACAATCTGTCAGTCCATTGGTAGATTGGTCATAATTCTCTGGATGCACTTAAGAGAGATGGATCATTTTCCATAGGGGTCAATGAAGTTCTAGTATAGTTATCTGTCCACCTATTCATCCACGCATCTGTTCATCCATCTACATACATACATGCAGCAATGAATAAAATGCAGATCTTAGTGGAAGACCCCTGGAGAGCATGCATCACTCAATATTATTTGAAATATTAACCAACAAGGAACTGATTAAAATGCACGGCTGCAACGGTGTCGTGCCAGACTGTCAGGGAGTCACTCAGAAAGGCAACAAGTCGTCTTCAGAGAAGAGTCTTGCTTTGTCTTGGTGGAGGCGACCAACAAGTCCATGTGCCCAGGCACTGTGGTCAGCGCCAAGAACAATGGTTTCACATGTCCAAAAGGCCTGGTGTAATGGTACGTGGTGCAACTTCCTATGACGTCACATCACCTTTGGTCTTCATTACAGGTACTTTGACCTACGTTTTCTGAACACACACTCCCGACACTATTGCACTACGCCGTGGTCGTTCTCATCTCCAGCTCTGTCCCTGATTGAAAATGTGTGGGATGCTATTGGACGCTCTATCAACACTCCACCCCTACCACACCATCTGCAGAACTGAGTGAGAACATTCAAGCTGCATGGGACGGATCATCACAGGACACCATAAGGAACCTCTACAACTCCATGCAGAGACGTCTGGCATATTGTGTTAAACCCGACGCCGTCCTGAGAGACACTATAAATGTTTTAACTTTATTTTTGATATAGTGATGGAAGATTGCATGTCCCTGCCACGTTTAACTGAGTTATAGAACTAAGAAGACGTTTAGTAAAGGACGGTTTTAGGATGCTTGACTGCAGCTGCAGTATGGTTTCTAATATATGGACTGCAACTTTTCACTCCGCTTGCTGCTGTTTTTCTAGTTACGGGCAAGGGATGTGGAGAGACATGTATGCCCCCAGTGTGCATGTGTGTTGGGGGGGTATCTTTCCTTATTCCACTTTATGGCACACTCACACCCGTTTGAGCAAACACATGAGTCAGGCAGGAATGTAAAGCGCCATATAATACTCAAGGGTTGTGAAATGTTTGACTTTTATCACCCAGGAGGGCGGGAGGAAGGGCGACGGCCGGCTGGTGGCCATGTGGGGCTAAAACGTTCTCCTGAAAGCATTGTTTGAGAAGGCAAGAGTAAAGGAGATTAATTAAACAATGACTTGCTGTGGGTGACTGTTGGCGAGAGATTGATGTGGTGTTGACAGGTTGCCTTAGCACATGTGCATTCGCTCGAACTGTGTCACGGTGCAACTGACTGCAACTTCCAATGAACGGATTATTTTCCCCCGATCCTTTTATGATCGAGAGGTTGCGTCCATCTGTCCACAGGTATGATACAGGGTAGAAGTGTTGGGACACCTGCTCATTCACTGTTCCGTCTGGAATCAGGGGTATTAAAGAGTTCACCCTGCTTTAGTTGGAGCGACTGTCTCTACTGTACTTCATACTAGATTGTGGAGTATTGCTGTGAGGATTTGATTGCATTTATTGAGAATGAGATTGTGATTTCTTTATTTTCTTCCCACCCCTACCCTCCAAAAATGTGTTATTTTAACGTTAGATGTAAGGAAACTGGCTGTCATTAGTATTTCAAGGTTCATTATCATCAGTTCGCAAATTAACATACTACTTGAAGTTCAATAAAAGCAGCTTCCTGCTTCGTTTGCTGATTAACCTGCTCTAACCAACAAACTCGACCTGGCAATTAACCAGAGAGTTGAATCAGGTGTGCTTGGAACCCCAGGACCAGGTTTACCTTCACCAGATAGAGGACATTTTTTCCATACTTTTAATCAGGCCATAGATTACAGGACAGATCGTTTTTGTTAGCTCGGGCCCAGCTCCGGACTCAGACATGGCGCTGTGCAGACAAAGCCATTCCATTGTTGCAGTGATGAGAAAAATAACAAACAGCGTGACATAAAGCTCTTCTGGGACATTTTCAAGACAACGGTGTTCTGTACTGTATAATTAGAGACGTATTAAATGAGGAGAGAGATGACCATTTTAAATATGAATAAGTTATCGTAACCCTCAACGTGGCATCTGTTCATAGATAAGTCCTGCCCTTCAACAAAAAGAGCCAATCAGCTTGCCAATTATGTACAAATGGTGGTGGTGAAATGCAGTAATGTCAAGCACTACTATGAGACCCGAGGCCCAAAACTTACATTACACAAGGAATGAGCTTCATTTACTGGGTTCAAAAATGTCACAATGCATTTCATAACGCAACGCAAGCTGCATTCTGAGCATTGCTGCAAGAAGCATTGGCAGGGCATTGGGTTCTGAGTTTGCATGCTTGTGTTGAAGATGTTAATTAAGCACTTTATTTTAAAGAAAGAAACCATCGTCCTTTTAGCATCGGAGTGGCTGCTGTTAGTCATGACTACCCCCATGCTACCCCAAAAGTTAAACATTATCTAGCTAGCTACGTTAGTTACCATTGATCATGACCAACAGTAAAGCATCAGCGTTCTGAAAATGACCATCATCCAACTACTTACTGCAGTAGAATTACTTACTCGTCCAGAATTGTCCAGAATCTAAGTGTGGTGTTACCATGTTACCTACTCCACCATACTACCCTGGCTTCTGTGCACCACGTGCAACCCTCTCTGTTAAAAGTACAATATCCTTGAGGAACTTTTGGAGGTTCTTAAATTTGAAACTGGAGAAACCACTTAAGGTTTCAGCGAACCTTCAATAAAGGATGAAAGGTTCTTGAAGGTTCCTTGAAGCACCTTAAAATGTTCCTCCACAGTTTAAAATTGAAAAGAGTCCAATACTTCTTCAAGGATTATATGTTTTAGGTTGCTCTTCCAGAATTGTAATTGTACTGGAATTTGATTGGACATTAATCTGCCACCGAATCATAATGCATGTTAGACATTGTGATGTTGCAGATCTTGGCTTGAGGACAACTGGACCTTCTTGAATTTCAATACTCTTACTATAGTGGGTTTCTCAGTGCTTAATAAGATGCTGACGATCGTTTCGTCCCTCCTTCATTGCCCACCTGCTCTTTTTGTGGGTACTTTATATTGATGTGTCTGTTTGCCAAGCCAATATCAAATCATTTTGTATAGCTGAGTGAGTCGGTACAGGTTTAATGGGCCGTACAGTGTATTATGAAGTTTACTGGCACACTTTTAAGCATTACAGCCCTTTGCTCACAGATCTGGCCTGATATCATTTGAGATTGTCTAACCTGTGTGTGTGAAGTGGGTCATCACTAACACTTCCACATCCTGCTCAGGCCATTACACCCACTGCTTCCTGTATCCTATTCCAATAATGACCTCCGGCTGCACGGGGCTTTGTCACATTGCAGAGTGACTGGATGGGGCTTTTGTACACTGATGTAAAACCAGCAAATAAAGTACACTGAGTTTGCATGATTTATGTGCATTTACGATATATTACCTCTTACTTTTGTACGTAAACCGAAAAACAACATTTTACTAATAAATGTCTTTATATCAACAAAACGATACGAAATATTGAAATATGAAGCTTGTTTGAAACGATGCAGAGTTCATGTGTACATACAGTGCATCCTGAAAGTATTCACAGCGCTTCACTTCTTGCACATTTTATATCACAGCCTTATTTAAAAATGGATTCAATTCATTTTTTCCCCTCAAAATTCTACACACAATACCCCACAATGACGAAGTGAGAAAGGTTTGTTTGACATCTTGCAAATTTATTAAAAATAAAACAAATATGTAACATGTACATAAGTATTCACCGCCTTTGCTTAATACTTTGTTGAAGCTCATTTGGCAGTAATTACAGCCTCAAGTCTTTTTGATCATGAGGCTACAAGCTTGGTACCAGTTTTTGGGAAGTTTCTCCCATTCTTCTTTGCAGAACCTCTCAATCTCCATCAATTGGATGGGAAGCATCGGTGCACAGCCATTTTTAGATCTCTCCAAAGATGCTCAATCGGGTTCTAGTCTGGGCTCTGGCTGGGCCACTCAAGGACATTCACAGAGTTGTCCCGAAGCCAGTTGTTTTCTTGGCTGTGAGCTTAGGGTCGTTGTCCTGTTGTCCTACAAGGATGTCTCTGTACATTGCTGCAGTGATCTTTCCCTTGACCCTGACTAGTCTCTCGGTTCCTGTGGAGTTCTCACTCCACAAAGCAATGTTGGAGCTCTGCCAGAGTGGCCATTGGGTTCTTGGTCACATTCCTGACGAAGGCCCTTCCACCACGATCACTCAGTTTGTCCGGGCGGCCAGCTCGATGAAGAGTCCTGGTGGTTCCAAACGTCTTCCATTTATGGATGATGGAGGCCACTGTGCTCATTTAGACCTTCAATGCTGAAGAACTGTTTCTGTGCTCTTCTCCAGATCTGGGTCTTGATACAATCCTGTCTCGGAGGTCTACAGACAATTCCTTACACTTCATGGCTTAGTTTGAAATGCAGTGTTTACTATGGGACCTTATATAAACAGTTGTGGGCCTTTCCCAAACATGTCCAATCAACGGAATTTACCGCAGATGTCCAAACAAGCTGTAGAGACATCTGAAGGATGATCATTGGAAACAAGATGCACCTGAGTTCAATTTTGAGTGTCATGGCAAAGGCTGTGAATACTTATGTACATGTTATGTTTTTGTGTTTTATGTTTAATACAGTTGCAAAGATTTCAAACAAACTTTTCTAAAAAAGTGAAGCACTGTGAATACTTTCCCGATGCACTGTCTATTTCTGGAACTTTGGTTCTGACCCCTACAATGAAAAAGTGAAAGTCTATTAGACCAAAGCCTCAGGACTCAACTCAGATACACACCCTAGCGACCCAACTCAGTTTTACATACAAAGACTTGTGAATTGAACGCCAAAAAGTCTTGAACTACAAACTCAAAGTGGCTTTGACTTAGACTGAGACATCAGACTCACCCCCAGAGACTCTAGATTTGTTTTGGACTCAGAGACTCAAGTTGACTCTGACTTACAGACACTCTGGACTTGATTTGAACTTACAATTTTACATTTTTCTTGGACTAGTAACAGAGACTTGAGTCAACTCGGACTTTAGACACAACTGCAACTTGCAGTCCAATACTCAAGACTTGACTTGGACTTGAGATTCAGCAGAGTCTCTAGACTTAATTTGAACTTGCACTGTAGACAACAGACATTAGTAACAGGGACATGAGTCAACTCAGACTTCAGACTTGACTGGGAATTGCAATCTAAGACTCAAGACCTGACTCAGACTTGCATCCAGAGACTCTAGATTCAACCAGAAAACATATCAGAGACTCACATTGACTCTGACTTACACAGAGACTCTAAACTTGACATGGTCTCACACCAGAGACTTGAGTCTACTCGGACTCACATACAGAGACTCCATACCTGTATTAGACTCTGACGCACAGAGATTCAAAACTTGACTTGGACTCGCAGCAGAGACTAACTTTGACTCTGTCTTACACACAAAGGCTTGAGAAATGACTTGGACTTGGCCAAGAGACTTGACTTGACTCACACACAGAGATTCTAGACTCGATTTGAACTTACAACACAGACTCCAGACAATTCAGACACCCAGAGGCTTTACATTTGTCTTGGACTAGTAACAGAGACACAAGTCAACTCAGATTTTAGATGCAACTGGGACTTGCCATCAAAGTCTCAAGACTTGACTTAAAATAAAAACATTAATTATTAAATAGTGAGTGTCAAAGGACTGTCAGTGTTGGAACCAATAACCCCGAGTGTCAAAAATTCCTTTGTGACATCTGGATCCAGTACATTTGCTTTAGTGAGGTCAATGTTCTGGATGATCGCCCACATTCTCCAATTCTCCAACTCATACCAGAAATATTGGATGGAGCATCATGTCAGAGGTCACAGTTCCACAATGGGAGCAACCTAAAGTGAGGTGTCCACAAGCATTTGGACATATAGTGTAGATAAAAACGGAGGGAGTAAATCCGTTGCAGTGATTCATCTTCTTTGCAAGCAGTGTAGCTTCCTGAGAATGGTGGGGGTTTTGTTTTTGGCCTTCGTGAAACGTGCTGGTCAAAAGAGTGGCTCTGTGTGGTCAATAAGGCTTGCCTGAAGGTGTGTAACAGTTCACACATGCAGCCCTGGATTGCCCGGCCGGCCTCTGGGTATATGTTGGAAAGAGGGTTGGTGGGGGAAGGGGAGATTGACAGAGCGTTCAGGCTAGGTCTGCATTGATCCAGCTATGCCCCACGTGCAGGGATCATCATGGGTCAACTGAGAGGAGGGGGCAGAAAGAGAATGGGTCAGAGAGAGTGAGTGACACTGAGGTAAAGTCAACAGTAGTTGCCGGACTGACTGTTGTTGAGAACCTACATGGTACATAAATAGCATAGACAGTTAGGGTAAGGTATATAGGGAGCGAGCAGTGTGGGCTCACATATATAACCCGAGATCATTGTTCTGTATCTGGTGCACTGACCTGGCTTTAGAGGGAAAACGTGGGAAAACTGGGAAATGGGGTTGCACATTCCCTTTCTTTGCTTTAAGACGCTCTTGAGTTGCTTTCGCTGCAGGTTTGGACTGAATCTGACCAGAAAGTAAAGCTCTACTCACTTCAGAATCAATGCTACCGACACCGTGTTTGAAAGATCACGCATCAGATCATGATCTCTTCATTTCCTTCTCCGTTCTTAAATTAATTTCTTCTGTCCACATGATGCTTCAGGACTGGAGAGGCCTTTTAAATGTGTTCCAGCGAAGTCTAATCTGGCCTTTCTGTTGTTGAATGTCACCAGTTAATTATATATTGAAGTAAACTCTGTGTTTACTTTATGGAGGTATGTGCTGAATGTAGATTTTGACATGCGCTTATTAAATTGGATTATAATCAATGATCAGCTTCCAGTGCACGTGTACATGCTCAGCCTGCATGCAGACTCTGACTGATCAGCGAGAGGGGGCGGGGCTGATGACATCACTGACCCAGATATTGCGTTATAGAGGAAAACGAGAAGGGAGGAGCTGCGTGTTGAATTTCAGAATAAAAGTCCTTAGAATGGATAATATTTATACATACATAAATTTCTTATTTTATTTGACAAGAATTTATAAGAAATTATTATTAAAAATATTCTTGTCAGTTTAACCATTACAAGTAAGTCGTCAGATTTATTGCATTTCCAGCTCAAAAACACTCTTTTCAACAGGGTTTATGGTTTATAAAGTGTTTTTAAGTCTTTATAAGAGAAAAGAAAGGTAGGTGCAAGTGCAATTTTGATGTAAACATGGTCAAATTCATACGAACGTTTACAGGGTTCCAGAGGTTAATTTGAATAGAATGACCGCACATGGCTATAAAACTACTTGTCAGCCTGTTGTCCAGTTACATTTGAGACTCGAAATGGAGGAACTGTGTACAAAGTTCTATCCTATCCTACAAATGAACGTGTACATGTCTTGATCGCGTCCACTGTGTGCAATATATGCAAATGTGTCACTGTCCAAATACTTGTGGACCTGACTGCATATCGTAGGTGTTTCCAGTGAGGCGGTGACTCAGTGTCAAACAAACCCACATTACCACCACCAGCAGTCATGATTATAGTCCTGAAGGTCTGGAGAGCTGGCAGAGCGCATAGAGCTGAATACATCCCCTTTGTCACTACTGCCCTCAAACGAGCCCGTACTCGCAGACACACTTCTGTAACCCCTCCAGCGCTCTACTGTAAATGTTGATCTTGTACGGACTTGTTTTGAAGCGACCTGTCGTTCACACACGTACGTACGAACTGTGGACGGGGGTGAGGGGTGTGTGTGGGGGGGGGGGGGGGGTCTCACCTCTGTCCACCTACCCTGCTGCTGCTGTGTTCAAGCTTATCCAGCACCACGAGCCATGAACACAAGACAACAGGAAGTCTTCCCCTTTTTTTAGCCACCGTTGTCATGGCAACCTCTTTCCTTTTCCACAAGCACGAGGGAGCTGAAGCTGATGAATACTTACTGTCAGCGAACACACAGGAATGACCACATCCATCATAATGTGATACCTAAGTAATGGTGCTACAAATGTTTTTTTGAGCGTCACCATAGGAGAACCACTACTTAAGGTTCCATCAAGAACCAGGTTTATTGCAGAGATGTGGTATAGAGATTTCCGGCGGGGACAAAAGAATTGGGACACCTGCTCGTTCATATCTTATGAAATTAGGGAGATTAAAAAGAGTTTGTCAGGCTTTTGTTGAGTTCAAGATTTGATTGCCCTCAGTGACCAAAGCATCAGGGAGGTCAGGACGGTCGATGATCACCAGGCCATCTCATCCCCAACTTCCCAATTCATCCCAGACGTATTGGGAGAAGGACCATCCAATCCAAACCATTCCAATTATGCTCTTGAAATTCATGCCACAGATGGCTCTTGCATCAGTAGGAATTCTGAATACTGGACCATACTGGATACTCCTCCCACTTCTAAGCTCTACTCTCTTCCCAGATAGGATCCAGATGTGGGCCACTTCTGGCAAAGGCACAACACTGCTGGCCCACTGTCTGCACTGGCCCACATATTAGAAATGCACCCATCTGGCACAGATATGCCAGTGCTGCCTACATGCTGAAAACTGCACGTGAGCCAGAAGTGGCCTGCGTGGAAAAAAACCTCACGCCCAACACGTGGCCCTCGTCTTGCAGTTGGAGAGGTCAGTCCACGCAGCAGGTGGACCAAGTGAAAATGGAGGATGTGAGCCAGGATGATTGTGCTACCTGTGTTTAGTAGATTACGCAATAAGATGGATCTGCTGTTCATATGAATTCATTCAGAATTCACTGCATTTGCAAATCAATTCAGTATAATTTAGTCGATTCTATACTGAGTTTCTTCAGCATTATTTTATAATGAAATGTTAAATAACCGTTAAAATAAACGTTAAAGCAGCATTGCTCTCGGACTCCCCCTACAGTCAAGAAGTGGACCTAAAGGTCATGCTTTACACATTACGTTTGCAAGTTGAGAGAAAATGAAAGAAGCATGTCGACGTTTGTTACACAGGTCTGGCATGTGCTGTCCTGCTCGCTTGTCCAGAGTTACGTAGTGCAGTTGGCGCTACTCTCCCGATTACAGATCAGTGGAGCATCAATGTGATTTGATTTAGGAAAACGATACATAACGTTGCTGATATGTCACTGTGGGACTTGATGTGTAGTTGAAAGTACACATCTTGCAGTATCATCAGTGCTAAAATGACAACTTGTTGAAGGTACCAGCGCACCAGCGTACCAGCGTACCAGCTTTTGAGAGGCTCGTATTTAATGATACTATGCAGTATGCTGCATTGTTAGGCTCCCCCTGCTTTAATCTGCCTCCCAAAGTCAGGCATGAAAATTGGGCCTTCGGTTAAAACGGTTCCCACGCTCCTGCCAAATAGCGAGTTTGATTTGCTTAACGAGCGTCTTCCTCTTTCAGTCACTAACGAGTTCTCTTTTGCATCACAGCACTCATTACCTGTGTTACCTCTAGCGTTGGCTGATAAAGGTCACGAGGATGACCCTTAAGCAGGCCCAGAAGGCTCTGAGGTCAAGAGGGGTCAGGCAAGGTCGCATGCTCTTTGGGAACCACTTGAATGTAGGGATTTTAATGTGTTCATTCATTGAAGCCTCAATTGTAAGGGCCTCTGTTCCTAAGACCTTGCTGATTGGAGTAATTGGGTGCACCCTGCTTAAACTGCGGCCTTCACAATAGAATGGAATAAGAAAACCTCACTACTCTGTACGCCGTTCTGAAGGATTTTTTGTCATTTTAGTTCACTGCTATTTAAATTGTAGAAAGCTTTAATGATAAATGAAGTAGGGATGTCCCGATCAAGTTATTTTGCCCTCCATTCGATCTGGGTCCCCAAATCCTGGGTATCGGCCAATACTGGCTCTGATCCGATCTGTGTGTTTGTATTAATATTATTAATAATACAATGAATGAATGCAGTGTAGATAAGATGTGCTGCAGTCTAAAACACTGCAGGCTAATCTGTTGGTGTGTGTTGTAGTTCACACTCTGGACACTCTGTAGTCTGTTGTAGTTGAGAGAGGGGTGAGAATGCTGTGATTTGCTCTTCATTCAAAGTAGATCTTCCTGGTTTATGGTAGGAAGTGTTATGTTTGGAGAAAGGACAGCGCTGCATCCCAGCAAAAACACTTTATCCCATCTGAAACGCAGCGGTGGTGCTGGTAGCATCATGGTCTGGACCTGTTTCGCGCATCTTAGCCAGGATGACTTTCTGTCACTGATGGAACACTGAATTATAGAAATGAAATACACCAGAAAATCCGAAAGGAAAATAAGGGGACGTCTGTCCGTGAGCTTAACAGAATGTGAGTCATGCACCAAGACAACGACCCTACGCACACCAGTGGTTCTACCAGAGAATGTTTAAAGAAGTTCTGTTTCGGAATGGCTCAAAGTTCTGAGCTGGGTAGAGCCACCAGTAGTGTAAACAACATTCTCTGCCATATTTCTGCTTGTAAATCTATCCCAGTCTCTTTCCCAAATGGTGGGAAAAGTAGCTGATCTCCGCCTCGGAGCTGTTAGGCAAACTCTGACCTCGGTGAGGTGTCTGTCTTTAGACGTGTTGGGTTTGCATAAACATGTAGCTGATGGTGTAATCGCACCGACACGAGCACAGGAGCACTAGATGTCACTTAAACCCAATACTCCGGAGAACAAGCTGGGGGTGTGTGGTTTAACGGTGTCACTAAATGACCCAGTTCCCCACCCCACCATACGGACAGAAGTATCGAGACACCTGCTCATTCACAGTTTCTTCTGAAACCAAGGGTCCTAGAAAGAGTTTACTCTGCTTTCTTTGGACTAAATGTACACTCTGGAACATTGCTGTGAGGATTTGACTGCGTTCATAGACAGTATTCGTGAGGTCAGGTTGGTGGATGATCATCACACCACCTCCTCAACTCCCCATCTCATCCCAAAAGTAGTGTATGGAGCTCCATCTTTCCAGAGAACACAGTTCCACTGCATAAACACATCTGCATTGTTACAGTGTTGTATTGTTCCACTCTCACGTCTTTGTTCTTCCCTCCTCTCTGCAGTGACAGTTATATAGTGCGAGTGAAGGCCGTGGTGATGACGCGGGACGACTCCAGTGGTGGGTGGTTGGCTCAGGAGGGTGGAGGGCTCAGCCGAGTCGGCGTGTGTAGAGTGGCTCCAGCTGACTTGGAACTCATGGGCCGAAACGGCTTCCTCATCTATGGAGAGAGACTCCGAGACAAGCAGGTGTGTATGTGTGTGTGTGTGTGTGTGTGTGTGTTCATGTATTAACTCTTCTAAGAGTTATTACTGACAAGTTCCTGTTCCATTTAATTACCTCATCATTTATTTAAGCTCAGGAATAAATAAATAATGACTGGATTTAGGTCAGTAAGTGCGCTCATACGGGATTTCTAATAATAACACAATAAGGGTTTATGAAACGCAAGACCATTGTTTAAAAATAAACGACTTTCCTTCGAATGCAAATGAATGGAAATGCAAATGTAAAGTAAAAATCAAAAAAGCAAAATACGTTACTTAAAAGAAGTATTTTAATGTACGTTACGGTGTTAAAAAATATGATAGAATAAAATTAATGATTCCAAAATGTAAAATTTGAAGAAAGTATGTATGTCATCTGCAGAACCATTCAGAGGACCTTTTAATATCGAGCTTTGTGCAGAAGAAAATAAACATTTAAACAGTTTAAATACCGAGTTTCCTGGTCAGTTCAGTCAATATGCTCATAATGATGTGCTGAACATGTGATTAACATCAGCCAATAGCCAGGTGTGGTGCCAATAGGTTCATGTTTATCTGCTACACAGAGTCATATTCAATTCTCTACAGGGACTAGAAGCTATGTGTGCATTTGCACATCTCTGTCAGCAACGGCTGCCTCTTAAAGTAGCTGAATGCATTCATTAGAAGGGCTGTCCACAAACATTTGGACATATAGTTCACGTCTGTGTGGTATTCTTGTGGTTAATGGATAATGTTGAGTGTGCAGGTTCAGATGCTTCACCACCCAGCTGGACTGGGCTGTAGCTTAATGGTAAGCAGGCAGGACTGGTTATCGCGGCTCCACAACAAAAACAAACAGTTCAGCCCATCCCGACAGTGACCTTCCACACTTCTATCACCAGGCATCGCGCACTCCGTCATACTGGCAGCAGATCACTGACCTTCTCGGTTGTCATGTCTCCGTTGTTTA
Organism: Acestrorhynchus altus; assembly: GCA_034509495.1. Classification (NCBI taxonomy): domain Eukaryota; kingdom Metazoa; phylum Chordata; class Actinopteri; order Characiformes; family Acestrorhynchidae; genus Acestrorhynchus; species Acestrorhynchus altus. The sequence goes on from CM067502.1 coordinate 47,878,721, forward strand.
GGTGATCCTGAAGTGCTTCCTGAAGAAGGACCTGGTGTATACGAAGGCCACGCCCACTTTCCACCACTGGCGTGTGGACAACAAGAAGTGTGGCCTGACCTTCCAGAGTCCAGCAGACGCCCGGGCTTTCGACCGAGGAGTCAGGAAAGCAATTGAGGACCTGACCGATGGTGAGTGAGGTGACGTGTGAAACTGTGAGGTTCTAGACAGTCCTTTACAGAAAGGTTTTCAGTAGTATATGGATGTGTTTATAAAGGCCTGGTTTTGTGTGTGACGGTGTAATAAAGTGTTTATAACGTTGTACTGATGCGTATGAATGTGTATTTATGAAGGATGAAGTGCGTAATAAAGGTGTAGTAACTCTGTTACTGGTCTCTGCAGGTTCCACCACCTCCTCATCCACTCTACAGAACGAGACGGAACTAGGAGACGATGACGTCTTTACAGTAAGAAGCAACCCCCCCTTCTCTCTCTCTCTCTCTCTCTCTTTCTATCTCTTTTTCTCCTCTGTTTCTATCTCTCTTCATGTCTCTCTCCTTGCTTTTTTTCTCCCTGTATCGCTCTCTCTCTGTCTCTCTCTCTCTCTCTCTCTTTCTCCTGTTTCTCTCTCTTCATGTCTCTCTCCTTGCTTTCTTTCTTCCTGTATCTCTCTCTCTCTCTCTCTCTCTCTCTCTCTCTCTCTCTCTGTGGAGGTTGTTTTTACATTCCCTCAATGTTCACACACACACACACACACACACACACACACACACACACACATTAAAATGTTCCTAGAGAACAGACCAAAAAAAAGGGAGCGTGGAGAGAGATAGGGAGAGAGAGAGAAAGAGAGCAAGGAGGGAGAGAGAGGACAGAGTGAGTGTGCATAGCAAGAGAGAGAGAGAGAGAGAGAGTGAAGGGGGAAGAGAAAGAGAGAGAGGACAGGGAGGGAGTGAAAGGAGTGAGAGAGTACATAGAGAGGACAGTGAGAGAAGGAGAATAGAGAGCGAGAGAGAGAGAGAGAGAGTGACAGTGACGTGAGCTGGGTGCTTTTAGAAAGTGCAGCAGTTGTCAGCTCGTTGCGTCTGTCTGGACTGAAGGCTAAAATGATAATTAGCACGGCCACAAATACACCTCAGTCCAGACATGGCAAACACACACACACACACACACACACACACACACACACACACACACACACTTATACACATTACAGTTACACATTTATACATGCACATACATTCACCATTCACAGTTCATCTGACTCATCACTGACCACACAGTGGCCACAGTCTCTAATTACACGCTGTCTGCAGCTCCTCATTCATCTCCTGCTGCAAAAGCTAATCCGTTAATAAGCAGAGCTTCCTGTGTGTGTAGCTCCATGTAGTTCACGCACAGCCAGACTGGAGCAGCAGCAGCTTCTTTAAAGGGTCCATATGATGGAAGACAACACATGGACCTTCATTTAGACGATAGAACTGAAGACATATTTAAACCTCAGACCTTAGTTTGGTTTGCTCTTGATTGTCGATGGGAGTGGAGCTACCATGGCCCGATCGAAAGAGCTCTCTCAGGCTTCTTCTGTAATTATTAAAGGCACAGTCCTGTTTAAGAGGTTAAAGATCCTCTCTTATGTCCAAATGTTTGCGGACACCTCTTCTAACGAATGCATCAGGCTACTTTAAGCTGCACCCATTACTGACACAGTTGTGCAAATGCACACACTTTTGTCTAGTTTGTCTAGACCCTGTAGAGAAGTGCTGCCAATAGAATAGGACGCTCTGGAGTGCATAATTAACGCGAACCTACTGGCGCCGTGCCGAACTCCAGGTGTGGGCATCATTGAGGGCTGCGTCATGGAGTGAGTTGGGAGAGTTTGGGCTGAATGCAATCGAATCCTCACAGCAATGTGCCAAACTTTGTTAGAAAGCCTTCCCTGGATCGTAGAGACAGTTAGTCTAACAAAGGCAGCCTCGACGCTCACAGATGTGAAGAAATGAAAAGCAGGGAAAGTCCGGATGCAGGCCCCTAATAGCATTCATCTGCCTTTTTCATGTTGTGTGTTTGGGATTGCAGTCTCCCCATGGGAAATCACACAGCTAATGCTGGACTGGAACTGTGTTTCACACACACACACACACACACACACACACACACACACACACACACACACACACACACTCTTTCAGAAATCTTGTTGTTATTATTGGCAGGATTGCTCTCCCAGTAGGACTCTTAAAGCAGATACTGGCTCAAAATACACACACACACACACACACACACACACACACACACACACACACACACACACACACACACACAATGCTGGCTCTAAACACAGACCCGAGATGGCAGAAAGCATTGCATTACCACGATAGCTCCAATGTTGGGGGTCAGAGGTCACAGCTAATTGTGAAGGCCATGGTGTTCGGAGGTCTTTATTTACTCACAACACCCCAGTGGTCACTCCAGCAGGTAAAAGGTCAAGAACACTGAGGAGGAGGCCTCTAAGCCTGTTCCAAGGTCAGTTTTAGGCTTTGGTTAAATGGATGTTCCAGCAGTTTAATACTGTGCTTAATAACACTAATAATAATAATAACAATAACAACAACAACAATAATGTCAGTTATTTACAGGACAATATATAATCTAAAAAATAGTTATCATGGAGGAGCCCAACTGTGGTAAGATGAAGAGGTGGAGCTACGAAAGTGAGCTGGTTCTTTTGAAATCAGAGAAACAGTGAATTCAAAACAGGCTGTTTTTGTTGTTTATTTGTTTGTGATTCTTAGACTTTTTTTTTTAATTGCAAATAATCAGCAGAAAGTTTTTTTAAGTGGAGTAGATGCAGATCCTGGCCTCCAGCCCAGCCCAGATCTGATCCAGATGTAAAATATGGATATAGACCTAGTCCTACTTTGGTCTGTATTGGAGAAAGATCATTAATAACTGTCCCGGTGCTGGTCCAGTCCTGGCCCATATTTGCAAAGATGTTGGTATTAGGCCAGTGCAAAAATTTGCATTGCATTTGGACCTGGACCAGAAGTTGTGGATGATCGGGACCAGAAGTTATGGATGATCTGGACCAGACGTTTTGGCGATCTGCATTTTTTTTCTGTACGAAACTATTTACATATGTTTTTTTCATCAATCTGAAAAACACTGTAACCAGGAAGAATCCATGTACGCATCCAGAACCACTGACGTTACTGAAGAACCCTGAAGAACCAAAACTGTACCTGCATTAACGTTGTATCTCCACTTCTAGCTTCAGTCCAACTAAACAAACAAACCTTAGACTCTAAAGCTGTCTGGCCTGATGTGTGGATGTTAGCCTTACTCAGCTGGGAAGACGCACTTTGGTTGAACTCTGGCTGTAAACAGCATGTTCCACTGGCAGAAGAACGCCGTAGGAGTTGATTGAGCTGCGGAGGAACCTGTGTTTTAACGAGGGTGTGATTATCGGTTTGTTGTTTTTCATGGTTTTTTGTGTCGGTCTGTTGCTCCCTGGACGCTCGGATTTTTGTCACACTGGGTCATTCGCAAGGGAGGAGCTTCAAGGGAGGTTGTAGTGTGTCTGCTGGGTTGAACCTTGTTGGATGAACCTCTGTCTCCTATCGTCCTGTTCCAAAACCCGCATTCCATCTCTGTCAGGCCAGATTTAGGGCTGTGATTCAGCCGATCTCGTGGGGTTTGAGCTTGCAAAGAGCCTCCTTTGGGAGACCAATCAGGGAGGTTTCTCAGTGTTTTTAGTACAAATGATCACGGTTCTTCATCAGTTCATCGACACCAAAAGCTGATTTGATTTTTTTTTCTTTGTAAAAACTGTAGAACTGTACTGTTGGACTAACTGGGATGTTAGTCATCATCCAACGTTGTGGTTAAACAACGTTTGGGCTACAAGAACACCTGTCAAACCAAATTTTAGAAAAGAACATGCTTTGGAGACCATGAAGATAACTGCTGGAGGGAATTATAATAAGTATTAAGTAAGGGAGGTCAAGTTCTAGGCTGTGTCCATTCCTACTCCTGCTCTCAAACCCTGGTAAAACATGGATCTTAATCATGGTTCTTGATGGGGTAGTCTTGTGGTCTGGAGGTTAGAGGAGCTGACTTTTGACCAGAAGGTCACTGGTTCAAGTCCCTGAATTGACAGGTTGCAGCAGGAGTCCTGGGGATTGAACCAACGACCCGAGGACTGAATCGGGTTCTCTTGCCTCGCTAGAGGCTTATAAAGCCCACAGGCACTGTGTTCTCTGGAATGATGGAGCTCCATCCAGTACTTTTGGGATTCGTGGGGAAGTGGGAGGTGAGGTTGGGAAGCGATCACTCAACATCCTGACCTCGCTGAAGTTCTTGATTTTTGAATGCAATCAAATCCTCACAGCAGTGCTCCTCAGTCTAGTAGCAAGCCTTCCCTGAACAGTAGAGCCAGTAGAAATATGGGCTTAATCATAAGGTTCTTCCACTCGTTCATTTTCTCTTCTGTTCTCTCGCTTTGTCTGTCAGAATGCCACAGACAGCTCCTCTAACTCGTCCCAGAAGAGGGAGCCCTCCATGCAGACGCTCGCACCAATCAGCTTCTGCGAGCCGCGTCGACACCACCACTGCATTCTGGGACATTTCTATGAGCAGCACCGGCACTCTGACCATTACTTTCTGGACCAGGTCAGTATGTCTGTGTGTGCAGGTTCAGTTTGGTAGCTGTAGAATATTTTCACACTGTTATTGAACTCTGTTCTGTTCTCATCTGTAGAACCGCATTGTGCATCTTCGACTGTACCCTGTTCTCATCTGTAGAACCGCATTGTGCATATTCTACTGTACAATGTTCTCATCTGTAGAACCGCACTGTACATCTTCTACTGTACCCTGTTCTCATCTGTAGAACCGCACTGTGCATATTCTACTGTACCCTGTTCTCATCTGTAGAACCGCACTGTGCATATTCTACTGTACCCTGTTCTCATCTGTAGAACTGCATTGTGCATATTCTACTGTACCCTGTTCTCATCTGTAGAACTGCATTGTGCATATTCTACTGTACCCTGTTCTCATCTGTAGAACTACATTGTGCATATTCTACTGTACCCTGTTCTCATCTGTAGAACCGCATTGTGCATATTCTACTGTACCCTGTTCTCATCTGTCACTGTCACTTTGTGCACTTATTCTCATCCCTTCCTTTCTAAACAACACAATTCTATTCTGTACTACTTTACTGTCCCTGACACAGTTCTATTCCAGTGCAGGGGTCATATTTGGGCCACATATTCATTACTATAACCTTCTGTTCGGTTCTGCTGTGCTATACTCTATGCATTTCTATTCAGTTGTGCTCTGTTCCACTCTATCCTCTTCAGATATGGCCTCTTTGGTTTCTTTCTCTTATGTTCACCCTGTTCAGTCGTTTCACTGATAGTTGACTCTATTGAATTGTGTTCTGTTTCATTCTACACACAATTCTGCCGATGATTCCACTGATGAGACATGACTCTGTTTTCCAGACGGCGCTCATGTTCCCCCATCACGTGACCTTCCCTCAGGAGGAGGAGGAGATTGTGCGGATAAACCCTCGAGAGCGAGCATGGCTTGCAGGCTATGAGGACTATCGTCATGCCCCCACCTCCACACGGGACAAACTCCTGCTGCGCCCGGACCCCACGGACGCTTACGTCACTTTTGCCAAGAGTGAAGTGCCCAAACATGACTACACGTATCCGTACCCACTGACCAGAGACTCACATGAGCCGTCGCGCAACGGTAAAACTGGCATCAGTGGCGGCGTGGTCACCAGTCAGCCCACAACCAAGCAGGAGGACAGTGGGCAGCGCCTGCACTGCATCTACTGCCGGGATGTTTTCACTCTGGCGCAGAACAGACGCGGACAGTGCCAGGAGGCGCCGGACCCTGTAGACACGTGTATACGGCGCGTGAGCTTCATGTGGTGTGCCGACAGCCTGCTGTACCACTGCATGTCGGACCCAGAGGGCGAGTACTCAGACCCGTGCTCGTGTGACCCCAGTGAAGAACACTTCTGCCTGCGCTGGACAGCCTTGCTGGGCCTTTCGCTGATCGCACCCTGCATGTGCTGCTATGCTCCGCTGCGCGCGTGCCACCGGTGCGCCATAGCGTGCCACTGCTGCGGAGGCAGGCACAAAGCCACAGGCTGAGCTACAGCGACTCTTACACACACCAGCAAATGGCCAGGAGCAGAAAATACAGTTGGGGGGCCTATTGAACCTGAGTTTGTTTTATCTGGGGAGGTCACCAGTCCATGTTCAGCCCATAGTTGCTTTGTTTCATAGCAACCGTTGCTAGGTTGGAGACGTTTTACCATTGTCAAAAATTTCCTATTCAATGAGTACACTAGATGAGTATTCTCGGGTGTTGGTAAAATACCTACATTTAGAGTGCACACACACACACACACACACACACACACACACACACACACACACACACACATATATATATATATATACCTCAATCATAGCCAGTATCACTCTCATGCCCTCACTGTCAGCCCTGGAAATCGTTTCAGAAACCCTCAAATATTAGTGAGATCATTCTGAAATAACCAGTTAATATTTTATAAAGCTAATAAAAGAACTTTGTTAACCATAGACATCACAATATTTAATTCATTCATATTTAATTTTATTCATCTGATTTTGAACAAAGTTGTACAAATATTTGTCGTAAATAGAGCAAAATCCATGTGACGTACAATGAGACAGACGCCCGTTTCGCAGCTCTTTATCTAGGTTAACGAGCTCCTCCTCGTCCACTTTGCACTTGAAAGCCACATCATTACTTAATGTGTTCATTTTGGTACTTAATCATTACAAATATCTAATTAGGGCAGAAAAGTGTGGCTGCACTTCTGAAGTGAACCACTAGAGGCGTACTGTGGCACTGATAGTGTGGGTCTGCCACTGAGGGGCCTTAGAGTGCTGCACTGCTGGTCAGCAGCTACTGGAACGGGAGAATCGCAGCGTTCCGAAAACGCCGACGTCACGTTAACTCGTTGTTGGGATTAAAAAAAAAACAAAATTATTAACAGACTCAAAATAAATGCACTCTAAATGTAGGTACCTCGATGAAAACAAGTGTTGCACACTGGATTAAGATCCTTATCCAGAGGAAACACCTGAATCATGTTCCACAGGTAAGAACTCTTATTGGTGTGGTGTGATGTCTTTACCTGGTGGGGCATTTGGACCCTGTTCTGCCACAGAGAGTGGAGGCTTAAGTGACATCTAGACTGTCTTTGAGGATTAAGAGGAAATTGATGGCAAATTGAAATTGATAACACAGCTGTGTGCTTTAACTTTACTAGAATTGTCTAGAATTGTGTTGAACATCTTCTCCATTTCCCAGTGTTTCCAATCAGCCAGTCAGATGCCAGTACACAGCATCCCCCGGTAAAACCGATCCAGCTCCAGTAGTCCTAAAGCTGAGCGCTGGTTAAAGGCAGACCAGTTTACTGCGTGTTGCTCTCCTGGCCGGTTTTAGCTCCGTTTTTATTTTTTATTTGATCTGATTTGATTTTATTTAGTGCCCCTCAGCTTCTATGACCACACAGTAAATTCATTTATATATTCATTTATATATATAATAAAGTATATATAAATATATTAAATAAATCCAGGTACTTTTACGTTTTTACAGTGTTCTGCATCAGATGCTTGGTTCATTTCCTTCTCTGGATTGTGTTCAGTATGAGTGTGTTTGATTTGTTTACTTGTTGATTTGTTGTTTATGGCCCTGGCTTGCCAACTCCGATTCTGAGGTGGAGCTCTCCTGTCTGAGGCACTTAACACACACACGACTCCTCATTTCCCTAGTCTGAACTGACAAGTGTGTGTGTGTGTGTGTGTGTGTGTGTGTGTGTGTGTGTGTGTGTAATAAATGCTGTTTGGAGTGTGTATTTGGTTTAATATACAGCCTACATTGCTGTCAAACTGTGCTGTAAGCGTGTGTGTGTGTGTGTGTGTGTGTGTGTGTGTGAGAGCGTATGCAGCCGTATTGACACTGTGTACGCTTGTAACTGAGAAACCAGCCTCAAATTAAAGGGACGCTCTGCTCTTTTTGACCTAATGTCTATCTGGCACTTCTGCAGCCACAGCTTACCAGACAATCGTTTCCATGTTCTTACAAAACACTGAAGACACACCTAAACCTGTTGTCGCGTTACTTCACTGCTATTGTCTTTGAATTTCCCAGATTGGAAATCCATTCCCAAGGAATTTTCCACAATTAGACATTTACATTTACAGCATTCAGCAGACGCTCTGATCCAGAGTGACTTACAAGGTTATTGATATTGCAGAGGAGTGTTGGAGTCTTAACCCAGGACTCTTATTGGTGTAGTACAGCATAGTTATCCAGACTGGGAATCGAACCCCAGTCTCCCACATGGTGTGGTGGCTCACGTTTCACCGCAACACTTGGGGCTGTCTTTGGACCTGGTCAGGCTGTGCTGACCTCATTTAGGTATTAAACTGTATATACAGTTTGGTTATTTTATGGGTGACAAGCCTGAACGTGGATTACATTCTGGTGACCAGGAAACTATCTAGCATGACCACAGCTTCATTTGTTGTGTACGCAGAAACAGTGCACTTACTGTCCATCGTAAATCACACACTTCCGACGCTACAAGTAGTAGTTAGGCCAACAGGCACCAGAGTGTCCCTTTAATGGAATCTCTGTTCAGGAGGAAAAACAAGGTGTTTTGTTTTTGCCTTTTTGTCTAAAAGCACAACACTAAGATCTGAAACGACCTCTCGGACGTGTCCATTTCTCGCAGCCTGAGAAAATAACTCCCAGCCGACCACTGCGGGTTCTGTACATTATATATGTCTCTCTCTCGCTCTCTCTCTCCTTGTTTCCTACTGTCTCTACTTCTGTTTCTTGCCAGCTTCTGCAATAAATGTCAGTCACGTCTCATTCAATAATGAGAGAGCAAAAAAAAAAAGCAGTTCTATTTTTGTAACCATATGGACCCCAATGTTCAAATACGTTGAAATATTAAAGAAAAAGTGCCTGAATGATCTTCTCCAGTTGTGTTCATTTCACACACTTACAAAATAATGCATCACTGACTGAAGTGGAGTATCCAGACACCTCGTGACTGGGGTAACTATACACCAGCAAGAAGCCAAAAGAGAGGGGTTACCAATAAAGTGGCCAGTGAGTGTAACTAACTGTACACTCCACGCACAGATCTGACAGGCTTTGAGTGCACGGTTTCTCCTGTGTCCAGAGAGGGGGTGACCGAACACAGCACTCGACGTGGTGAAAGGAGGCGAACGGATCCGGGCTTCACCACCGAAACAAACTGGAGTGCATCTGATCCAAACTGCAGCTCAACACACGTCAGAAGGGAAAGCACCAGCCTGTGTCCCTGTTTTGTTTTTCCTTCGGTAAGATTCAAGAAAACCAAACGAGAAAAAGCAAAATTTAAAGCAAAGAGACTCTCAGCAGTTTACGATCAGTGCATCGCACTGAGAGGACACAATGGGAGGACACCAACACTGTCCAGTAAGACATAATATAATTAGTGTTTTGTTACAGGGTTGTAGTTTCTATGGCGTCTCTTTAGTTTTGTCCAAGCTCTGTAAAAGGAAAACCAAGATATTCCAAGATAATGATGGCCCACCAGGCCGGGCCAAACTTGAGCTCCCCTTCTCCCCTTCTTCAGAGGCTGACCTCAGGCTCTCCTGCCACCCCGTCTGACACACACTTCAGGCTCCCCTTCACACTGGCTGCCCAGCTACTGGACTTGGACTAGTTGCCCACCTGCCATCACCAACTATATGGAAATTTACATGGACCCTAATTCTAAAACAGCATCACAGTAATGTCCTTTCTAAGGAGTTCTAATAAAGTGGCTGGTGACCGCAGTGCTAAAGGTCAGGACACTTGGATGAGGCTGGACATGTCCTGCATTCCCAGCGGTGCCTGGAGGCCCAGTGTGCACAGTGTTTGGTTAATGGAGGGGAAATGTTTCCAAGTGCGCCCATCCTTCTCTCGGAGCCGCCACGACAACGTCTCCAGCTCCGTTCTGTTCCATGCCGTGCCAGTCGCCAGACAGGCGAGTGTGTCGCCACACTTCCTCCTAGGCCAGGAAACGTACAGAGACACACACACGCCCCTCGCACCAGGAAGTTTTTGTGCGTGACATGCAACAATCAGGGTGGAAGGAGTCAGCATGCGATAGTGTGTGTGTGTGCGTGTGAGGGCCAAGTCAAGACAGGCGGAGTGTGTGTGTGTGTGTGTATGTGTGTGTGTGTGTGATAGTGTCAAGGTCAGGGTAGGAGTTGGGATATCAACAGAAGAATAAGAACAAAGCACGGACAGTGAGTGGAAAAACGGACGCAGACTGAAAGAAGACAGAAAGAGAGACAGCAGCAGCTTTCCCACACTACTTAGGAGTGAGGAATGTGTGTGTGTGTGTGTGTGTGTATACTCCTGCTTCGTGGATTTCTAAACACAGCATTAGATGCCCTGATTTACATTCAGCTTAAAATTATGCATTTGATTGATGACTTTTATTTTTAATCGTTGAAAGAGGTTAAAAAAATGAACAGATTTAAACGGGAGGATGGAGAGATGAATGAAAAAATAGGAGTATGAGGTAGAGGCGTGCTATAGTGATGTAAACACACAGTGATGTAAACAATGAGTGAGAAACTGCACCGATGACATCACAATCTTCTCACAAGCGACAGGCTGATGACATCACAGTGGTCCGTAAGTGAAAGAGTGCGCTGATGACATCACGATCATCTGTAAGGGCCAGATTGTGCAGATGATACTGCGACGGTCCAGAAGTGAGTCATAGTTCACCATGAACAGGTTCTACCCCTGTTCGTCTGCAGAGGAAATGCCCCACAGCAGACCTAAAGGGGCAGTTAGAAGAAGGAAAAACACGCACTCACACACACTTCACGCACATATACATAGACCCCGTGCTAACTTTGCACGGGGTGTGTGTGTCCTGTGTTCTCATGTTCTCGGTTACAGTGTGTCAACACATTCAAGAACCTGATATCATGTACTGTAGGTTCCTGTCAGCCTCCAGTCAGTTAGAACAAGGCTGAGATGAAAGGACAGGCAGAAGAACATGCTCCAGATGACAACCAGAGCAAATGCACTGCATGCTGAACTGTTTAGTACGTGAAGTCTGGAGCCTGCAGTGTAGGTTAGCAGTGGGTACAGCTACATTTAATACCCTTCGTTAGACTGCATTCAGCAACAAGAGCCATGATCATGTGAGGATGTTGGATGATCACCACCCCACCTCATTCCCAACTCAATGCTCAGGGTTTTATGCCCATCTAGGCCACACTGGCATGGTGTCAGTAGGTTGATGTTTAGGTTGATGAGTCCTATTCTATTGGCATTAGTTTTCAACAGGGACTGGACCAGGTGTGTATGCATTCGCACATCTGTGTCAGCAATGGACGCATCTTATAGTAGCTGAATGTATTCCTTAGAAGGGGTGTCCACAAATATTTGGACATGAAGCGTATGAAGGACATGGGACATTAAGTAGTGTATAGTGTGCTCTACATGTGACATGTCTGTCTGGCCTTAATTTAAACAGGCCCCACGGAGTCTGACTGCCTCCGCTTGTTTACATGGAGGAAATCTGAAACAAATGTGCATGTACGTACGTACACACACACACACACACACACACACACACACACACACACACACACACACACACACACACACACACACACACACACACACACACACACACACACACACACACACACACACACACACACACACACAGCACTATCTGAAACAGGGCTGTTTCTGAAGTCTCTCTGAGAGAAAAATGAATTTCATGCTCATATTCTCTGATCAATAAGAGAGAGTTTAGTGTAGAAACTCCAGACCCCTGTTTGAACAGAGGCAGGTAAACTGAAATGCAGTACAGAGGAAGTAGAATTTCTCATTCTAAAGAACGTAATTGAGATCTTGTGAGCTACTTTGAAGAGCAAAACCCCCAGCCAGCATGACAATGTGCTCAATTCCATCACCAGCTCACCTGATTTACCATTAAACACTGATTTACCAAACCTAGACCCCCATGAGTAGAGCTTTTGAAATGAGCAGAGTGATGGAAAACCCCTTCTTGTATCAGTCTTGTTGGTGTTTATTCTAATAAACTCCACTCACTCACTGCACAGCCAGCAGCTCCTCCTCCAGCCGAGTGACTCCGTGCTGTTACTATGAAGTAATAGCACATTTAGAACACTTAAGAGGTTCCTCTACTGATCCAAACTGAAGATCTTCCAAAGGTTAATCAAGCACATATTTTATACACTGAATATTGCCAAATATACACTAATCGATCATAACAGGTCAGTTGAACAGTATGATGTTGGGTGGGATTTACATATTAGGCAACATGTGAACAGTCAAATCTTGAAGTTGTGTCTTAATGTGTTGAATCCAGAAAAATGGACAAGCTCAAGAATCTGAGACACTGTGAGGGCTAGACAACTGGGTCAGACTACCTCCAAAATATCAGGCAGATCTTGTAGGGCAGGGGTGTCAAACCGGGTCAGAAACGGGCCAATGTGGCTGCAGGTTTTCATTCCAAACAAACAGAAGGTCATGTGATCAATTGTTTGAAGATTGCCTGATTAAGTGGAATCGGCTGTTGCTGCTGATTGTTTAGAATGAAAACCTGCAGCCACACTGGCCTGTTTCTGACCTGGTTCGACAGCCCTGTTGTGGGGTGTTCCAGTATGCAATGGTCAGAACCTACCAAAAGTTCTCCAAAGTACAAACAGTGAACCGGTGACAAGGGGCTGGATACCCAGGGCTCATTGATGCTCATGGAGGCCCCACCTCACAACGTACAGGACTTAAAGGATCAGCTGTAACGTTTTGGTTCCAGATACAAGAAACCTTCAGAGGTCTTGTGGAGTCCATGCTTGACAGGTCAGTGACCTACACAATTAGGCTGGTGGTTATAATATTATGGCTGATCAGCGTATGTGGAACAGATTCAACAGATTTTGACAATATTCTAAATGGCTTTGGAACGTTACGTTGGAGCTGGAACAGAATGTAATTGTCAACACCGTTTCTTGGTCTGAATGAACTGGTTGATGGCGTATCTGAGCCAGGCTTGGAATGTTTGGGGGAGTATTACATTTCAAAAGTCTGCTGCTAAAGAGAGGAGATGAAACACTGTCTCTGAATTATGATGATACTTCATTGACTGACGATGCGCGAATAATGAAAACGTTCTGCGTGCTTTGCATCAACAGAACTGTCCTTTTGGATACGAGAGTTTGGAAACTGATTCCAAAACACGTAAACAAGCAGCACTTCCTTTTCAACAAGCGTGAGCGAAGGGGGGTGTGATGGAGAATGAAGAGAGAAAAGATTCACAGACGTTCTCTGTCCCCGTTCTAGAGAATGTATGTACGTGTTCCCACTGAGTGACAGTTCCAGAGGAGACCGCTTACACTAAACACACACCAGCAGTGTGTGTTGGTGTGTACGTCTTGTTTTCCTATACATTCCATCCATTCCTGAAACCTCAAAGATCTCTGCATCCACTCAGCTCTCAGAGAGAGGGGGAGGGGAGTGTGAGTGTTTGTGAGAGAGAAAGAGAATGCAAGAAAGAGTGCGAGAGAAAGCCTGAGAGAAAAGGAGAGAGAGAGAGAGAGAGAGAGAGAGAGAGAGAGCGCATGTGTGGGAGAGAAAGTGAGGTTTAGTGAAGAAATGAGTGTGAGAGAAAGAGAATGCAAAAGAGAACGTGGGAGAGAAAGTCCAATGATTATCCAATCAGAATCAACCAAACAGAACAAATCAGACTATCTAGAACACTGGGACGACACCAGAACCCGGTCTGAATTAAAACAGACCAGACAAATAAGCAGAATCTCTCTACCGTCAGAGATCAACAGCAGAGACCGATCCTGACCAAGTACCATCTCAGTGACCACAGCCTGGCCGTAGAGACAGGTAGGTATTAACAGCCCTGGCTGCCTAGAGAGCAGCGAGTGTGTGGTCAGTGTGAGAGCGGTGAGGTGGAGACAGAGCTGCAGTTCCTCCTCCGCTGTGAAAAATTCATCACAGAGAAAATTTCATTCACAAAACTATTAACTTTCACCCTAAAAATTATGAATGAACCTGAAAAATTTGACATTTTCCAAGACGAAGGCAGAACATTCATCACATCAAAATCCTACCCGCCTATAAACTGCTGTAAATACTGAATGAGCTTCACATTTTTGATTTTGTTACTGAATTTTATATGGTTACTTATTTACTAAGTTAGTGCACCTACGCCCACCTGCTGGGGAGATTGGGTAGCGATGACGAGCTCTGGCTGCCTGCCCGTGGAGAACGTCATCACACGCAATACGTCCGTCGGTGATGGAAGCCGTAAACAATGTATATCTTTGATAAAATAGATTTTAAACAACGTGTTTAATAATTATAATCACCGATACTGAAATATTTCTCAATAAATATCGATACTGAACCACCATCCAGCCCTAAGAGAGCGCAAGAGAGAGAGAGAGAGCAAGTGAAAGCCTGAGAGAAAACGAGAGCGAAAGAGAGAGCAAATGAGCATGTGATAGAGAGCGAGAGAAATACTGCTTCTATAAGAGATGCACCAAAAAAGTTACTGAGCTGTGTACAGGCCGTTACCATGGAAACCAAGACTAGCGGTCATTCTTGGTGTGCTACCATGGTTACGTGCCACACATTAAAGAAACACAGGCAAAAAAAAAACAGATTTACATGCACGCGCACGCACACACCCACCCACCTGGTTCCAATAAGACTATATAAAAAAAGAGACAATGGATAATTATAAATCAATTCTTCTTTATTTAAATCAGCTGTTTGGCAGTACGCTACAAACAAAACAAAAAACAACAACAACAACAACAACAACAACAAAGGAGAATATGATCCAACTGCAATTACCACACTTGGCACTGCTTGTGAATAAAACGTCCTGTAATATATTTACTCATTCCATGTGTGAAGAGCTGAGGGAGATGAAAACCAAGCAGAGAAGCATCAGTTTTCAACTTCAGCACAGCTTCCACCATCAGAACACTTCTTTTTATCATTCTTTTTATCGTAATAATACACACATAATCAGAGATAGCAATAATGATAGATCATCGTTTTCAAACAATCTGCCAGCACACGCAAGGCTAGTTCAACCAAACAGTTCTAATGTGGTGAGCACAGAGTGCTGACGTTGCTAGTTAAAAGACGTTGCTATTTTCCAGTTTTCACGCTAATGTACAGCTAGATGAGCCAACAAGGCTTTATGACATAACCAGTAAAATTAGCCTTCCTGCACAGCTAGATTTACAAATAAATTATAATTATTAAAGATAATGAAGATAAACAACACCGGTCTTCATGCGCCGCAAGATTTACTAATAAAACTAAAGGTAATGTAGCAGAGCAGCTTTCGTGCATTGGAGACTTGCTAAGACGTCGTGTGTATTAAAGACGATGTAACCAGATAGCAACATTATCCCGCGTGCTAGACATATTAAAACAGTTCAGTAGCTACATCATCCATCATATATTAGCTAATGTAGCAAATGTAGGTGTTTATAGACGCGATGGCCGCTAATTAGCAAGATAATGTTGCTGAAACCGTAAATATGACAGCAGCATCAACAATATCACACTAAATAGAAACATTATCTATTATGCTAATAAAAGCACATCAACCTTCAAATCATTTTACTATTATATACTTTTGGAGCATTGTTATTGGTCCACAGATCCCGAAATTTTGATAGAATGTCAAGTAACAAATCTGCGAATGCAGAAATATTGTAATTCGACAGCAAAACGTCATGCAAACAGCATCAGCATTCACGCGCTACTCCATATGCCAGCCAACAGTAAGGCTAGAATGCGTGAAAGCTACTGTACTGCATCCAGACCAGTTCTCACGCACTGCTAGGCTTATTCATATCATCTGGTTGAACTAGCCTTATCTGCAGATCATTACAGAGAGATCAGAAGGCATTTCTCATTCGAGCCCACGCTCACCCCACACCCGGCTTGTTCCCCAAATCTCGCTAACCCACCAAAATCCGATACAACCGAAGCGTTTAGCAAAATGAACCGTATCAAAATGGAAACCGCATATCAAAACAGGAAAATGACAAAAAAGAAAAGAACATGAAACAACAGAACAGAAGTCTCTGAAAAGAAGAATCCCAACAGTCTGCTAACGAACAATCGATGGCATTGTAATGTTTGAGGCTCTGCTGTGATCGACGAGCTACTGGTGAGAAAGCAGCTGCTCAAGGAACAGTTCGATTAAAGTATGCTAATGTGGAAACAGACGTGGACATATTGACGTCTATCCCCATATTAACTATCCCCTTTTGCAAGCAGCACCGTTGCAAACATTCAATTCAAGAACAGTCTTGAGATCTGATCCTGGATCAGTTTAACAGTATCTTCCACAAAGTGTCAGAAACAGAAAAGGTTTTGCAGACATCAAAAGTGTCTCCTGTAAAATATCTATCGGGTTCTTCTGCTCAGGAACAGTTATGAGGGTTGGAATTTTTGGGGGTCCTCTGAACCAACTGCTGGAATGCCTGCATTTAAACATCAAGTGGGAATGGTTATAATTTGGTCCCTGTAGGGCCTTACAGCCTGACCCACACTGTCCAGAGCTTGTAGCAGCTCAGCAGAAGCTCTACACGTAGAAAACACCCGAAGTGTGTTAACGGAGAAGGCAAAAGACCAATACTGTTGTCTCTGGTTTCTGAATGAAACAAATAGGATTGATTTTTTTTATCACTGTTGTAAACAAATAAAGTTCCAAAGCTAATATGTCTTTTGAGGTGTTCGAGCGAAGCCAATGTACCTGAAAACACAGCAGTGATGCAATAAAAACTCAAATCTGATATGTTTTAACTGGAATTTTACCAGTAAAATGTAATTACAGCGAGTGTCAAATTCCAAGTCATTAAGGACAGGACATCCCGGCAATATGATTGGTCAGATGTATAGATATATTTTAATAGCTGATTTCTGAAATTAGAACTTCTACTAGGAATAACTACATTCCATGAATCTTGTAGGTTTTTTAGACATTTTAGTGGCAATTTTCTACAGAACATTTCACTGGATCCTCGGAATTACGAAGTCGCTAACCTGGAATAATATGGATAATACTGTAGCTGTGCCGAAACGCCTGAACTAACCTCTACTCACAAAGCTTGCTTGGTTGTTTGGGGGAGAGTTTCAGAATTGCAGTGATGTCTTGCGTGTTAAGCTGTTAACAACCTCGTAATTCAGAGCATCCAGTGGTATCTGCGAGGAAATTGTAGGTTGGTCCAGTTCTGTTTGCCACAAGGTAAGACAGGAGTGATTTTCAAAATCTCTTTAATTCTGTTACTCAGAAGTCCAGCTTCTACCCAGAGTTTCCAAAACGGGCATGAGGTCGACTACAGAACGACACTCGACTTCAAAAGTGTGGGAACATAGAAAAGGAAATAAAAAAACGAGGAACGTACAAAAAAGATAGAAAGAAAAAGTAACACATTTTACATTTAAGACGCACGCCTGCCTGGACAGGCTGCTTTTACACATTTGATACCATCGGCCTTATATATATATATATATATTATACTGTTTGTCGTAATCTTCATCAGCAAGAACGGCTACTGTTGGTTCATTCATTCGGTGCAGCCAATTTTTTTTATTTCTGAGTCTCTACAACGTATTTAGGTCTCCGTCAACTGTGTTCTTAAAAAAGTGATCTGTGGCAACTAAGCGTCAAGCAGACGAGAATCGGTGACTCACACCTATGTCTAGATGGGTAAATGCGGGGAGAGAGAGAGAGAGAGAGAGAGAGAGAGAGAGAGAGAGAGAGAGAGAGATAGAGAGAGAGAGAGAGAGAGAGAGAGAGAGAGAGAGAGAGAGAGAGATAGAGAGAGATAGAGAGAGATAGAGAGAGATGGAGAGAGATGGAGAGAGATACCTTGTTCTAGGATTAATTTTGGCAGCATAAACAAGTAATTTTGAATATTGAATACAGGGTTTTTAATCTACCGATCAATTTTCTGACAGGAATCTGGCCCTCAAAAGGCTGAACTCTTCAAAGAAAGTCGCATCAATTGTCGAAAGAGAATGTATTTAGACTGAAAAATGTAAAATTCAAGTATTTTTTGTTTACAATCAAGTATCTTCTGCCAGCTCTTTTTTCTTTCCCCATTGATACACTGCCAAAATGCCACCCTGTTTGTGTAAGTGAATTCATTCAAGTGTGCGCTTGTGATTCTCTCTTGTGTGTTCCTAATCGTGTGTGTGTGTGTGTGTGTGTGTGTGTGTGTGTGTGTGTGTGTGTGTGTGTGTGTGTGTGTGTGTGTGTGTATGTGTGTGGTTTATCTGACGGTCACCCCCAGTTTCTGCAGCACACGCATGCCTTTCTCCTGGTACTCTTCTCTGGTCAGCCAGAAATTATCTTTATCCTTCATGATATCGGCCAACACGGCTCCGCCCAGGAACACCATGTGCTTACGGCGAGGAGGGTCTTCAATACGGATCTTAAACTTCTGCACAAAAGGAAAGACATGCAAACACTCGTCAAACACTATACGATCAAAAGTATTGGGACACCTGCTCATTCACTGTTTCTTCTGAAGTCAGTGACAAGAGCATTAGTGAGGTGATGATGGTGCAAGCTGTGTGTGCATTTACACATTTCTGTCAGCAATGGGTTCCACTTAAAGTAGCTGAATGTGTTCATTAGATCCAAAAAATATTTGGACAGGTCGTTTGTCTCTACTGTCCATGGAAGTCTTTCTACAAGATTCTGCAGAACATCTGTGAGGAATTTTAAAACAGCTCATTTGCAAATATCAACGATGACTTGTTGGAAGTGGCTGGTACTCAAGATTTAAATGGTGCTGGAACAGAAAGGTGGTACCGTGATGACCCTTTCCACAAGCTCGGGTATAAACATAAAGAAGCAAAGCCCGACACCAGACATGTCTTGGCTGATACTCTCCATTTGAAGTTGCCAGTTTGTGTTTGTATGATTGCTTAGTGTGTCTTTAAGTCTTTCAATGGAGATGCACCACAAAGGGAGGCTTACATGTTGGGAACATTTGGTTCCAAGCTGTCTGACAGTGGAAACCTGGCTACTGGCACCACCTGGTGGTGGATACACAACATTATACACTCGACACAACAGAGGCCAGGTTCTGTGAATTCTTTGTCTGTTAAAGTGAAAAATTGTATTATTAACTGAGAGAAACTGAAGTATTAATCCATTATTATATATGGAACAGTGTGTGTGTGTGTGTGTGTGTGTGTGTGTGTGTGTGTGTACTAACCGAGAGCTTGTCCACATCCCCTTTCAGCACTCTCTCCAGGTAAAGCTGCTTGAGCTCGCGCTCCAGACGGGACGGCAGACCAGGGTACATCGTAGAACCTCCGGACAATACGATGTGCTTATAGAACTCAGCCCTGGATTAGATTATAGACAGAGAGGGTTCGGTTTTAATTTCTTAAACTCTAGTGGTCAGTTTCCCAGAAAGGGTTTAAGATAGTCTTGGATTCAAGTAGATCATAGTGGCTCCTGAACAATTCACTGTGGTTACATTGTAGTAATTAAGAGTTAAATCATAATAATAAGGCAGTGAGTAATTAATGTATATTCCACACTAAATAGAGCTTTTTGATAGTTTATTCAAGTAGTTACTTAATAATGTAGAATAGTTACAGGGTTCATACAACATACTGAAGAATTTAGAATATTTAAGAAATAAATCATCTGTCCTGCACTTTTAGTGCTTTCCCTGCTACCAACACACATTATTCAACCAATCAGCTAATAATTAAGTCCTTTCAGAGTTGCTTGGGGTGAGATTAAGCAGGGCAGGGTTGAGAAACACTAACACACCAATCAGAACTGAATTTATAGTAGTCAGGGTGGCATCCTTTACAGCAGATGCTGAATAATGTACCGTAGTTGCTCATTTCTTAGTAGATATTGAATTTCTAAAAGTCTATTTAAAATAGACACTGAATTAATAGCAGCAGCTAAATAATGTAGGATATGTACATAATTTAAGGAGGTTACTGAATTATTCACAGCACTTAATGCACAATTAATTCATAGTAGTTGGTCAGGAAGGTGCAGTAATTACTACATAACGAGCCTAAAGGTTAATAACGGTGTAAGAGAGTTTGAGGAGTCCATTCAGAACGACTGTACTGATGTATGGAATACGTTTGCGGCACTGCGGTGGTAACTGACCTGGTGTCGATGTCAGCTGCCTGGATGGTGTTGAAGAGCAGCTCAGCCACACCCACTCCCTCAACATTAATTAGGTGAGGCTGGAAGAGTGCCTCTGGAGCCTCAAACCGCTCACCTCCGACCTTTATTACCCTACCATCTGGCAGCTGAGGAGAGACAGAGATATGTTCTAAGCAAACAGTGGAACTCGTTCTGGTACTGTACAGAAGATTGCTTAAAACGTTCCCACGAGGAACCATCAGCAACACGGTTTTCCACCAATGTGAAAAACCACTCAACCAGACAATCTACCGTTTAAGCATCTGCACATTTCTGTGTCGTCATGGTTCTACAACTACAACAACTACAACTACAACAACAACAACAACGTATGTCCTGAAGGAAACACAGAATGGTGACAAAAGTTCCATGGTTCCCACCTTCAGATTGACAATCACTAACTGGTCGCTATGGTATCCCATGTGACTTTAATAGTGATACTAGCTGGTGGCTAGAATCCCAGGGGGTAGCCAGGATACTGCCAAGTGCTTATTAGGTGGTTGCAATGGTATATCGTGCGGTATCTATGTTGTTACTAACTGGTTACCATGGGGTGGTTACTACAATGGTGATAAGCGTTTGATAGCTTAATACGGTATCCCAGGTGGTAGTTAGGATGTCACCATGGTATCCCAGGTGGTAGCTGTTGCGTTGCAAGGAGACTGAAATGGTATTTCAAGCAGTTGCTTTGGTGAAGTCTAGTAGATGTTGGTGAGTTGGTAGGTGGTTGCTTGAGAGTTGCTATGGTATCCTAGGTGGTTGTTCTGATGTTGCCAAATGGTTGCTGTGGTACCCCATGTGGCTGCTTTGGTGTTTCTGGTGCATTTGTCTCGTTGCAACATAAGAAGGGGGCCAAAACATTCACTCCAGTGGGAACAAAATCCACAAAAATCAGTTATGAGGGCAGAAAACAAAACAAAAAACTGAATAATATAATTATATATAAATAATAATATATAATAATCACAGTTTACTACCATCACTTATCAATAAATAAGTGCTTGTATCCAATTAGATTGACAACAGCTCTGAGGAGAAGCTTCAAGTTGCACAACCAGGGCTTGTTTAAATTGACATTCTGAGAGTTGTGCTGATTTCCACGTGCAGTTTACATCTGACCGTCTCAATGCTTATGTGGTTGGAGGTCCAGAGGCTGAAAGTTGCTGAAATATGACAAAACATCTTCTGCAGTCAGACCTCCCACCCAAAACCACATCATAGACCACCACGTTGGTCCTGGTTAGAAAGCTACTAAAGAAAACCTTTCTCTGTTCCCTGAAGACATTCTGTCCTGTGGGGAAGTGTAGTCAACCATTTTATTTACCTGTAACTCCTCCCGTGTGTGTACGTGTGCATACTCACAGTATAAGACTCGACCAGCACAGTGGTCTCCAGAGCGAGTTTCTGCTCCTGCTCGATGTTGTAGCCCACGTAGCACAATTTCTCCTTCATCATCCTCACCGTCTCAAAGTCGGCAGAGTGGTTGAAGGCGTAACCCCTCAACAACAGCAGCTACAAGGAAACAAGAGGCGCCCCGTGTGTGAACGGGTGTGCGAGTATATACACAGATCCACCATAACAACCTTGTTTCTACATTCACTGTCCGTTATTTTAGCTCCTCTGACCACACAGGAGCACGTTGTAGTTCTATAATTACAGACTGTAGTCCATCTGTTTCTCTTTCACCCTGATCTTCAGTGGTCAGGACCCCACAGGACCACCACAGAGCAGCTATTATGTGGGTGGTGGGTCATTCTCAGCACTGCAGTGACAATGACATGGTTGTGTTGGTACAGACTACAGTATGTACAAGTGCTTCTGGATGGTAAGAGAAGCTGACAGTCACATTTGAGAACAATGCGATTCTGTATGCAAGTGTGATTACCTTGATGAGGTAGCGTGTGATGTCCCGACCAGCGATGTCGAGACGGCGTGTTAGGTGAGGGAGAGAGAAGCCTTCGTACACAGGGCAGATATGAGTCACACCATCACCAGAGTCCACAACCACACCAGTTAGCAGACCTAGACACAGACAAACAGAAGAGATTCAAACCATATATAGGAACATTAGCTACACTGACATGGTGTTAAGTGACCAAAGTGTCAAAAATGTCCAACAGTGGAGCTTGATGTCAACCCAGTGTTGGTTTTTGATTTGACTTTGATTTTCAACCAAACGTCTGTGCCACGCTGGAGGTTCGGGTAAAGCCAACGTTGCAACCCATAAGTTCTGATGTTAACCTGATTTTCATTTTTTAACTCAAACTCAACATCTGTCCAACAATGGAGTCCAATATCTTCCTGACATCATCTGAGATATGCACTATATGGACACAAGTACTGGGACACACAGGAGCTTTGATGACATCCCATTCTAAAGCCATAGGCATCAATATGTAGAGGGTTGCCTTTTACAGCTCAAACACCTTCTGGGAAGGCTTTCTAAAAGACACTGGAGCTGGAGTCTCAAACTGGATTTGCAATGGTTCGGTGTGGCTGCAGGTCTTTATTCCAGCCAAACAGAAGCAGTGATCATGTGTTTGATGACTGATTAAATGATGGGAATCAAGTATTGATGCTGACTGTATAAATGAAAACCTGTAGACCCACCAGCCCATTGAGGATACGGTGCAAGAACACTGTTTGAGTGTGTCTGAGGGACGTCTTGCCCATTCAACCAGAAGAGCATATATTGGACGAGAGGGTCTGGCTTGCAACATCCATTGCGGTTCATCCAAGATGTTTGATGGGGTTCTGTGCAGTCATGCTGGAACAGAAAAGGTCCTTCTCCAATCTGTTTATGCACAGCTGGAAGCCCCACAGAGACTTCCCTTTGCTGGAAATAAGGGATCTAGGCCAACCTCTGAAAATCAGCCCCATAGCATTGTCCCTCCTCCAGGTAACATTCCGCTGACATTTACCAAAGCCAGACTTGTTCATCAGACAGCCAGACGGAGATGCGTGATTCATCACTCCACAGAGCGCATTTCACAGATCCAGAGTACAGTGGAGGTGTGTTTTACACCACACCATCTGACACTTGGTATTATGCTTGGTCACGTAAGGCTCGCATGCAGCTGCTCGGCCAGTGGAAAACCATGCCGTAAGATCCTGGTGCACAGTTTATGTGCTGATGTTAAGTTTGCTTCCACTTTTCAGCAAAATCACTCGCAGCTGCTTGGTTACTGAACATCTAGCAGGGACGAACTTTCATCAACTGACTTGTTGCAGCAGTGGCATCCTATTACAGCACCACATTGGAATCCAGTGAGCTCTTTAGACCCACCCATCCTTTCACTGTGTGTAGAGGCAGATTGCAAGGCTAGGTGCCTCATTTTATACACATGCAGCAATGGGACTGAATTAGACCCCTGAATTCAACGGTTAAAGGGCGTCCCAGTACTTCTGTCCATATAGAGCATGTTCCTGATAGCATTCATATGTACAAAATTAGATTTAACAGATCTCAGGTAGTCTAAATAATCTTGGATGACGTATGAGCTTAGCTCGACTTCAGCTAGACTCGAGGGGCGCTGTTTACACCAGCACAGCTTCGTTAGGTTATCAGTCTCAGTCGGACAAATGTCCAAACTCTGCTGTGCATGTAAGCGTGATAGATGTCAGCCGGCTGCAGGAGTGTTTCAGTACCTTGAGCGTAGAGTGTGAGCACGGCCTGGATGGCGATGTAAACACCAGAAAACTGGTACGTCTCAAACATCACCTACAGAGAGCCAGGAGAGACAAATCGGTTACTGGTGTAGGTGAAGAGAAGGGTTCTTCAGCAATGAACACTCAAAAGAACCCTATGCATGATTAAAGGGTTCTTTGCAGCATGAAAGGGTTCTTCAGATCAATGAAAAAATGTGCTGTAGAGGGTTCTATATAGTGCCAAAAATGGTTCTTCTGTTGTTACAAGTCTCGTTCTAACACAAAAGCTTTTGGTGGTATATACAATCCTTTTCTAAAAGGTTCTACACAGAACCCTCTACAGTGCATTTTTCATTATTCTGAAGAACCATTTCATGTTGCAAAGAACTCTTTAATCATGCAAAAAGGTTCTTTGTGTGTTCATGGTTCTATTTAAGTGTGTACCGTGGATGTAATCTGAAGGGCATGATCACTATAATCACAATATAATTAACAATCCGTTATTAATTAATCATTACCTCAATGATCTTCTCACGGTTCTTGGTGGGGTTCATGGGAGGCTCAGTAAGGAGGATCTTGCAGTTGCGCGAGTCAATGTTGAGCTTCTCAGGGCCAAAGGTGTAGTCCCACAGGTGCTTCATGTCGTCCCAGTTACGCACAATACCATTCTCCATGGGGTAGTTCACCTCCAGCATGGAGCGCAGCTCGCTCGCCTCATCCCCCACCATCAGGTCCTGCCGGGGGCACAGGTCGAAAGGTTGACAGATCAAAGAGCAGCTCAATAATGCATTAGCCAGGTGATGTTCACCATGTGTTAGTATGAGAACTTGTGAATTCACTCCCGTCAGATTCCTGACTTCACTCCATTCTTTAGTTTTTCCATAAGCAGTAAAACATCAGGGACTCCAGAAATCTTCACTTCTCACAGCTGCAGAGTCTGAGGCCAAATAGCTGTCTTTGTGCAGCAGCCAGAAGGGGCATAACGGTACACAGAAGTCAGGGTGTGGATCATGGTTTGGAGCTCACAATTCCATACAATGAGAACTGTAGGTAACAGATACCTAATCTTACTAAAGAAAAGCAAAAACGTTAAGTAGGTTCCATGCAGTGGAAAAGCCACATTAGCTTGCTTTGCTCTGCCAAGGGTCAAACGGAACCCATCTGAAGTTGCCCATACAGCCAGAAGAACATTAATTCAGCAGAAAAATGTAATGTGAACCGCCTCCCACCCTGATAGATCTTTTCAGGACACTGCATAGGTTCTCAACAGGGTTGAGGTCAGGGGAGGACGGTGACCATGAGTTCCTGTCCTTTTATTTCCATAGCAGCGAACGACACAGAGGTATTCTTTGCAGCAGAGATGGTCAGTCAGAACCTTCAGGAAACCAAAAGGGGCCAACCAGCACTCTCCCCATGATTCCGGCCCAATACATGACTCAGTCACCTCCTTGCTGACGTTGCAGTCTTGTTGTCCATCTACCAACCATCCACTTCTCCATCCATCTGGACCACCCAGGTCTGCACAGCACTCATTAGTAAACAAGACTGTTTGAAAACGAGTACAACTCGGCTCATTGCAATCGTTATCTGAACAACAGCAAGCTTCTGGAGGATCCTACACCTTGAGGTTCATGGAACTCCAGAGGCACCAGCAGTTTCAAATATCTGTTCGCTGCTTTGTAAAGACATTTTAGCAGCTGATCTATTAATCCAATGATTGGTTGGTTTTGTCTTCCTTTAATTGGGCTCACCTGGCAAACTAATTATCACAGGTGTCTGAGATTGATTTCAGAGATGCAAAGAGTCCCGAGACACAATATCATCCATGAGTTAAAAAATCCTATTTGCATAATAATGTGAAACGTGGTGTATCAATATTTATCTCTATCAACATAGAAATATGCAGGTGATTTATCCCTATTTATATCAATTTTGAGATATGAAAAAGCCAGATAAGGGCTGATGGGATATATCAACAGGTATATCTCTATCGAGACTGTCATAAAACTATAAAACTCAAACACTGTTTCAATCTTTTAGAAATCTCCATCACTGGACAGCTCAACATGCTTGGAGGAGTTGCAATCGTTGACTGTTGGCTGAGAGGCTGAGGCCACACCACGGACGGAACCTGTGAGCGGCACGTTCCAAACAATATCTAGACATCCAAAGTAATGGTAAGTGTTCCCCTTGCTTTCATTCATCAATAGCTGCATTAGCTTTAGGTGAAGCCTCCTTTTCAAGCAATCATCTCTGCTCCGACAGCTGTTTAACTGCATTCAGTGCTGTTTAGACTGAGAAAAGCTCATAAAGCTCCTTTTTCTGAGACACAGCTGGACATTCTGCTGCTACAGCTGGAGGAGGAACATGACGATGCTTTCATACAAAACCAGAAATGATCTCATTGAGGTCAGCGGCCTGAAACTCAGCCAAAATCCAGAGGAATAGACGAGCTAAAGAAAGAAAAACGAAGAAGTGATGAAAGCCAGACGTCATTAGTTATTATTAGTCCATTTCTAACTGAATCATGCAACCTTTTATTTGCTCTGAATCTTCTATTCCTAACAGACTGCGAGACAAAAAAAAGTGGTTAGTGAACAAGGTCACTCATAAATAAACTGGTTCTCCGACTGATGCCATAAAAAGGATATTTAACTAAGATTCAATAAAGCAGTAAGACAGAAACGAGGCCCCAAACAGTCTCATATAACTGGACATTATAGACAAAAATCATATCCTGATATATTTTAGCTGAATGATGATATATGATGAGTGAAAAATACAATGTGAAAAAATTAGTACAGCCCTGGGGTGCAGAGGGGAACAGACTAAAGGAGGAGCTGAGATATTCCGCTGTTTATATTCCAATATCGATATTAAGATATCAATATATCATCCATCCTCACTGCATTCTGATTCAGTGCTATGTCCTGTACTCTGAAGTTGAGAGTCTAATTAGATTACAAGTCCAGTTCAGCATTCCAACATTTTTCCTCATCTTCACACTGAACTCTGAAACATTGTGTACAACGTCACAGGTCTGTCACAATAACTACATTTTTGTGGATGATTGAGATAAACGATATTATTGCCAGTTTAGGACCATTTTAAGTCACTAATGTAATAACATAATAATGCAGCTACAGCCTTTAAAGAGGAGTGGGCTTAAATTAGAAAGACAGACACTGAAATTGGAATATATTACTAAGAAAACATAACGAGGAAAAATTATTGTATGAAAAATAATATATTGTACGTTAAGTTGATGATAAATTATCGTGACAGGCCTATGTGCAAACTACATGTCACATAACGCAAATTAAATCATATCACGTTACAATTTGATGCTTACAAAACATTTCATTTTGCAACGTTCTCCATTTCCCATGATATATTTACAGGGTGCAGATTTTATTTACCCAATTTTACTCTAACATTTGATACACAAAGGACATCGGGACATGTTGGATCCCTGACTACAGGAGAAATCTGGCGAAAATTCCTGTCAATATTTTACAGAACAAAATATCACAATATGTGTTTTTTCTAATATCATGCAGCCTTAAAATAAACGCTCTCATATTATAATAACATGTGGTAGTGCATTAGTGTTGCGCTGGAACAAGTTGCTAAGACAAGCAGAGCTTCTGGAGTGTTTCAACACCGTGTCCACTTACTGTCCACACGATTAGACAGCCCTACCCAGTTGCTACAGAGTCAGAGACAGAAGCTCATCCGTTTCTGCAAGGTGTATGCTGGTCATCCTCTAGCCCTTCATCAGTGCTCAAAGGACACTACTGGCTGGACATTTCTGGTGGAGGACTGTTCCCAGTCCAGCAGAACGCTGATGTTTAAATACTCTGATCTACTCTTAACACACTACCACCACCCACCTCGTACCTGCTCTGTGGTGGTCCTGTGGGGTCCTGAGCATTGAAGATCATGGTGAAAGGAAGATTAAATATTCAGAAAAACAGATGGACTAGAGTCTGTAAGTATAGATCTATAAAGCTCTCCTGTATGGTAAGCAGATCAAAGGGGCAGCGAGCGTGGACGGTCACGGCTGATCAGTGTACAATCAGGCATTGCTATAAGAGCCATCTGAAGTGCGTTCGTTTTGAAAGGTGCAGCTGTGATATCAGCTTATGTCTCCTCGAGATGTTCTCCAAGTGATAAGGGCGAAGTTCTATCATCGAGGAGAGCTTGGGAAAGTGTTAAGTATGGTGAATGCATGCTCACCTCTTTATTTGTTCACCACATGCCTCCAAACAAACACTGACACACACACACACACACACACACACACAAGCAAATACACACTCACCATAACCCTACTGCCCTAGAATATATCAGAAGGAAGAGGGAAGAGAGTGACTGATCAGAAGAAGAAAAACAACCACACACGGATATAATGGTACAAATAACGAGACATTCAGAGTTTCCAAAGTGTAAAGCCCTTATTTATCAGCTAATCAGGTGGACACAGTGTGGTCCACCCAGTTCAGTGATAAGAGTAGGTAATGTTATCAGCACAGAGAAGGTGCTGTACTCCTGTAAGAACCAAGTGGACCATGATACTGTCTGCAACAAACTCTACACTTTCAATAAACAAACAGGTTCTGAGAGGCCAGTGGTCCCCCATACTTCAGACACTGTAGCAAAAGACCTCACCGGTCATTTATTTAGCTTCCATTCAGCCATTATGTACAAGTTCTTTATTTACAGCATCAGAAAACAGCAGTAAAATATGTCACAGAACATAATACACGAGCCTCGACCACTAAACCCAATCTCAGATGAGTGCTTAGAGCTCCACCACAGCTCCCAGTCATTTCAGTAGACTCGTCCCCAGCGACGTCTTAGAAGTCAGAGCCTTTTCTGCTTCTCACAATCCAATCATCCTTAACATTGGTGATGTTGAGCTCTGGAGTTGGACCCACAGTGTTGAGGGGTCTTCTCATAATGGACAGATGAGCAGGAGTGTTGCTAATCTACCTTATAAACGAAACTCTGAATCAGATTGAATGCTGCGAGTGATTTCAACCGATTCAGATTAGTGTCTGATTAAGTGGACCCTTGATTTATGTGATTCATTTGTGATGATGATGATGATGATGATGATGATGGTACTTTGTAAAATGCTGCTTTTACCTTGATCTCAATGTTGCCCACTTTAGCTGTAGAGCGGATGATGGGTCTCCCCACCAGTGCTGGGAAAATGTGCTCGGGGAAATTTGAGCCTGCATAGCCGCACTTCACAAACTGTCAGAGAGGAAAGAGCAGAAACACACATCATAACTCAGTTCGACACTAGACAACAGGGAGAAAAGAAATGTACAATATGAATACTGTGGGCAGGAACACTGTCATTACTGGTATATACTGTGATAAAACAATCTGTTAAACGCTGTTGAAGCCAGTCTGACTGTAACTGGGAGAATGGCCTCTCTGTCATTCCCAGTCTGGGCTGGAACACTGCTACTACAGGCCTCTCTCTCCACAACGGTGTAAAACTGCATAACCCGAGTCACTGCCTCAGTCCACATACTTCTTTCATTTCAGATGCTGCTTTTGGACGAGGGCCATAGTTGTCCCACAAATGCTGTGGTAACGATGTTGGAGGAGGTTGATAACCAGCATGCTAATACCGTATAAGCAGTGTTATCACCATCTAGATGTTTAGATGTGGTCTGCTGTTAGGTAGAATTTCTGTAAAATGACCCCAAAGAGCTCTGTAAGGGCCGTTCCTTCATAAACTGAAGTGTGTTAGATGATTCCTCAGGGTTTCACAAATACTACCGTAACGTCTGTATCGTAATATGTATTGCATCTCCAGGATGTTTCCCCAAACAGTCCTATTAAACTTCCTGTTTTATAAGAACTTTAAGGTCACCTCACCACAACCTGATTCTTTGTAGGCCAATCCAACTTGTGTGGTGTATAATTTTAGGCCATCGATATTTTTAACACATTAAGCATGGAAACTAGTCTTCACCCTAGAATAAAAGTCTTAAAATACGTGTATTATTTCAGAACCATTGTGCAGCTCTAACCCCAGCTGCACTCAGTGATCCCCCCCCCTCCAGGCTGCCTGTCAGCTACCCCTCTGAAGTACCAGCAGCAGGGTATAATTAAGAGAAACAAAGCAGGAGTGGAAGCGTGTCTGAACAGGCCAGAGATGCACAGTCAGGAAATCTGGCCTGTAACAAGGCAGAAAGGTGCACATGTGGCTTCACCTAGACAAGTTCAGAGTGAATGCAGCTCGTTTAATGGACTTCTTTCAGAGCTGAGGTCTGGCGTACTTCGGCAGGCTAAGTATAGGTGTGAGTCATGCATTTGCACAGTGGTAGCCAACTTCCTGTGTTAACGCTGGGTTTGGTGTGGGTGATGAAACACACACACACACACACACACCTCTGTGATTAGTCATAATGCTCCAAGCTGCGTTTGGCTAAAGAAAAAAGTAAGGTGCAGTAAGCTGAAGTCCTCAGTCAGTCAGTATGCTGCTCGTCTTGAAGTCAAACTCTATTTTTTTAATCACACAGCAAATTTGCGTCAATGGATGTGAAATAAAAGTCCTTATTTGGCTGCGCGTTATTTAAATCTGACCACTCTCCATCTACATCAACATCAAGTGCTTGTATTACTCTCTTTGTGGGGACAAAGCACGCTCACACTGCCATTGGTGGGACAAAACAGGAAGTGCAAAGGAGACCAAAGATTAGATTTAGGTTGCTGAAGGTAAGTAGTGCTGTGTTTTAAGATCTGAGGAATCGGTGTTTAAGATATAAGGCTCTGTGATTTGGACAAAAATACATAAATAAATCATATCACAATATGTGTTAGACATCTTCCTTCCATCTTTTTTATTATATTTAAAAAAAATGTATTTGATCGTCACTTCTGCTTTATACATAATACGTCCTTCCATAGGGGAAGAGCACGAATGGGACGGAGGTGAGCAGAGTAGAGGAGGAGCTGAGAGCAGAGTGGCGGAGCAGAGAAAAGGTTTATTTTTTAAATTTAAATCTTTAAAACTCAATATAAACGTTATCGCCTCGGCCCATATCACGCTCTGTTTATCACAATATAGACAGAAATAAATGGCAAAAGCTGACGGAAAGACTTTATTGACAATATCACACATTTTGCGCCAATCTTCCACACACAGAGGGCATTTATGATGATATGTTGGGTCACTGACTTCTTGTATTTTTTAATATCACAATATACGTCACAGAAATAAAATACACAAATATCACATCAGCTTTTTCCAATATCGTGCAGCCCTAAAGCGAAGGACCACATAGACCTGGATCAAAATTAACTGCTTATCTACCAACCAAATGAACTCCTGTTTAGGAGTCTGAAGATTCTCCACCAGGGGGTGCTACTAGCATCTTGTACTGGTCCTCCTATTTAGGGCTTGATGACTTGACTAAAACACATTTTGTAAAATGAAGAAGGGAAGAAAACAAACTAACTAACAAAAAAAAAAAACGTGAAAAGTCTACATTTTCTTTTTCACACATTGTGAATCTGGAAGCAGTTTACTGAACAGAAATTCTCCAAAATGATTTAAATGAATAAAATCTTGACTTCCACTGAAAGTTACGAGGGGTTCCTTCTCCTCTAAAGATGGCGTTTTTGGAGAAAGGCCTGTCATGATCAATAAATTATTAAGTATATTATACTGTCCCAGAAATATTTGCCACGAACAATGTTAAGACCATTTTATATCACTGATATCATGATAATTCATCTTAATTTCCCTGAAGAATGCAAAGGGATCAATAAAGTTCTATCTATTCTAATATAACTGCATAATATAATTAGAATAAACACTCAATCATTTGAAAAATCTCAAATATTTATGATTTTATACTTCTTGTGGGTGATATTAGGGTCAGCAAAACTGGTGAATGATATTGCAATATAGCAGAGAATTATCCTAACAGACCTAAATTTGCAACAATTTCCCTTTTTAGCTCTTATAATTAAACCGGATTATTTTAAAAAAATGTTAAAAGTGAGTTTTCAGCCACTTTACAACAAATACAGCTGCAAGGTAACTCATAAATAACTGCATTATTACAAAATAAAAGTGTTAAAATGACAGTTGGAAGTAGAGGGACTGTTCTACTCCTCTGGAATTAAACCCAATTATCTGGCTGTGTGTGAACGCACCGTTTTTCTTTTCGTAAAGCAGATCCTGCACATGTTAAGCCCCCAACTCCCCAAATGATCATATCAGTGGCTTTTTCACCAAATACTAGTGAAACTAGTCGTGTCAGAGCAGGAAAAGCACCAAAACGTGCTTTAAACCGGTTTAAACGGACAAACTTGAAACCGGATTCACCCGGAAACCTTTATTAAACGACTTCATCAGCACGAATAATTCGGTGTAGAGGACTTTAAAGCGGTTTAAAGCGCTCAGTTTGTTTTTATCTATTAGAAGTTCAGACGGGGAGCTAAAGTAAGGTAGCATACTGAGCTAACGGCGCTATTTTCCGTTTAAAAGACGTCCGTTCAGCTTGTAGAAAGTGCAGATTAAGGGCTTGAACACTGATTAAACGCTGTATTTCCGCGCGGCTGACAGACACATTCCTCCATAACCCAACCCAATGACTTCCCGTTTCAACGCCAGGCAGCTTATTCAATCGGTTTGGAATTGGTCCGTTCCACCTTAAACGGTGCAGCTGTTACACTCAGCAGAACTCCGCCGACAGAATGGAACTGCTGCACCATTTAAGGTGGAACGGACCAATTCCAAACCGTCTCAACATATTCAGGTTTAAACGCCTCCCACTGCAAAAATAAGGCCAAAACAAGCCCCAGAAGCCGCCAGCCGTCCACACTCACCCCTGTACCGTTGTCACACACCACCACTTTCCTTCCTTGACTGTCCATGTTCACCGAAGCCCCGGGAAGCCGCCCTGTCCTCCGCCCAGCTCTCCTCCGCTCTCCGGGGAAGCGCCGCCGAGCTTCCGTACTCAACCGCCGCGACAAGCGCTACAGCCTTCAAAATAAAAGTCTCCGCACCGCCACACATTTAGCATTTGGTGGTTTAATAAATAACCATCAATCATTCATAATTCTCTTTTTTTTTATTATTGAACTACATGTGCAGGCGTGACTTAACTCTATATTGTATATTCTAATATAGTCCTATTTTATATTCTTTTTTTCTATGTTTTTAAAAACTATATTATTGTATTATTATTATTATTATTATTATTATTATTATTATTATTATATTCTGTACTGTATTGTTGATTCTGCTGCTGGAACCTGAATTTCCCTAAGGGGAACCCTCCCAAGGGATCAATACATTTCTAACAGGAAACCAAATTAAAAGTCCTGTATTGAACCCTACTCAGACACTCCAGCACGATAAATAATCCATAAAATTAAATTATCATTCATATATACACTGTTATGATATAATGTTTGCATGTATTCTAATTTTTATTTTCATCTTGAACATACATTTCATCCCCTTTCAGGTAGCAGTATTTCACTATTGTGTCAGACTGATTTGATATGAGAATGATGTTTTATATAATCTTGTATTTTTTTCAAACCTAAAACTTTCATAATTGGGACTTCCAAGTGGTCTCAAGTGGTTGCTGGTTCTATTGCTGGAGCTGCCACAGCCCTCCGTAGAGCATGGGTGGGATGGTCCTCCCTCTGTTAAGAGTATGGGCAACTGTGAGCTGATGTAAGGGCACTAGCAGTTAAATTAGCAGAGTCTATGCCGTTGTGAGTGGTTATACATGTTTGAGACTCTGCAATTGCACCACTGTAACAGAATCTGGTGATGAGGATTTTATGCTGCTGTGTTTACTTTTTACTGCATACCACAAGTGTCTGAATCTGAGGTGATTATACATACAGTGCTTATTTTACTAACATTTTAAAGACAGAAAAGAGGATGATGGAGAAGAGTGGATAAAATGGATAAAAAGAAATCAGGTTATAGACCAAAATCATTCACACAATTCTAGTGTAATATGTATTCAACTAATATTGCACCTATTAATTTGCTGGATTTTATGTCTCGACTCTTGGGAGTGTGTGGAATTACTGTATCTAAAGAGTCACAAACACCACAAAATGACCAGAGAAGTTCATCATCACCAGATGTATTTTGAGGCAGAAGATTAAAAAAAAAAACAACTAAGTTCATAAATAGAACAGTAACAGAATCTCCTGTGAATGTTTTCTAAACTTAACAACAGAACAACATCAGATGATAAAGAATTCACTGTACAGGTATAAACTAGTGCTTCATATTCTGCGATGCCCATCAGCCATGATAAAGATATGCAAAAATGTAGAAAATAAAAATCAAATATGCTGACAATAGATCAAGAAGAACGAGAACTTCCACAGAGGTTTATGACGAGGAATGATCAGTTTATCAGAGATTCAGACATGGATTTAGAAAAGCAGACTCATATCAGCAGAGTGAGTTTATTCAGACCTGTTCTCTCACACAGCTGTGATTGTGAGAGGAAACAAAAACAGTGCGTTCTCATCCCGTTACAGATGCAGAACCATGTTCTCACCATCATACACACAACAATTATACCCGTTTTCCTTTAGAACAGCCACGATGGAACAGCAGTACTGCACGCACAGAGACAGAGAGATAGAAATGGAGACAGACAGATATAAGACAAAGTATGTGGGAGAGAGAGAGACAAATGGAGATGAGAAACAGGTGTGAGAAAGAGTACAAAAGAGTGCAAGTCAGTGTGAGAGCATAAGAGTGCGAGAGAGATCACAAGAGTGTGAGAGAAAGCACCAGAGAGCAAGAGCATGAGTGACTGTTCCAGAGAGAGCGCAAGAGATGGAAGGGAAGAGAGGTGTGGCTAAGGAGGAAAAGAAGCCTATTTAAATACACTGGACACGCCCCACCAAGCATTCACAACACACACACACTCAGCTATCACAACACACTCACTTCACACAACAGCTACTGTGTGACTGGTCTGCTCCGGTAGTGCCCAAACATCTGCAGTGACAGTTTCATGACTTTCAGTCATGAGTTTAAAGGAATATTCCAGTGTTTCTCAAAATAATCTCAACATCTGCAGCATCTGTGACACGTGTTCGATTACCACGGAAAATAACATGGACACGTTTTCCTGTACTCACTCCAAACACACGTTTAAGAGAAGTCTATGAGCACACATCGAATTCTTGTACTGTATATGAAGTGGCAAATCTTACACCCTCCATGACCAAATGTTTGTGGACACCCTGTCAAATGTCATGTGTCAAAAATCATTGCTGACACAGATGTGCAAACGCACACACAGCATGTAGAGAAGCAGTGACAATGGAACAGGACTCTCTGGAGCAGATTAACATGGACCTGTTGGCACCATGCCTAATGCCAAAAACGGGCTAAAGAGGTATAAAGCCCCCCAGCATTGAGCTGTGGAACAGTGTTCTATGGAATAAGTTCGAGTTGGAGATGAGGTAGAGACCTCACCAACACTCTCGTGGCTGAATGCAATCAAATCGTCACAGCAATGCTCCAAAATCTTGCACGGTAGACAGTCACTCGAACAAACGCAGGCTAAACTCTTTTTTAACAACCTCAATTTTTGAAGAAATGGTGAATGAGCAGGTGTCCTGATACTTTTGTCCAACAATATTTTGTTCAAATATTTAAAATCGTCAAATCTCTGCAGCTGCCCACTGGCTTCTGTAATAAGTGTGTTTAAAAGGACTGTCCCTGGTAAATGACCATAGCACAGACATACAGACAGAAGTGAGGATTTAAAATGTGGGATTAATTCCTGTAAGAGTCCAAAAACAGAACAAAGCATCATGAGACGTAGAGGGTGGTGTTAAGTTTAGCTTCTTCCTCACAGGAACACAAACTCCTCAGTGCTGCCCCTCTTTTTGTTCAGATTGGGTTTTCCGGGAGGGATAATATGGGTGGGTACATCTGTGCTCCCTCCACTATAGCCTTCCAGCCCATAGTCCTGCCCTCTGCCCTCCACGAACGTAAAGATGGGGTAGCGCTCTTTTGATGACACCGCCTGAAAGGACCAACAGGGAGAGTTACGACTCGTATATGGATAAATATGATCATAAATCCATTCAATCCAATGACAGTCACATATTATTGTGAGAAAAGTGATGTTGATACGTGATACACAAATAAAACACTGTATAGTTCATTAACTCTTCACATCAACCCAACAAGGACCACGCTAAAATCTCCACCGCAAGGCAAATGCAATTGTGTGTAGTGTTCACTCTTTATTGACCTGGAAATTACAAAGGAGACAGTCACACATGCCAGACATGGTTATTGTCAGAAGATTCTTGGCTATTCTGATAAATTTTTGAATGATTTGTATGAATTGGACCATGTTTTTATCAAAAATGCACTTTATGCCTGTGATTTATGGGCTTGTACCTTATAAGACTATTAAACAAGGCGTTTGGTACTGATTAAATGTTATTATTATTATTATTATTATTATTATTATTATTATAATTATTATTATTATTATATGACCTCAAGACTTTTATAGTGAAATATGAACTCAGACCAACTGTGGTCATAATGCCGTAACTTATAATTTACAAAATAATAAACAAGCCATTTTGGAGCATTTCTATTGGTCCATCAGTCACGAAATTCTCACATTATGTCAGAAAGTGACCAATTGTCATTTTTGCACAACAGTCACATCATATCTTGTGCATTAAAAGCTGAATATGACACTAAAATGCAATGGAACAGTGAGCAGAGCGGATTATATGGGCTGTGCATATAAATACACTGTGATATTAATGACTTGAAATAAACTGCTGTGAATCATTTGCAGTATGAGGTCAGTCACGTACCACGCTGACCGCTGAGCACAGAGACTCAAAGTCTTTTTTACTGCGAGCGTAGAACCCAATGGTGCAACTGGGATCCATTCGGTTAAAGTTCATCTTCCGGGGAGAGTTACAGTGAAATGACTACAGAGACAACAAGAAAGACAGAGACAGAGTCATACAAATAACTGTAGCACTGGATGTGTGATTTGAGGGATATTCGGACATTTTTCAGGACATTATTTAGACTTTATCCTAAAAACAGAGCGAATTAGGACTTTAGCTCTAAACACTGTTCTACTTTGAAACCTTACCTCCAGCGAGAAGCTGCCCTGTGTGACGTCTACCACAGGCTGACAGTAGTGTGGGTCTAAATACAATAGCTGCTCATCTGAAACACAAAGTAACCAATCACACGCCAGCATTGAACAAGCAGCCAATCATTATCCAGAACTCATTAAAACATACCTTGAAAGCCAATGAAAAAGAGCGAGTGTTTGGGTTTCCCTCCAATTATTCCAATACAGCAGCTCAACCTCAGAATGTTCTATAAAAATGAGAAAAACAATGTATTGAAAGCATATTAATACATATTAATAGCTCATTGTAATCCATTTTACACGTGTGTTTACATTTTTCCTGCATATTTATAAAGATATATATAAATGAAAGAGTACCCCTCACCTACGGATCCAGCCCTCACTATACCCCATGTAAAGACAGTGGGAATAGAAATGCAGTCATGTACCTTTACACACTCAATGTAGGAGGGGTTGAGTGACTCTCCTCCGAGTCGCACTGGAACAAGGATAATTACAGACTTCCAGTCTGAACTGCTGGAGTCGGACGAACTTTGATCACACAGCCTCTTCACATCCTCTGTATACACTACACACACACACACACACACACAAACACACACACACACACACACACACACACACACACACACGGTATTATAACGTTATAACCTTTCCTACAATAATAATTCATTCATCAAATTAACAGTAGAACCTTGATACTGAATTATAACATAAAACCTGAGAATTTGGACAAGAAAGGAATAATCGACAATATACAGAAGTAGAGACCTATACACTTTGGAAACCTCTGACCAGTATCTGTATGGGTCAAACTATGACAACACATGACCAGATCTGCAATAATTCATCAAATTAATTCAAATTAATCAACTTTCTCACTTCAAAAATTCATCAGAAAGCTACATCAATGTCCACATAGCTACCATTCAGTCCTGTGGTGAAGTGCTTGTTGTATCTCCTGATCTAAACTTAAACTACAACGTTTTGGTTAATCGTCCGCATCTCGGGTCACTGATCAATCGCCTCTTTAACACGCTGACGGCTGTTTTTTGGACACATATCCAAAAACACATCGACCGTATGTGCAGTACAGACTTGTAGACACACGAGACACCTCTGAACACACTCACCTGTGCAGTCCTGAGCCACGTAAACAGAAAGATTCGGCACCTCTGAACTTCTGGCCACCGCTTTTCTAAACCAACAGGTAAAGAAACAACAAAGGAAAGACAGAAAACAGATGAACGCAGTTCTTAAATCACACCCTGCGTTTTACTTTTCATAACCATTTCTGTTTCAAATTATATTTTAGCAACATAAACAAAAACACCCCAACAGCTCCTCATTAAGTGAAGACGAGCTGTTAAAAATCATTTTTATACCCTTATAACACTCCATCACTCCTTTAATATGACGGAAAACAGTGCATCGTTTCTGTCCTGTTAGTAACGGGAGTCACAGCCCAATAATGCCAATCATAACATTGTAATCTCTCCTTCATCGTAGTCGGATTCCAGGTTGCTGAATTAATCAGGGATCATAAAACAATCTAAAGAAGAAAATTAACAGTGAAAATGTTCATAAACACAACTAAATCAAATCTACACTGTTTACAACAAAATTCACTAAACTTAACTAAACAAAAACGACGCAATAAACGTTCTCTCGTATCAAGAACGCATGTGTTTGGGTATCTTTCGAGGAAAGCAAAGAGTCAAGCCAAGTCTACCGTTTAGCTAATAACGTCAAATTGCAGTTAAACTGCATTAAATTATTAATACAACAGAACCTCTGATTTCAGTGGAACTATTTTAAATAACTGTCAGAGCTTTAATTATAATCGCAAAATCTGAGACAAATTAAAGTTAAATAAAAATAATTAATGCTCCACTGAATCTAAACAAAGCCTCGACAAGTTTCATGGTTGCAGAAACCGTCCTCTCCTTCGTAAAGACACGAGGAACGCTGGTGTTGTGCTGCTTTTGTAATCAGTCTGGTTGCGAGAGGGTTCTTCTCACCTCAATATGTGTGCGACCAGTGAAGGGCCGTACCAATCCCCTGCCCTCTTCCCCGATTCTTTGCCCAGTTCCACCAGCCGGTGCACCCCAAACGGCGCTACTGGCTGATCACCAAACCATGACACCACCCTCCGATGAAGACCCTCGGCCTGAGGATCTCGGGCCACCTGAGGCTCACGGGTCGATGGGGCTCGTTTGAGCCCCTCCACTGCATTGACACTAGCAGGCTGCTTTTGGATTATGGTGGAGCCCCAAGATGAGCTGAAGGAGGGGATGGAGATGCCGGTGGAGCGGGACGGGGAGTGAGGTCTCAACACCTCAAAGTCGACATCCGTCAGCTGAGGACAGTCGGGCCATCGCCAGTCTGAGACAGAGAGGACGGACACAGAGAGACAGACAGACAATGAAAGAACCCGTAACAGTGCTGCTGCTGCTTCACAAACAACAAAAGTTTTGTTGAAATTTCAGAATTTATTACATTTTCCACCATGGCCTCCACCTAGCAACACCATAACAACCACCTGGACATCACAGCAACTACCAGTGAAACCATAGCAAACACCTAGCAACCTAAATTTTTCTAGCTTCTGCCGGAAAGCAAGAAAAACTGACTGACTGACTGACTAAGAGAACGGCAGATTAGGTTCCAACTTCTGACACTGCAGGAACAGAAGCAGGAGGAGAAAGTACTCTCAGGGTACCGTTTGACGGAGGGAACCTGGTGGGTGGGAGGTCTTGGATTTGCAGAGAAGAAAATGATATAAAATAAAACAATATATAAATAAAAGAACTGGCTTTGTTAGGATTCTTGCAGAAACACAGAAAACGTCATCTTATCCTCGTTCCTGCTTCTTCTACATACCTGAAGGCATGAAGTGGACCATGAGCCCCTGGGCCAGAAGCATCTGACCACTGCGCAGCATGCAGCCCCAGCCACAGTCTGATGTCAGGCTTGATCCCTCCAGCTGAGGGAACTCTTTCCTGTAGGTAAGCCACACGCGAGAGCCGAACGCCACCCGGAAACACTCCACTTCATCTAGGAGAGAGAAGGGGGGGGGGGGGGGGGTAATTCGGTGGTCTGGAGATAAAGAACCTTAATTTAACCTTCTAAAAGAACACCAACAACTGGCTTGAAGGGTTCCCAGGCCCACTGTCCGAGTCACTCAACATTGCAGTACCTTGTTGGACCTAAAGTACATTTGCAGCTGGGATCTGCACACTTGTAGGTGGCTGAAGCTGGTGACTGGACAGACCAGTAAGGGTTGCAATCTGACATGTCTATGCAAGTAAGGCCAGAGCAGACTCCACCTTCTGAGGAAACTGAGGAGTGCAGGGAGCACAGGGGGTCTGAGGCGGCAGCAGCATTTTGATGGCAGACAGGAAAAGACTGAAGACGAGTTCCATACTGGGAAGCATCTTAGACCCAGTGCTTGTGGTGGGAGACAGTAGCAAAGCTGGCATCCATGCTGGAGAATGACACCCATACATGAGACTCTAGCAGCACTGGGCAGCTCCTTCAGCGACAGGCTACTTGACCCTAAGTGTGTGAAGGCGTGGTATCGCAGGTACCCCCTTCGTGCTGCTGTGAGACTGTACAACCAGCACTGCTCTCAGATTATTATTTAGATTTTTTTTTTTTTTTTTCTAATGATTTTAATGTTAATATTGTAGTTACCATGTTATAATACACTTTATACACTTCTTGTACTGACTGCCTTGCTACCCCTTTCCTACCCCTTATCTTACCACCGTCAGGGTGGGGTCACAGGCAGGGCTTACTTTCACTGTTGAGCAAGAAGGACTGGCCCATTAGGATCAGAGGAGACGACTTGTTGAAGACAGTTTTGGTTTTCACTGACCAGCCTGGAAAACAGAGCAGAACAGGTGGTTTCATTTGTTTCTGACTGGTTTGTTTTGTACATTTTGACTGTAAATTTCAACCGTGTTTACAGATTTAACATTGTTGCACTCTGTTCATTCAGCTGCAGCTTAAATCCCCCTTTATACGCATGAAAACAAACAGCAATACAGGTTGAGATGTAAGTTATGCATCACCGGTTTCAAAACCACTACAGCGGTTGGTGTAGTATAGTGGTTAACAACACTTCCCTCCCCGGACCAGGGTTTAAGCCCACCACACTAAACTAACCCAAATACGCTGGTTTGATTTGACAGAGAATAATTCCATCTTTCCGATTCCGAACGTCACGTTTGGGAACGTCATGCTGGGTCTACGCGGGGACGGCTAGAAATGAAGTACAGCTACTCTCTGCTTTCATTACAATGATATTACAACCTTTAGCATCCATTTGATGACTATGAAAGTACTCTGTTACTGTACGTGTGTAGATTTGTTCTGTACTTTATTTCAGTTTGTTTTTTTTACCTCGATTTCCTACATTTCAGGAGAACAGTCCGCATTTTCACTCCCTACATTTACAAAACAACCCTGTTACAGCAGAGCTTTAGTTCAACTGTCTAATTCTGGATCTTATCTGCACATACTGGTGTGCCTCACTCTCCCGTGCCCACCCTTGTGTCTGGAGTTCAACGGGTTTGGGCTGCGTGGGTCCAAAGAAACGTTCTACAAATTTTGATCGGACCGACACGGACAGATGCTGAATCGGACACCGGCTGTATCTATAAGCAAAAAGAAAATACAGTAAAACAAACCATATTTGACGTTGTTCCAGGCTGACATTAGCTTCAGTTTCAGCCTATCTACTTCATCCGGCTCTCCAGAACCCTCTTTGTGGCCATCGGCAAGAAACCCGTGGCCAAAATGGTTCCTGGGCTCCAGAACTTGCGCTGAAGTGGAGGGTAACCTCCTCCCGTCAAGCTCATCATGAAGTGTCCCGCTGCCCACATACTGAGCGGCGCTGGGAGAGACTGAGTTCATGGTCAGACCTCAAACTGACCTCCACGCGATGTCATCACTTCCGCCACCTTAGAAACAGAGCAGACAAGAGAATATCCTTTACATCCACGTTCGCCAGCAGCTGCACTCTTTGAACCGGCAGGTACGTTTATTTTTACAGCAAAGAGTAAAAATAAAATATATTTTTATATACTTTCATTTCATTTTTGACCAGTAAGAATAACACTGATATCTAAAACCAGATCTGTCTGTATCATGTGACCAGATATCTAGAACGATCAGTTCTAAATATTTTAAAAACATATGTAGATGCGTTCGTTTGACTTTTACTAGTAAAATATTAATCATGGATGAGAGAAACTGAAATTCTATTTACATTGTAATAAAGTAGTTATAGGCCTGTGTGACATTTTATGCTTAAAAAGGATGAATATAAAACACTCTTTGCAGGTTCAGATCTCTAAAATATACTTTCAGACGTGTTTAATATGGTTTTGAGTAGAAATAACATTTCTGATACGTCACATTATCATTTTGATCTGCTGAGCCTTGTGGTTTACAGCTCATGATATCTGAACATTTAACTTCTAATTAGAATAAATTCCTAAATCAGACAAAATCTTCACTTTAATTCCGATGAGTGTGAACTATATCTACTGAATTCAATTATGAGCAAAAATAACATTCATGATGTTTTATATTTGAGAAGAACCTTTATATTGTTATTCCTGTTTATTTACTTTGACCCCTTTTCTTTGACCAACATGCTCAAGAACCTAAAATCACATAAAATACTAGTGCATCTAAAATAGAATACATTTGGAATAAGGTCTGTTGTTCATAATTTAATTCAGAGTAAAGAGTTATTTTATAAAATTAAACTTGCTTAGTTTTAATATTAACATTGTCTGATTAGTAATTTATTCATAATTAAATCATGAAAATTTAATATTCTGATAATCTGAGATTCTGAATTTCTGATTTTCATGATCAACAGTGAAACAAAAAAGGCT
The DNA here is from genome assembly GCA_034509495.1 of Acestrorhynchus altus. NCBI lineage: Eukaryota > Metazoa > Chordata > Actinopteri > Characiformes > Acestrorhynchidae > Acestrorhynchus > Acestrorhynchus altus. The sequence goes on from CM067502.1 coordinate 47,921,788, forward strand.
AAAATGACATGCACACACACACACACACACACACACACACACACACACACACACAGTTACATTTCATGAATTATATACATGTAATGAATATAAAATATGACGGTTTACCTTTTTAAACTGAATTATTTCATGATACTGTAATTTTTGGAGGAGCTCTGGTACATTTAAAGAGCTGTGTTGCAGGTTCCTCCTCTGTCCTGGTTCAGCCAAATCAGCTGAAGTACTGTGATCTCAGGTCAACGTCCAGAAAGTGCCCACACGGGAGGACTGCTTACTCTGATGTTGTGGTTATTTACAGAACGCAGAGGTTAACCAGTACAGTGACTGGGGAGTGGTCAGCCCGTGTGCTGCTGACTGCCCACAAATATGCATTGTTTGCAAGTGGTTGCGCAATTCACTCAGACAGCTTCAGCTCATCACAGTGTGGCTTACAAAGGAAAACACACCTGATGGAGAAGTGAGTCACATGACACCCAGGGGCAGGTGTGTAGTGTTTTCTTTTTTTTTTTGGTAGTCACGAGACAGCTCGTAATTCTTACAGTCGAGCTCTCACTTCCTTTTTCCCTTCAGTAAGTTACCTTCCAGAATACCAGACCAGTACGCAATGTTCCGAAAACATGCTGATATTACAAGATGATAATACTCCAGCACTCAAAACAAACCCAGCGGAACTGAGCTGGTATTGTCTACGAGAAATCTGACACTCTTTCGGCACAAAGCATTTGGAAGGCGTGTTTTTTTTAAGGAGGTTACCTGGAATGACGTTTGTAGAACATCACCAATATCTTGAAGACGTTTCATTTACAGGGCTTCAATGCATTTATCCAGAATTATCAAGGACTCTTATTCTATAAAGAAAATATGCCTTACAGACTTTAAACTTGTAATATAGGGGCACCTGACACCCGATCCAAAAAGTCACCCAGTTTAGGCCACTTGGGAGTAATGCTCTGCTTGTTTCCTTAGCCAATCAATTTGAGGAAATTGGGAAGTCCGTGGGAATTCCTTGGAATTTCCTTCAATTGACTGGTGAAGGAACAGAAAGGAATTGAAAAAAGTCCTAAGTTCTGTAAGTTGAGAGATGGGGTCTCCATGAATCTCATCAATGACCCTTGGCCCCCATTATCCTATCACCGGCTCACTGATTGTCCTTTCTTGCACCATGTTTAATAGAAACTGACCAGTGCACACTGGGAAATCCCAACAAGAACTGAATAATGTTTTGGAGATGTTCTGACCCAGTCCTCTAGACATTTGGTTCTTGATCAAAGTGACCCCAATTCTTAAGCTTGACCATTTTCCTTCTTCCAACACACCACTTGCTCACTTGCTGCCTAATATGTAGATGCCACCTAAAGCTGAGTGATACAACAAACTCGTATCTTGATTGGCTTAAGATATGGGCAGCTGTGGTCTGGTGGTTACGGAACCAGTCTTGTGACTGGAACGTTGCTGGTTTGATCCCCTGAGCTGGCAGGACATGACTTAAGTGAGCAAGACAACTGTCCAAAAACTCCCCATCTCCATTCCACTAGTGTGTATTTGAGTGTTTCATACTATATAATACGATACAGTACGACAATAATAATTCACACAAGACTACTCTGAGCGTCGTCCCTCCGGAAACCAAACTATTCCCACAAAATGATCCACTCGCTTCATTCATTTTTGGAATATCGATGACATTTACAATATATCGCCAAGCTTCAACCCCATTCATTGCCAAGTGCCACCGTAATCAGATCACCTAATATTACGGCTGATCATACAATCAGCTCATTTTTCTCAGACTTCGGTTATGAATAAAGCCAAAAAACCCAATGACAGCTATTTTAAGAATAAATCTGAAACCGGACAGAAATATCCGACTTCCTCTTTCCCCGCTCAGACTCCAAAGGAACAAGTTCTTCACTTCTGTGATGAGAAAACAGGGTCACACTGTCTGCCACAAAGCTGCTGATCTGTCAGTAAAGTCTGCAGCTCCACTAAATGCCCTCATTCCTGAGCAAACTGGACACACAGGCAAACTTAATGCAGGCATGTGATTTCAGTGTGACTTGGAGGGCCATCCTGAGAACTGCAAAGGCCAGAAAACGTGATGTGAATGCTGTGGGAGGGATACAATTCCAGTTAAGGCAGGACACATTCAGTCAACAGTCGTGCAAATAGAAAAATGAAGTGTTGCAACAATTCCACCTTAACTGCGGCGGCCGTTCCATTGAGGCGCCTGTAGAGCTGCCCCAGCGCTGCACAGTAAATGCGGCACTATTTAAAGTGGACCGGGGAGTTACCAGTCACCACATATGACTGCTGGATTAAAGTGGTGTAAAGACAGAATAGGGTCCAGATTGGGTCAGAAAGGGCAGATAAAGGGGTAGGGAAGAAAAAGTGAAAGGGGGAGAAAGATATGAACACAAATATGGACGTAAAAACGACTTTTCAGGCTGATTTCGATCAAAACGTCACAAGGCCAGTTAACGTCCGTGCAAGTCAGGAATCAGGACCACACCACGGCAGCACAGACGCCTTACCGTAACATTAAAGCACATCTTCCGTCTTTCCTCTCTATTTTAATCCAACAGAGGCTGCAATCGCGAAATTGGAGGCGTGGATGTCGAGGCAAGGACAGGCAAAGAGAAGCGACGAGGCTTCAGAGCCTCCAGCCGCGCCAAACACCCGCTTTCAGCCCGCCATTCCGGCAGACACTTATCAAAACACGCGTCATTTTCCCTGAACAGCTGCGGGACTAACAGCGCGCTCCGTCCACGCCGCTCCTGCGCATTTTCACACGTAAAATGCGCACTTAGTTCCTGTTGTCACTGTAGACGCACACCCTTGGCCCGCCCCTTCACGAAGCTGATTGGTTAAGAGGACCGCTCGCCACTCTCTGATTGGACAACGCTTCCGTCTGTCTGCAGGAACTTACCGTTCATTGGTCCACGCGATAAACGTCGCCGGTTATGCAAGAAGTGGATTATTAATGAAGGGTTGAATATAAGAATAAACACAAAAACAGATAAACAAATAATTAATAAAAGGATGAATATAAGAATAAACAGATTACAAATAAATGGCTGAATATAAGAATAAACACATAAACACATAAACAGACAACACACAGACACAAACAGGTTATTAAATGAATGCATGAACTAACATAAGCTGGTATCAAAAACACGTAAATAAGAAAAGAAAGTACGAAAAAGAATGAAAATGTATGTATAAATAAGTAAACAGATAAAATAATAAATGAATCGTGGAGTAAATAATTGTGCAGATGATATTTTTGCAAAAAGATCCCATAAAAATATTAAATTAAAGTATAAAATACTAAATTATTATAACTATCACTGCAAATATTTACATTACAAAGTCGATTTAAACATAAGTAAACTTATACTGGAAAGCAAACGAATTTAATGCTGTATTAAATTACACATTCCTGTATAAATGAAAAAGAGTAAACAGATGAACAGACTGAATGGAGACAAACAAATCAAAACAATGAATGAATGTATAACTTACATACTATCAAGAACTGTGCTGAGTAAATGTCTGCTTTTCGAAGCAGGCTTTGTGTGCACCGTGCTGCTGATTAAACAAATCAATAAATGAGTGAATAATGTGAGCCATCACCACAAACAGTGTTTAGCAAGTCTGTAGAATCCTTTACAGAAAACAGCAGTATCAGTGTACTTGCTGAATGTAACATATTGAAAGAAAAAAATGAAACAAAACATTAACTGTGCAACCTTGACAATATCACATGGTTGATAACATATTGCCAAAAAGGACATTGTGACTGTAGTTGCTGTGGTACCAACCATGTGAAGTACCACAGCAACCACAACCACATCCTGCCTCTGACTGCACAACCATAAACATAAAGAGGTCTTGTGTGTTCGGTGCAGAGTAAACATATAAATAAACATGAAAAAAGATGCACGAGAAAGTAATCAAATAAACAAATGTATGTCAAAGTAAACAGGAAAGTGCTTGAATAAGTAAAGACATCTTCAAGAGATGTGTTGAGTTCCACTGAAATTAAAGACGGTATACTTGTTAATTCATCAAATGACCGGCATGGAAACGTCATTATAGGTATAGAATATCGTTTTATTAATTTGATTACACATACATACTGCACTTCTGGTGTTTATGCATCCATTGACAGTTGTTGTATAAGCAAGAGTGCCGCAGACAACAAATAAACAGTTGAAATAAAGGACGGGACCAGTTCTGCCTGCTTTTAAGAGGCCTAACTGGTCGAGCCAACCAGCTGCTAAGAGAGTGGTGAAAAAATTGGTACTTAATAAATGAATTTTGCTTTCCTTGGCTCTCTCTCTCTCTCTCTCTCTCTCTCTCTCTCTCTCTCTTTCTCCTCTACAACATTCACGTCAGCACAGAATATCTGCATTTCTATGTACACGTCTATAAATAGTCTTCTTTGGACAGCTACAGTAATACAGTAATACAGTACAAATGAAACCTGACATCAAATAAAGTGCATTCTCGATAGATCACGATTCATAAATAAAATACATGAAATAAATATAATCTCAAACTATAATCACAGAACTGAGTATAGTGTAAGATATAAACTAGGAAGAAGTGAACACCACCGTTTACTGGAAAAGTGAGGACTCGTCTTCGCCACAGAAACAGGATTCACCCACCGAGCTACTCTGTAATATTCATCAAATCTTTCATTGTTTACATTTTTTTTTACGTAGTATAAGAAACTAGGCTATACAGTGGAAGCTAACAAAACATTACAAAAACGTTGTTTTTCTTCTTAAAGACTGAATAAACTTTAACAGTCACATGATTAGGGAGACAACAGTCAAAAGACAGGTCAGAGAAGTGCTGTTATGGGGAACCAAGGGGGTAATAAAGAGGTGTTTACCTTCAAACTGTGGATAATGATCTGTTCCCACTTTCCTACATCTCCTAAACTATATAGTTACAAAGGAAAAGTGATCCAGAACCAGATTTACAACACTTGAATAGGGAATGGTTGGCATAAACAATGAATTAGAGCTACTGTGCTTACAATTTTACTAATTAGTCACTGTGAGTTCTTGAAGTTCTGGAAGTCCCTCGGAATGTGCACTTGTCACAACAACATGAAAAGTATGATACATAATTAGGATATTTGAACACAGGAGGTGGAGATAGGAGTCTACAGAAGGTGGAGGGGCTTCATTGTGTTCCTTCTGTTTTCCTGACAAACCCAGTCACCACCCAGTCACCTCCATTAACTCAGTTATAACTCAGTCACAGGGCGGTCTAACCTCCAAGCTTAAAGCAGAAACCTTCTGAACTCCAGCTCAATGTTCAAAGAGTCCCCGCCCATATTATCTGTGCTAACGGCATGTTCCAAACTCTCACACTGTTCCGAACTCTAACGGACCGTTCTGAACTCTCACACTGTTCCGAACTCTAACGGACCGTTCTGAACTCTCACACTGTTCAGAAATCTAACAGACTGATTGATTGATATATATTGATCTCTTGGAGGGAAATTCATTCTACACTCTAACAGACTGTTCAGAACTCTAACAGACTGTTCTACACTCTAACAGACTGTTCTACACTCTCCCAGGCTGTTCAGAACTCTCACAGACTGTTCAGAACTCTAGCACTGTTCAGAACTCTAGCACTGTTCAGAACTCTAGCACTGTTCAGAACTCTCACAGACTGTTTGGTAGAGATTTCCAACACAGTAACTGGGAATTCTTTACAAAACCCAAAGAACACTATCGTTAAAATAAAGCTACTACAACCAGTTAACATTCTGCTAATTAGTCACTGTTAGAAAATTCCCTGCAAAATGTTCTCATGTCACAACATTCCCATTTAGAACCCAGAATGTTCTGGATATGATGCATAATTGAGATATTTGACACATTATGACACCATGCTGATATGGTGAAGCTGTTTTTTCCAGGCCACCTTTGCATTGTTGTTGTCCAGGATTCACTGTTAACTGACATTTAGGACACATATCTCTCAAATATGAACTCCATGTATTATATCTGCAGTATCTTGAGTTTGTTAATATATGAAATATATATATGAAGTATCATCAATTTGCAACGGACGCAAAATATTAAGACAGAGTTGCTTTCACCCACCAGATGGCAGCACATCTTAGCAGACGATGTCACGGACGCCGCTTCTCAAACATTAAGAAAAGCCAAGTTTGTGCCATTTATATCGAGTTCACGTCTCTTTCGGGGATTTCAGACATAAAGGGATTTGTGTTTGTGCATATTTACGAATATCCTGTCGCACAGTGAAAAGCAAAGCAGATATCAAAGATGTTCTGCTCTTCATTTTTGCTGATAAGGCCTCTCTCTTCTCAGACCACAGGCAGCACTAAAAGCCAGAGAAACACTGCTGCAAAAGCAACAGTCACCTTTATGAACTTGGTGTTAAGATGACTGATTAGACTTCATAAGCCATATTTCACAGTACAGTCCTTCATTCCCAAACCATTAGTATCATAGATCTGTTGACCACAGCTGTATCTCTATCTCTGTCCAGTAGAGGAGAGCAAAACACAATCTAACACATTGTATTTTTGATCAAGATCAGTATGTATTTTATTTTATATATATATATATAAGTCAGAGTGAGCACAATTGACTGTTCTCTCCAGGTGGGTAGATGGCACTCTGTCCACTCTGTCCACTCTCTCCAGATCTGGAGAACTGACACTTTCCTCCGAGTGTGTTTGAGGCCCATTGATGCTGCATTGGCGGCATTTCAAAAAGAGGTGGTGGCTGACTTTGCACGCATTGGAGGAAGCATGTGCTGGTCTTCACCCTCCTAGTATGAGGAGTGTTGTCAGAGGTGTGAGGAGCTACAAATGGGTAGGTTAATTGGCACAACCGAATTGGGTAATGGGTGGTAAATAGATGTAAAAATATAAATAAATATGATTGGAGAAAAGCTTCTATTAAACACAGGAGCATTTATTTACCTAATTAACTATTAATACATATATTAATACATTTACAAGGCATCTAGGGTATGTTTTGACAAATCTATGGAGAACAAAATAGGTTAACAATAACTTATGAATGTAAACGGGTGCGTGGAGATTTCCCGTGGCTTATTTGGGTTTATAACAGCATGTGTAGATAAATCAAACACAGATATGATGAAAATGACTCACATCGAACAAATTAAACCAGTGAATTTGAAGCAATGAGTGTAAATGTTGACATATTTCACTAGTGATGTTGCTACTGAAAAACCAGAGCTCATTCCAGTAGAATCTGTCAATATAATAATAATAATAATAATAATAATAATAATAATAATAATAATATAGTCAATAAATAATACATATATCATTAATATAATAAAAATGATAAATAAATAAATATATTCCTGTTACATTTTACACTGTATTAGGTTGTGTTTTGTGCTCTCCAACATTTTAACCTGTATCATATAACAATCATTTGAATTTTTAGGAGAATTTGAGTGTTTTCGCTGTAGTTCTAGAATACAGTCTAGAACATACAAAATACTATTGTTAGAATTACAATGACTGTTACATCATAATGTGATTAAATACTGTTCATTGGCTGTGACCTAATTGGATCCCTATATACAGTACATACAGTGCATCCCTATTTACTACCAAATATGTCAGTCATGGTATCAAAATCAAGTAAAATTTCAGGATGCGATAATCTCCTACAATGGGTTGGTAATTTCTACTGTAGGGGCTGAATGTGGACCAGAATGCATTGGCAGTTTCTTGTTTCTAAGCAACCTGATGAAATTTGCTACCAGATGGTGTGAATTCCAAATATTTCCCCATGTACTTTGTAGTTAACAGTAGGCATAGGCTGCTTAGCAACATAACGGACAAAGATAATTCCATGCACAGCTTGATGCTTTCACTAACACAGCTCAACCACACATGTATGTTTTTGTGACCAGTGCTGACACATGTCCATGATGAGAAAGTGCATGAATGAATTTGTGCTTCTACTGCTAGTAAACGAAACAGTCCCTCCTTATATAGAGCAACACTACTGAAGAAAGTAGGGATCCATTTTGGTCACAGCCCTTGATTCTTATCATCACAGTTCTCATGAAATGGTTAAATATATATTTACAGACAAATCTAAAAGCTATGAATGTCATTTTACATTTCTTTTGCTTTTGTTTTGTGTTTGCGTGACTATCATTCCTAGTCCACCATTCCTAGTCAGGAAAATAAGGCCTGTATAGTTACTGTCTGACATCATATCAAAGAAGGAAACAGGAAACACTGTCAACATACAAGATCAACATCCTGAAATGTGTGGTGGGACACATTCGATTTAAAATAGGGGGCATTGCTACCAAAATGAGACTAATCATACTCAAAATAGGCCCTTAGAACACGTTCTCCCCTGCAGCGTTGCTGGGGTTCCTGTTTGTCAGTGCTGGGTACATTTTAACTTACATTTCCCATTCAGTTCGAGGAAAACGTGACGCTTTATGAATTCCTTTTTTTTCTCATCCTCTCCACACCCTCAAAAACACAACTGCCAACTCAGTACCTTTCTTTTATAGCTGTAAAGGCCTGTCAAGTAGAGCAGAGCAGATTTAAAGCCCACAAACAGTGTTAAGAATCAGCCCAGGTCAGCGTTTATGTCTCCACTGCCTAAGCTGTGATAGAGGCAGCTGTCATCGGGTAACTAGACTAGGGCCTCCTGCTAGAACCTGATAAGAAGGCTATAGTTGACCATGCAGCGCAGACTAATTCAAAAAGCGAAACCATCTTGATTTGAGACTTTCTGATCCCGGCTACTTAAACGGCCCATTGGCTTAAGTGTTTACTGAAAATGAATTCTCGCTGATCGTTTTGGTCCAACATCTCCCTCCCCCAACTCAGCCGGAAAGATGTACATTTGCAGTCACTCCCTGGACATCATGCTGATTTAGAATGTTTAGGGAACGATGACTCCAGCATAGGACTAAAACAGGAATGCGCCCTGCACATATATCCCAAATAAGACTGCTGTAATATAGTTTCAGGAACAAACACCTGTTTTTCATGGTATGCTTAAGAAATACGTTGCTCACTTTAGAAAATGGAGGAACATGGATTTTGGTGTTCACAGTATTCAGCATTATTTGATCTGATAAAGCACTTTGCGCTTGCCTTTTCACTTTGTCACATAAGCACCACAAGACATGCACTCACTCACTCTTCTTCTGTCTCTCTCTTGCATTCATACCTGTAATACATCTACTGTTTGTTAGTTGTTGTTGTTTTTTTTGACAAACTCCTCTGTATCTACAATAAATAACACCTTTACAAGAAGTACCTCAAAGCTTTTGCCTTGTTTGGTCTTTTATCGTTTCTCCCGCTCGACCTTGGCATTTACTTGCTGGAATGTCCTTACATGTTCAAGTGCTTGAAAACACTGCATCCTAAGAAATCGCCATCAAATGGAACACTAGACTGACCAAAAGGTCACAAGCCATTTTTTGTGCTCCCACACTTTTCATGTGGCACTGCACTAGACGGGCTTGAAGTTGCTATTTTTGCGCCCTGCTTACTCCCATTTGGAGCCTCGGTCTTTCCTTGCACACTGGCCTGAGTTTCCTCAGCTGGTTTACTTGATTCCTTGGCCCCCTCCTGAGTGTCTCCTCTAACATGTCCCTGCACTGTTTTAGCCACAATGGGCAAGACACCTTTGTCACCGGGAGATGCAGGGTGTGATCTGGAGGGGCTAGGTGTGGCTCCAGTAGGGGAAGGAGTAGGTGAAGGTGAATGCTCCTCGACAACCTCCAAGAGACACTTGTCCTCCCAGTCCAAGGTGCCACGGTAGCAGTTGACTGGAGAAAGGCCCTTATCCTGACGGAGTTTGCCTAGAGCAGGAGACTGTACCTGGGGTGGGTGGGGTGGAACAACCCCTTTGGATGGAGGTAAGCCAGTTCTTAGCTTCACATCTGGAGTCCTAACGTGGGTATTTGTACCCACCTTCTTCAGATTTTCTCCTTCTAATGGTCCTTTGCTTGCTCTGGATACCTCTGTGGTACTTGGGGGAATTGCTGGAATGGAGACACTGTCAGGAACAGGAGTTGCCTTTACAGGGACAATGAATGGTAAACTAGATTTGACTGTGGTTGGAGTCTTTCCCAACTCTTGTTTCACTTCTTTTATTCCTGCATCCTTTTCACTCTTCTTTTCTGGCAAGTCCTTGACAATGGAACCTGGCAAACTTTGGGACATCTGAGGTTTGGTCATTGCTGTTGCCTGGGTTGGAGTAACCTTGCTTTGAGTTTTTGTGGCACAAACTTGACTTCCACTTCCTGTTCCAAGACTGGGAATGCTTGGATCTGTAGTTCTTGGAGCGGGGATGGATGTAGTAGTCAGTGGTGATGGAATGACTGGGATTACACTGAACTTAGACTCTGGTACTACAGGTGAAGGCCTCGTCACAATAGGTTGACAAGGTTCGAGCCTAACTGGGCTGGTATCTTTTGGGGTGGAAGGTGAACGCTGTGTTTTTGGGAGACATGATTTATCATCAGGTACTTTCTTGCTCATGTTTGCATGGTCAGTCTCAGTTCTGAGAGATGTCTTACTGGCAGGAGATGACTTTTCCAAAACTATTGCCAGTTTACTGTCACTTCTTTGGGCTGCATCTCCAGAGTTCATCTCCATCTTCTCAAACTCCTTCTCTCTCTCTCTTCCAGCGAGCAAAGCATCTCTACTCAGTGGAGATTCTTGCCTGCCCAATTTACGTACTGGCTTAAAAACACCGGTCTCTGGGGGTGATGGGACCGTGGGTTGGGTAGGTGATGGTGTAGTAGCTGAAGTCGAGGCCAAATTCTCCCCTTCAGTCTCCAACAAGCTTTGGAGACCCAGCTCACAGTGAAACCCTTCCTTGCGATAATCGGAATGACCCACTTCCAGACTGTGCTTCCTCATTGCCCCAATCCCCACTTTCTTATCCCCAGAAGATGAAGATGTGAGAGGTGATCCAAGTTTCTCAGCAGACTGCACCCTCTTGAGAAGCGGTGACCTGGGTGGTTCAGCACTCTTGGGCCTGGGTCTAGTGATAGGCGGAGAGGAGTGAAGCTTGGCAGGAAATGTCTGGGTTGTATTGGAACTTCCAACGGTGTGCCCTGGCAAGGGTGGAGGTGAGGACTGAGTAGGAGATGGAGTGTGGGCCAGAGGAGATAGAGGGATGTTACCAGCAGATTTGCAGCGGGCTGAACGGTACTGGCGGTGCAGTTTAGGTGACAAGCCGTGGAGGGAGCTGGGCCGCATGTGCTGGGAGGCAGCAGGAGAATTTGGGGTGCTGGAAGCTGGGGAGCTGCTTTGAGAGGAGGCACCTGGGGCAAACAAGTAAATGACAAAGTGAAAGTATGTGTAAATCGATAAGTTACCCTTATGCCCTTATCTACACTAACCGACAACATTTTTATGGTAACTTGAAAATATCCTGCCTGCAGCCTTTGATCACTTACCAAGGTAAGTGGAGTCAGGAGTAGAGCGGTAGCTCTGGGTTGGAGAGCGGGCCGACAGACTGTGTGTTGGAGACCCAGGCAGGCTCTCACTGGAGGATAGAGAGCGATTCAGGGATGACAGACTGCGACTAGTGTGGAGCAGGTTCGACTGCTTGGTTATCTTACGGAACAAAGAGCTGCGCTTCTTGCTGTGGAGCAAAAGAAGGGAATAGGACACCGTGAGAGGGTCATGGACAGTTGCTGCACCCCAATTAAATCATCTAGATGATTACCTTTCCTGTCCCTCCTTGACTGGTCTTTTGCTGCGTCTGGCCATCTTGGACTTATAGCTGGACCTACGAGCTGGACCCACTTTGATAGATGTGTTTTCAAAAGGCGTGGTGGTCACTGTTACTTTATGACCACTCTAAAGTCACAGGAAAAACAACAGATCGGTTTACTGCATCACTGTAGCCGACAGCAAAGGATCTTCATCGGATTACTAAATGTAAATAAACGTCCTCATAGATATACATGATGAATGTAAATTCACAGATCTCACACATGCAATCAACCCAAGGTGTGAATCATTCACCTTGAGAATGAGCTCCACCACCTCTGTATGGACCAATCCATGCACAGACTCTCCATTGACGTGTGTGATGAGATCACCAGCACACAGTCCCGCCTCCTGGGCCGGACCTCCTTCTTCTACGTGCTGTGATTGGACAAAAAGAGCTTCAGAGTCATGGTCATAGCACAGCTTATCTAGGGGACATCCCCTTTAGTAACACACAAGGACAAGTTTAGTAAAATATGTCAAGAGGTTATAGCCATACAGTGCTCCTTATACTGTTAAATGACAGTATTAAAGAGAACCTCATTAGGACCCCTTCATGATTTAGTCCTGCTGTTTAATAGAGGCGTCTAAAGATACAGAAAAGAACTGAGTATTTTGTACTTTTATTATTTTTTTATGATTATTTGTATCTTTATTTATGCATTAATTTAATTATTTACTTGTTTGTTTATGCGAATGTTTTGGGGAGTGATATTGACAGTGACATGCCAGAGTTTGACACAGAGAGGTTTGCTTTTGATGAGGTTTTGCTTTTGAGGCCAAATTTGTGCCTACAGCATTGCTAATCTTCCCGAAGGTCTTTTGCAGACCTCTCAGTAGCTCTCTCTGAAACTTCTCTTCTTGCAGACCTGATCTTGACCTCGGCTGTTCCTGCCATTTCTGCAGAAATGGCAACCTGAATATGCTTTGCTATCTTCACAGTGCTAGGCAGCTGCTTAGAAGAACCCATGTCTGCTGTTTTGTGGGACATGGTTATAAAGCTTTGAGATTTGGCCTGGCCTTTCCTAACGATGTTTGTGAACAAGCCATAGCCCTAACAGGCTGGTTAAGGTCTGCGACCTTGGTCTTTATGCTTTTTGGTGATCATTTCCTCTTTAACTTGCTTAACTCTTCACAGTGACGGTAATTCTGACCAGGGGTGCCCAAACTTTTCCATGCCACTGTAGTAACTGTTGTTGTTGTCTGTGGTGCATGTAAAGTAAAAACGTTAGTATGGTTATCACCCTCTTCTCACCCAGATAATGTGGTGTACACTGTAAACATCGCTGTCCCCCATGTAGACTCGGATAGCACGTAGGGTAAAGCCATATTTCTTGCCCGACCGGTGGATGGTGATTGGTGAGCGGAGTATGTTGATTGCTGGGCTGTAATCCCGGCTGGGAGATGAGTCTCGTGATGAAGGATTGGATGAAACAGAGCGAGGAGACATTGGGCTTGCCAGGGGAGAGCTAGCATGCTGTTCAACTACAAAGAGAGAGAGAGAGAGAGAGAGAGAGAGAGAGACAGAGCTCATCATTTTTTCATTAGCCCTCCGTAAAAATGATGAGATTTTCTTTCCAAACAACAGTAGCTCTTCAGTTAATTACGATCATTACAAAAACAAATTCATCTCATCGATTGAGATTGAATTCCTTGTATTATCATCATCAGAGAACTTGGACTAAAACTATTATTTACACAAAGACACGCTTAACATTGCACTCTTGCACCTCAGCCGCACCTGGCGGTCGGGGACAGCATACCTGCAGGAATAATCACAGATAGAGCTGTGGCTGACGCCGATTTGATGACTTTGTTGCCAGGGCGCGAGGTTCGTTTCTCTCCGTCTCCAGAAAGCTGCTGATGCCGCGCCCGCCGCAGAACCAGGTCATTGGTGGCCCGCTGGCTGTGGGAGTCGCCCACGGCAACTGTATCCCGGGAGACGGGTACTGCGGAAGCTGCTGCTGCTACTGCTGATGGTATGGCTTGCGGTGTGGAGGCCTCGCTAGATCTGGCTGGCTTATCTGTGGGAAACCAGTTCGAGACTCAAACACTTCCCCCAAACTTCATTATTCAAAGGCTGGCTGGAAATTATAATCAAATATTATAAAGTCTTGCTATCTAGTCCTTATCTGTATACTGTATTTTGGTGGTTAGCTCATTTTTTGCTGGTTACCATATTCACACTATATGTCCAAATGTTTGTGGACACCCTTCTAATGAATGCATGATTATTAAATAATAATGTTAACTCCCATTAAGATCCAACTCAATACTGAGTTGCTTGGGAGGGCAGAGCATAACCATTTTATACTTTGATATAACCAACTGAACAGGAAGAGTCTCATCGTAAACTGTCCTCACCTCCCGCACTTACTGCTGACCCTTCCTTTAGTGAGGTGCTCTGCTCGTTAGCGGGTGATGAGGGCATGGTGGCACACTCTAAAGACGATCCCCTGCTTTTGGCACCACTCTGCTGAGGCTGGACCTCTCCATTGCTCTCTAGGGGTGAGGCAAAGCGATGTGTGTCCATTAGTGCAGAAAACCGGCGTCGGGCACCTAGAGGAGGACTAGAGTCTCCTTCTGTATACAAAGACTCCGAGCAGGACAGACGCTTCCTACACAGAAAGAGCAAAAAGAGATCATTTATGCAGTGAACACAAGGAAGAACAGCATTTTGAGAATCTGCCAGGCAGTAACGGAACAGTGTAAGAATCTCATACACTTTGACAAGAACCAAATTGTGATGTTCTAGAAGACTGGGTCAGAACATCTACAAAACATCCGGCAGGTCTGATGGATTACCAGAATGCAGGGGTCAGTACGTACCAAAAGTGCTCTACAGCAGGACAACTGATGCACCAGTAACATGGTCATGAGGCCCAAGGCTCACTGATCCCCATGGAGGCCCCACCTCTCAACTTACAGTCTTGGTGCCAGATACCACAAGACACCTTCAGAGGTCCTGTGGAGTCCATGCCTCAACAAAAAACAGTATGCTACTCACATCTCAGGTGAGCCGGTTCTCCAGCTCTTGCCGAAGCTGCCGAGGCTCTCTCTTTTTGCCATTTTGTCCTCACGTCGTCCCTTCTGCTCCCTCCGGGTGACCACCGGAGCTTTCTGCTCCAGCTGAGACAGGTGCTCCATACTGCTGTACACCTGAGAAACACCAGACCAGGTCCGAATACATTATATAGATAACAGTGAGTCATACACTGTCCTACACCGCAAAAGAGATTAGTGGAGACCTCCACGAGGTTTGAGGCGAGAGTGTGGTGATTTAGAAACAGGACCAACTGCTGTGGCTAAAGCTTCCATTATTTGTGAGCCATTTTATCAGAAACCTTGCAGACAGAATACTTTTGGGGTAAGAGAGAAATTTTGTAAATAGGATTTTATCACAAACTATTTCTTTAATAGCTCTGTGAGTGCATGACCAGTGAGCGACTGTGAATTAAGTTAGTTTGGCGAGTGGTCACTCAGCAGTCAAATTGCCCATTACTGAAGGGTTCAGGGACAGTGCTGAGGGGATTACGTTCTGCTGCCTTGAGCAAGGCACTTAACCTCTAGCTGCTCCAAGAGACTCACTCTGTGGTGGTTAATGGACGATTCTCTGGATAAAAGCTTTGGCTAATTGGCCAAATTTAGGAAAGAGATGATCAATAAATCAGAGGTGTAATCAGTTGGATTTGATGAAGACAGCTGCATTCCCAAAATACTTTCCAGTGAATACATACCATGTACTACATACAGATACATACTGCATACTTAAAATACATGCTGCTAATAATAAGGGCCTAATAATGCACTCCGTTTTGGACACAGGCCTCTCGAAACATGATGCATAATATTTAAAATGCATACATAGGGCTCCAAAAAGCACTCTATATTGTAGAGACTAATGTATACAAAACTTATAGATGTTTACTACATACATAGTTGACTAATATCAATATTGATTGATCTACTCATACAGAAGTGGTGTCTCTCAGGACGGCGTCGGGTTTAACGCAACATGCCAGACGTCTCTGCATGGACGTGTAGAGGTTCCTAATGGTGTCCTGTGATGATCCATCCCATGCAGCTTGAATGTTCTCACTCAGTTCTGCAGATGGTGTGGTAGGAGTGGAGTGTGATAGAGCGTCCAATAGCATCCCACACATTTTCAATCAGGGACAGGTCTGGAGATGAGACCGACCACGGCGTAATATCTACTTAATCTGTTATGCTCCATTCCCCACTCCTATAACTTATGTACTGTAAAACTAAGACAGTGTGCAGTTTCCTATGTAATTACTTAATAATAAGTTTAGGACAAAATAATCTTTATATACACTGATCAGCCATAACATTATGACCACCTCCATGCTTGTACCCGCATTGTCCAATTTATCAGCTCCTCTTAACACAGATGCAATATAGTTCTATAATTAAAGACTGTAATGAATCTATTTCTCTGCATACTCTGTTACCCTCCTTTCACCCTGCTGGCCCATCTTCCCACAACCACAAAAATGCAGTTTTCATGTCTCACTAAAACAAGTGTCCACAATTTCCTCGGCGAAGCTATTTATGTGTAATTCAAGTGCACGTGGGGAGACTTGCAAATGCGTCCTTATGTAGAGAGGTTCTTAAAAGCAGTGGGAGGAGACATTTATGTGTGTGTGTGTGTGTGTGTTTACATGTAACAGTGTTCTCTTATCTAAATAACTCCTCTCAAGTAAAGTGGTTTCACCAATCAGAGCCCTGCAGCGACCCGTGCAGATTTCCAGTGATCTGAGACATGAGCACACACTCTACTGTATGTATGGGTCAGGAGTGTGTGTGTACAGTATTCTGACAACCTGTTACATAACATAACTGTTATCACAACCTCCTCTAAATCTGCTCTGGCTCCTCCCCCTTGTTATTACTTGCACCTGTGTCACATTTTCAATCATGGACAGGTCTGGTGATGCGGTTGGTCATGGCATAGTATCTGTGTCTTCAAGGCGAACTCTCGAGACGGCAGCAGTATGGGGACAAGCGTCGTCCTGTTGGAACAGAGCACCGGAGTGTGTGTTCAGAAAAGGTGGGACCACTGGTTGCAGGACCTCATTGATGTAAGAGCGGGCTGTCAGCATCCCGGTAATGAAGACCAAGGATGATCTGGCATCGTACAAA
Source organism: Acestrorhynchus altus (assembly GCA_034509495.1). Lineage (NCBI taxonomy): Eukaryota > Metazoa > Chordata > Actinopteri > Characiformes > Acestrorhynchidae > Acestrorhynchus > Acestrorhynchus altus. The sequence continues at coordinate 47,938,766 of CM067502.1, forward strand.
ATCATGACACCTGGTCTTCTGAACAAACCGTTGATCATGGCGCTGACCACAGTGCCTCCACACATGGATTCATTGGTCATCTCCAACAAGACTAAAGCGGGACCCGTCACTGAAGGTGACCCACTGCTATTCTGAGTGACCCCATGACAGTCTGGCATTACAGTCGTACACACCTCGTAAAAGATGAGAAACCAACCGAGTTAAAGTAATGGTTTCGGGCTGTAATTTGCTTTCCATGACTAGGCATTTCCAGCCTCAGAGAAGCAGGTGGGTTCATTACCGTGTTCAGCTGTAAAATCACTGCAGTTAAACGAACTCCTCAGATGAACTGTACAGGAGTGAAGTTTACACAGAGTGTGAATGAAGCACTTCTGCATCCGCTGCGCTGAACTGGAACTGTTATTCGTTTATGGTCGTCAGAATTCAATATCCAGGGATTTATATGGACTAAAAAAAGCTGAAGTGAATCAGACTGTGGTGTAGCCACATATCTAACCACACACCAAATGATGTCCTAAAGAATCAAGAACCACTTTTCCAAGACCTTCCAAAAGGTCTCGAGTTCAGTAATTCAGCCTTTTTGCTCTTTCAGGCTTTCAGAAGAATCTCTTCACATTTACAGAGAGAGATGGAGAGGGCGAGGGAGGGAGAGAGGGCGAGGGAGGGAGGAAGGATTCTTATGACATAAGAACAAAAAAAGTGGTATGATGACATTTAAGAAATAACCCTTTCATGAGACAGATGGAGTGAGAGAGACAAGAGGGGGGGAGAGAGAGAGAGAGAGTGAGTGAGTGAGAGAGAGAGAGAGAGAGAGAGAGAGAGGTTGTATGTCAGAAATATCAACCTAACTTCTGAAAATCAGTGAGACTGCAAGAGAGAGATTGAGGTTCTGGCCTTGAAATGTCACTGGCCACTTTACCAGAAACCCTGCTCTTGTAGCCCCACCTCCTGGTGAACAGTTAATTACACTCACTGGTCACTTTATTGGAAACCCCTCTCTCTTGTACAGAAGAGAGAACCTAACCGTGGTAGCGCAATTCTGACCTTGCTGAAGCGTGGAGAGCATGAGGAGAACTGTCTGATCTCCACTGGTTCGTCATCGTTTGTGTCATCCTCATCATATGAATTTACGTGCCGGTAGCGTTCAGAGCGTGCTGAGAGAGAGAGAGATAGAGAGAGAGAGAGAGAGAGATAGAGAGAGAGAGAGAGGGAAAGTAGGACTTGTTTGATGGCACTGTCAAAATAGATGTGGCTTTTGGGTGGAGTTACCCTCCAAACAGCTGGGAGGTGCTGTATGAACAGATCAGGACTCACTGTCAAAGTAGCTGGTGTCCTCTTCTGACTCCAAGTGGGGGACAAACTCTGCCTTCTGCCTCAGTAAACTGTTCCAGTCCAGAGCAGCGAAGAATGAGTGCTGCTTCACTTCATACGCCCCGCCTGACAATAAACAATCCAAACAATCCATCCATTTATCCTTCTTTCAGTTCTGTCTATCCTACCGTTAACTATATTCACACTTTCAGTCTTCCATCCTTTTGTCATTCTGTCTGTTCATTTAGTTATCAACATCTATCATTATTAACTCATCCATCTACCACCCACCTTTATTTCAAGCATCTAAGCGTTATTCCATTATTCAGTCCATCCATCCATCCTTCACTCAACCCTCCATCCATCCATCCATCCATCACAACATAATTAGGTTAATATTTTTGAGTACATTTAGCCACCATTCCCTCCATTCATCCAGCCATCCATCCATCCATCCATCCATCCATCCATCCATCCATCCATCCATCCATCATTACATTCATTCTCCCACTGAAGACACTTACCTGTTCCTAATCTCACCAGTGGGTTGGTCTGCAACAAGGTGGAAATGAGGTTCTGGGCATCGCTAGGCAACGCTTCATCACCTTCAGGCCAGGCAATATCATCTACACACACATACACACACACACACACACACACACACACGCAACACCCAAGTGTGAAAGTTAGCACTGGTGATAACTGACACAGTCGCACCTCCAATATGTCATTTAATGATGCAGGAAAAATCCATGGAGCCACGCTGGTGTTTCCTGAGAGTCGTCTGTGTTGTTGTTCATGTTGGTAAAAACTGCAGCTAAAGGTACTGCTGTCCAAATACAGTCCTGTGAAATGTCAGGACACCCCATGACATTTTGACATTTGATCTTCATTTGAACTATATTGAAAGATGGAGGTGATAGAACTAAACACACACAACTGAAGAAATGTCTTTAAAATCATTTTCAAAATGAATGGAAATGGAATTTCTGTGAGGAGAAAGTAAATAGCTGGCATTTCCTCTTAAATTTTCCTCAAGCCCCCCTAAAGATCTCATAGTGGTTTCTAGGATGGAGAGATCTCCAGACCCTGCTGCAGCAAAGCAGCCCCAAACCATCACACTTCCTCCACCATGCTTCACAGCCAGTATGAGATTCTTGTGCTCAAATGCTGTGTTTGGTTTGTGACAAAGAGTTCTTCTATTACTGGGATCAAATTATTCAACTTTGGATTCATCTGCCGAAAGCATATTGATCCTGAAGGCCTGGTCTTTGTCGAGGTGTTCTCTGTTCTCCATGGTGATCCCAAGCATTTCAACAATCAAGAGCAAACCAAACTAATGTCTGTGTTTAGTTCTATCACCTTCACCTCTCAATATAGTTCAAACGAGAGGTTGGATGTTTAAATATGTTAAAAAAAGACAACGTTTGGTGCAGGACTCCTAACTCTGGCTGTAGTGCAGCATCATACTCACCTGAGATCACCTGGCCAAACAGCTCCTCAGGAGTGTCCCCAAAGAAAGGCACGCATCCCACTAAGAACTCATAGAGGATGATACCCATGGCCCACCAGTCTACAGGCTTTCCGTAGCCCTGCCGCAGGATCACCTCCGGGGCAATGTACTCAGGGGTGCCACACACCTGAAAGAGGGAACATCTCAAACATCTCAAATGCTTAAATGCAGCATGCAGCATTCTAAATTAAAGGGTTTTCTTGTACTTGATTTTCTTCTATTTGTTTTATACAGTGAGTTTCTCATTCTCTGATACTCTGATACTATACACGCAGACATCATCACTCATCTCATAGGGGCTTTTCTATGCTAGTATCTTCCTGGTTGTGACATCCAGGTTGTTTTGTAACTTTTCCTCCCATATATAGACTGTAAGGATTGAGGAATGAACCATTTCAACCAGTGAATATGTAGATACATTTGCAAGGTAAATGTATCCACCGCCAGGGGCCTTTAATACTGAAATTAAGGTAAAACCTGCCTCACACGTAACCTAGCAAGAGAGGTGGAGCCTCCAGCTGGTCTGTGATCAAGGCAAACCCGCTGTTCTCACATTTGCCGCTGCGGCAGCAGCTTAAAAGAGCAGCTCCTCGCACTCCAAGCTGAGGAGGGCTAAACACAGAGTCAGTACACAGGGACTTAAGAGGGAGAAACACAAGGCTAGGAAGCCCCCTCGTTAACTGACAAGTGCACACGGCAGTCCAGTGGTTTAGTCCAGTCTATATTCTGTTTACACGTTGTTGTTGCTGGTATTAACCTGTGCAAATAAAGCTTTTCAGTCGCCCTCACTCTTGTCTGTGTTGGGTCCTGGTGCTCGGACCTCCAATTCCTGGCGTGGCTCACACAAGGTGTAAGAAGGAATTTGTGTAGCAGACTGTGAAGCTCATGCCTGCAGTGTGTGATGAATCTGCACTGTGAATGCAATCCAGCAGATTTAACGTAACACAAAAGGGTGATATACTGATGAATCCTGTTTGTCATATAGATGCATGAACCTTCACCTCATGTAAAGGTTCTTCACCAGTTTAAAAGTTCTCCACACTCACATGCCCCCAATGATGGTTCTTTACAGACCTGTAAGAAGCTGAGCTCTTTTGTACCTGTTTGTCCAGGAACTCACGGGTGTCCTTCTCAATATGACCTTCATACAGGTTCGTGGTCAGGCTCATCAGACCCATCTTGGAGAGGCCGAAGTCGGTCAGTTTAATGTGACCCATAGATGTGATGAGTAAACTGAAAATGGAACAGATACATTGTGGGTAATGGACATTTGATCGTTTTAGACAAAATGTACAGTATTACTCTGCTAATATGTGCAGTATAAGCAACACTGACCTCCTAATTCAGTGAACATCTCAGACATTAAATCATGACTGGCCGACCGAATTCAGGGAAAGGAAGGAAACTGTGTAACTGTACTTTCTCTGTAACCCCCAAGAAACACACCAGGAAGGAAACTGGTGATATTATATTGTGCAGTGTTTATGCTGAACATTGACATCTGATTCTGTCTACCCTAACTGGACAACTCGAGTGAGCGATCACATGTGCAGTTTGGCAGTGATACCCATCTACAACACTGCCATCCAGTGGACATAAACAACACTGCACAATTTATTCAAAGAGGGGAATAAGGTCAAACAGCCTGCAATGGGTTTTACCAATTTATTATTACAGGAAATTCATCACAAAAATGTCTACCGTGTGGTTACAATGCCTGTATAACTATTTCAGTGGTTGTGTGATACCTCCTTCCCAGTAGTGGGCGCTCTGTTGTCACTCACTTGTCTGGTTTGAGGTCTCGATGCACAATGCCGTAGTTATGGAGATACTCCAGAGCCAGGACTGTCTCGGCAAAGTACATTCGAGCCATTTCCACGGGAAGCGCCCCAATGTTCTTCAGCAGGGTGGCACAGTCTCCCCCTAATGGACAACGTGATATATATCAGATATATATATATATGATTTTTTAAAAGCATTTTGAAATATCAAAAACCTTTTTAATTCTCTAAAATTAAGGCTGTCAGTGATTTAATGCTTTGGGGGTGTAGAACCAGAAAGCATGTAGAAACAGAGGCCTCACCCCAATACACAGTGATATTCTTATTCTTATATTATGTCCGCCCAGTGGACAAAATAAGTATTACACACCAAATTCAACGAGGGGTATAAGGTCAAACACCCAAATGTGGTTTTTGACAAGCTTTTATTACAGCAAAAGGTGTAACATGGTTACAATGCCTGTTAAACGGTTTAAAGCCGAGGCGGTGGACCTGATGGCGGAGAGGAGTTGGTCTGAACGTTGACCAGCAGCAGTGAGATCAGCTGTAATAATCTGTCTGACACACAGCTCAGTGACTTTTACATAAGCATCATCCAATGTGTCACTGTACACACACTGAGGAGTCATCATAACAGCCTGCTGACTGAGACAGAGACAGACAGAGAAACAGACAGACGGACAGATGGACAGAGTGTGTCCGTTTGTGGGACATTGCAACTTTTTCTCCTTCAGGCTTCATTCAGAGAGCAGCAGCATCAGCTTTTCCACAGAAAACTGAAGCTGAGTACAGACAGCACAGCACCAGTAACTTATTCAACCTCTGTCAGACACACATGAGACACTGTGTCCAAATGTTTGAGGACGTCCCTTCTAATGAATGCATTTATTGGACCCATTGCTGACACAGATGTGCAAATGCACACACACAGCTTGAATGGTCCCTGTAGAAAAGTTCTGCCAATCGAACAGGCCTCTCTGGAGCAGATAAACATAACCTTATTGGTACCATGCCTACCATGCTAGGTGTGGGTTAGGGGGGTATAAAGCCCCCCATCATTGAGCTGTGGAGCAGTGGAACTGCGTTCTCTGGAATGATGATACCCCTTCCCTGAACAGTAGAGACAGTTACTCCAACAAAAGCAGGATCAACTCTTTTTAATACATTTGGTTGAAAGTATGACCACTACTTTGGCCACATAGTGTATCTAGCACCAAGACAGTGCAGGAGATCCTTTAAACCCATTTAAGAATGGAGGTTAAGCTGCTCTGGACTGGTCTTCTTGTTCAGGTACCTCCCACATATCCTCAATCAGATTTATCTGGGGAACCTTGAGGTCAGGGCCATGGTCCAGAACCATTTCTGCAGTGTGGTAGAGCCATAATCATGAAGAATGCCTGCTCTGTAGCTATGTCCAGGGTTTTCCGGCAGAATGATACACCGAGCATCACATCACACGTCTCGTTTTAGAGGTTTTGAGCAACAAGACTTGTTTTAGAGATGCTCATCAGAGCAAAATCCTTGTATCTTCAAAAAGCCAACCTTACCGAAGAAGGAAAAAACCTTCTTAGCTTCCAATGGAAGTCAATGCTCCAACCATTATGAATTTCTGAAACAATGTAAAGAACAACTGCCAGATTCAAGGTTTTGGCAAGACAGCAAAAAAAAATGTAGTGTATCTTAAAAACAGCACACGGGACGTAATTTCTTACTGATACATAACTGATATCATCTCCCGATTGAACAAAAACATAACTGTGTCTTTGAGTGTACGTGAGGGTGTATATCGAATACCTTACCTTCAACGTACTCCATGACCATGCAGAGGTGTCTGCGTGTCTCGAATGAGCAGAACATGCTGACTACGAAAGGATTCTCCGCAAAGGTCAGGATGTCTCTCTCCACGAACGCCTGCTGGATCTGATTCCTCAGAATCAGGTTCTGCTTGTTGATCTTCTTCATCGCAAACCGCTGCCGTGTCTCTCTGTGCCTGACCAGATACACCGCCCTGGAGAGAGAGAGAGAGAGAGAGAGAGAGAGAGAGAGAGAGAGAGAGAGAGAGAGAGAGAGAGAGAGATTAACCTCAATTACACAAATACAGTAGTAACATCCAACCATCAACATGGGCTACCACAGCAACCACTAAGCAACATCATGCCAACTGCCTGAAATACAAACTATCTCGTGACACTGCAGCACCCATGTAGTTTCCACTTGGCAACACCATAGCATTCAGCTTGCAGTCACTTGGCAACACCATAACAACCACCTGTGATTCCATAGCAACCACTTGACAACACCATAACAAACACTTTAGAAACCTTATCGATCCAAGCAATACCATACTACTCACTTGGCAACATCATAACAACTCCCATGACAACCACTTAGCAACACCATAGCAACCACCCAGCTATACAAACATTCTGTGTTTCATTTGTGCACTTTCCTAGTTTCCTAGTAACACACTTACTGCTGATATAAATCATTTAAAATATTTTATAGCTGCCAAAGCTTAGTTTCATGGGTCAGGTCTCATCTGTTTTATGTCTGACCCAGTTCCGATCCTTTGTTTTTATCGCTGTGTTCTAACACACCTTATGTCTCAGCACCATAAACGGATATTATATTATTATTATTATTATTTGTTCCTAAATATATGTATATATTTATAATACTTCAGCCTTTTCTGATCAATCAATCAATCAATCAATCAATCAAATTTTATTTATATAGTGCTTTTCACAACAAGAATTTGTCACAAAGCAGCTTTGGGTCCGATCCTCAAATGAGCAGCCAGTGGGCAACAGTGGCAGGAAAAACTCCCTCATCTGTATATGAACACAATTACATCCTCAGATTAAAGTTATCATTAAATCTGCTCCTACAGAAAATATTAGCAATCATTTTTCACATAAAGATATTTGGCACAGTGCCAACTACAAAATATCTATAAAACAATGCTGATCTTGCAGAAAATGCATGAGCCAATGTCACATTGAAACCCATAACGTTTTTGAATGGTTGTTACAGCGTTGAATGATTATGTTGCAGCGGATCAGAGGATCAGATCTGATCAAATACCAACACTGGAGCAAAAAGAGAAGGACATTGAAATGTCTGAGACAGCAGCAGTTTAATGTTCATTGTGTGTGTGTGTGTGTGTGTGTGTGTGTGTGTGTGTGTGTGTGTGTGTGTGTATGTGTGTGTGTGTGTGTGTGTGTGTGTGTGTGTGTGTGTGGGTGTGTGTTTACTCTCACCCATATGCTCCGTTGCTGATGAGCTTGATTGTCTGAAAGTCAGATTCACTGGGTGGTTTCATTGCCTTCATTTTACCCTGTAGAACAAAAACCACAGAGAACAACAGCAAACTTCAGTATAACATCACTCACTACATACTCACTCCTCCTACTCACTACATACTCCTACTCACTACATACTCACTCCTCCTACTCACTACATACTCCTACTCACTACATACTCTCACTCCTCCTACTCACTACATACTCCTACTCACTACATACTCTCACTCCTCCTACTCACTACATACTCCTACTCACTACATACTCCTACTCACTGCATACTCTCACTCCTCCTACTCACTACATACTCCTACTCACTGCATACTCTCACTCCTCCTACTCACTACATACTCCTACTCACTGCATACTCTCACTCCTCCTACTCACTGCATACTCTCACTCCTCCTACTCACTACATACTACTACTCACTACATACTCTCACTCCTCCTACTCACTACATACTCTCACTACTCCTACTCACTACATACTCCTACTCACTACATACTCCTACTCACTACATACTCCCACTAACTACATACTCTCACTACTCCTACTCACTACATACTCCCACTCACTACATACTCCCACTTACTGCATACTCCTACTACTCCCACTCAGTAAACATTCCCACTACTCCCACTCACTACACACTCCCACTCACTACACACTCCCATTACTCCCACACACTACACACTCCCATTACTCCCACACACTACACACTCCCATTACTCCTACTCACTACATACTCCCATTACTCCTACTCACTACATACTCCCACTCACTACACACTCCCACTACTCCCACTCACTACACACTCCCATTACTCCCACACACTACACACTCCCATTACTCCTACTCACTACACACTCCCATTACTCCTACTCACTACATACTCCCATTACTCCTACTCACTACATACTCCCACTCACTACACACTCCCACTACTCCCACTCACTACACACTCCCATTACTCCCACACACTACACACTCCCATTACTCCTACTCACTACACACTCCCACTATTCCCACTCCCAAGTCCTATATATATATATATATATATATGCTGTAGTCCATCTGTTTATCTACATAAGTTGCTAGACTCATTTCACCCTTCTCTTCAATGACCACACCACAGGACTGCCACAAAGCAGGTACACACACACACACACACACACACAGACAATTATCCCACCTCGGCTGAGTCATCTGTCTCAGGCGTGTGTGGTCCCTCGCTGTCGTAGCTTTCTAGATTCACCATTTCTATAGAAGAGGCAAAGAAATTACAGACAGCCAGACGCAAGTTACTGATTACATCCCTGCGATGAGTCTAAATAAATCTCCACAAGTCTTAACAAGATGATTCTGACAGCTCTGATTTTAATGAACAGCAGCTTCTCGTCTCATCTTCACGTCTGGCTTCAGAAAGCTGGTCATTAGATGGACATAATTATAGCAGGTACGAGAGCCTAACCTAACCTAACCTGATGCAAAGTCTCATCAAAATGAACTTCAAACAGTTAACCATTTATTTAACACATTACACAACTCTCCCAGTCACCAAGCAACACTAACACAGAGAGAGAGCGAGAGAGTGAGAGAGAGTGAGAGTGAGAGAGAGAGAGAGAGAGAGAGAGAGAGAACAGACCCAACCCACGAGCAGCCACTAGAGAAGATCTCATTCAAAGCTGGAGAAGAGATAAAACTGACTCCGACTTCAGGAGAATATGGTGTTGTTGATGCTGGAGAGCAGCTCATCACCTCCACACTCTGCTAGTTCTGGGAATATGGGCTGATACAGAAACTAGGACTAATGACAGCAGCTTTTCGCAAAAGAGGATCTGAAACTTGGCAAATGATGAAGTGAAAGCTGAAGGGGGTGATACAGGGACCTGCACTGGGACCTTCACCCATCATTCACTGCTTCAACAAACTGGACTCTCAACTGAATCAAACTCAACGCATATCACCCCCACACCTGGGGAAGGGAGGGGGCGGAGTTAAAAGCAAACTGCCTCCCATCCCTTCAAGTTGGTAACAGTATACTCTGCTGAGAGTCCACAACAGGAGGACAGCAGCACTACCCAGTAAGTGTAATTACACTGTCACAGTGCTGAGACTTTGTGGGTTCTGTGACATAACCAGTACAGAGAACCAGCCAATCAGAGCATTTCTATTGGTCGGTATATTATTTTTTTCTGTCTCCCTTTATTCTGCTTTTGTTGGAGTAACAGTCTCTACTGTCCAGGGAAGGTTTATACAAGGTTTGGGAGACGACTGTGGAGATCTGAACTGAAGTGCTGACATGGAAACCTCAATTTTATTCTAACCCTTTTGTGCATGTGTGTGTGAATATGTGTGTGTGTGTGTGTGTGTGTGTGTGTGTTACTCACCCTCCAGGGGATCTCTAGTCAGGCCTAGCTGGCTGATAATGTAGCGTGGAATGTCCGTCTTCATCAAGTGCCCCTCTTTGGCGTGATCCTCCGCCGCCTCCAGCAGGTGATAAAACTCCTCAGGGTTAAACTCCTGAACAGACGAGAGCAAGGCGTAGAGACTGATATACTATATGGTCACAAGTACTGGGACACTGGCTCATTCACTGAAATTATGGGTATTAAAAGAGTTTATCCTGCTTTTCTGGAGCTTATATTTTTGGAGCTGTTTTACTGCAAATATGGAAACGTGGAAATGACACTGATTTCATAGAAGGACTCAGCTTTAGCCTCACAGCTCCTGCCTGAAACAGCAGCAAACACATGTGATCCATATTCTTTGAGTGAATTTCCTGTTAACGTGACAATGTGAACACAGTTCAAGTTAGAGGAAGCTCTCAGGCAGCTGGAAGAGTGACAGGCCCACCACCCCTTGGGACACGAATTAATAACCTCAGGACGGAGGATGAGACATCTCAGTGAAGAGGCCACTTTACTGCTTAGAAGATTCCCCAGCAGACCTCTCATCAGGAAGAGGGTTGGGGTGGCAGAAAGTGTGTTAGTTGCCTCACGCAACACTCGAGGAGGTAATATTCTCTCTCTCTGACTGTGTGACATTCTCGATCGCCCACCCAGGGGGACAGAAATGGAATACCAAATATATGTCACGGGTATCGGGACCTTTCCTGTTATTTTGCTCCTGTAGCTGTAGTAACCTAGATCAATGGCACAAGAAATACCTGACCTCATGGCAGCTCAGTCGCCATGGCAACTGTAGTCCGCATGCTAGGGAGGATAGACCAATGATGGGCGGCTAAGGCTGTCAAGTCGGAGTCCAGGGATGTGGCAAACATTTTGACGTGGGATGTGATCTTTGGTTTCTTTATCATCGGCTAGCCAGATGAGCAGCCTACGGGAACTGAGAGACAGCTCATCCAAGGTCTCACAGTTAGGACAAACAGTGGGTCAGGGTGGTTCTACGTTTACTTGATCATGTTGAAAAGAGGCGTGACGTGAATTTAGAATGTGATGTCATTGTCATTAAAGCTGCTATAGGTATAATGTGTAGATGTCCCATTACTTTTGTCCATATGGTACACGTTTACATGTCCACAATAGATGGCGGTTCAATCCCCATGACCAGCAGGAAGTAGCTGTAGGTGGAGTGAAGGAAAACACATGATACACTATACGTCTCTCAACCCTGGTCCTGGAGGTAACCCCGTCCTACACACTTTTGTGAATTCCCTGCTTTACCACACCTCCTGCAACTCTGAAAGGACTATATGGGGGTGCCTCCAAGACCAGGGTTAAGAAACTTATTGTATCTTTCACTATCATTGCTCCCTCACTCCTCCTGTCTCTACCTCCTGCCATTTGGAGCCTTTGAACCATTGGTGTGCATGCAAACGTAGTGTAACAGTCTCATCAGCATGGGACAACCTTGTCTTTGACAGTCGGGATCCATGGACTGCCCTCAAATGAGATGTACCCCTGAAAGAACAGCGGTTTACTTACCAAACACTCTAGAAGCCTAGCAGGTCGAGAGATAATGATAAAGAGCTTCTTCGCCAGTTCTGTCACAAAGGTCAGCTCAGAACTCTCCGAGCGCTCATGTGCCTGAGAGAGAGAGAGAGAGAGAGAGAGGGAGAGAGAGACATACAGACAGAGAGAGAGAGAGAGAGTAACTGCATAATGATCTACTAATGGTGCTACCATCCAACTGTGTATCCTTATAGCAAGCAAGTATTAAAGCAGTATTGCATCACATCACAAAGCCTTCAGGATGGCCACCCCGGAAACCTCACATTTCAAAATCAGCTGTATAATATGCATGACATTGGTATTACCAGCTGAAACCTTCCAGTATCCCATTTGTGATTTCCCTGAGATTCCATTCCCATCTTTATTAATCATCACAGGAAAGGTCACGCAGCTGAGATGAAAGGCGGCTGCCTATTTAAACTCAATATTTGTTGAGGTGGAACATCAATCTGATGCAATGTGACAGGTCAATATTAGAAACAGGGTGTCAGTCAAAAACGGCACGCCACATTGCGCTCTGTCGCTCACGGCTGGTACGGACAGCTTCACTGATGTTCTGATTATATTGGAAAGATGTTGATTTTGTCGTTGGCGCTCGCTTGCGCTGATTGCTGTGAGGGGAAAACATTGGTCCTATCATAGGAAGACTTCAGTTGGCATTTTATGCTGTCTGGAGGAAGCACGTTCGCCTTCACCCTCCCCTGCTTTGGTGGCATCGTGTGATCATGTGGCTCACTAATACTCAACGTTAAATATGGATATGGATATGGATACCGATGGAGCCTCTCTGTGCACCATTTAGAATTGTTATACATTATTTTAAACTTTCAGAGCAGGCCAGGGAACAACACTGGGCTGAAGGCCCATCTTCAGAGGTAGATGCCACATTAAATCATAAAAGTCCACATGAACAAAAAGGTAGTAGAAGTAAAAATCAAGAAATGCAGAAATAACATTGCAGAAATAATGCAAATGCAAAATGAAATGCAAGAATTACATCAAAACTTGTGGGCTGTTACGCTTTCAAGCTATAAACAGTTGGGCTGAGAGGTGGAAAAGGTTGAGAACCCCTTCTTTAGAGGTAGATGTTACAGTTACTTTGCTGGCCGCTGAAGGACCTTTCAGTGACATAAACCAGCCAAAATCCAGCTGAAGCAAAAATCCATCCAAACCATCGCTGTGTACAAACATATATGAACATAATCAAATTCAAATGCTGAGGTGTCCCCAAGCATTTGATGGACAGTGAATATGAACACACACCCACAACACACCGCAACACAAACTCACATCATGCAGTAGCTTCTCCAGGTTCTCCTGCAACTCGTAGAAGTAGACAGTGGTGATGAGGCCCTCGTGTGATTTGGTCAAGCAGTCTCGGGACAGCTCGATGATCTGATGGTGGATGAAGCTGAGGACGCCATCGGCCAGCGGGAGGACATTCTCTGGAGAGTAAGTGTGGGCGAACTCTGCCAAACGCTCCTCCATTTGCGCCGTGGCCTGCACACCAAGTAGACGCATAACCATGACAAGAAAGATTCAGCACTGAAATAAATACCATACCAGATCATACAAACAATAAGCAACATGATAACAACCACCTGTGTATCACTATACCACCAGCACAGCGCGACCCCATAGCTACCCTCTGGGATACCACATCAGACACCTGGCATACCATAGCAACACATTTACATTTATATTTATGGCATTTAGCTCCTGCTCTTATCCGGTTACTCCTATTACAGAGGTGGTGTTAAGAGTCTTGCCCAAGGACCCATATCAGAGCAATCACCTGTGATACCATATCAACATGTTAATAGCTTTCTAGCTACTTAACATCATAGAAATAATAAAAAATCAATAATGTGTGGTGGCGTCTGACCTTTGGGAACCTCTCCTTATAAACATGGTTCATCATGACGATTTCATTGTCATAGCAGGAAGGTGAGCGTCCTGGGCTGAGGATGGAGGGAGGGAGGGAGGGATAAAGAGAGAGAGAAGAAAAGTAAAGATGATTACTGGGTCTTGAATTTGAATGCCTGCTGTAGATCAAACTGCTAAGTACGTGTGAATGAAAATAAGGGCAATCAGGAGTGTGTATGTGCTCATCACAGTACTTATTATAGACCCACTGGAGACAGAACCTTTATTACATACAGGCGCTTATATATAGTTCATACAGTCTCATGCAACAGTCTGGGCACCTTTAACCCTTGTATTCTGTAGATATTCAAGCATGAAAGACTATTTTCAGCAAATCCTAACGCACAGTTACTCTGTCAATCATAATAGAACATTAATGACATAAATGTCAAGATTATGAATGTGGCTTGTGCAAGTGTTCACACACCATAGGCACGGCAAAGCTGCTTTTTTATATAACAAATCAGGCCTGACTTGTGTAACCAGGGGTGTTAGGAGCTATTAGCCAAATTAAATTTCTAAGCTTTATATATTCTCTGACTTCTCAAAGCTTCAAAGCACTCAGTTGTTTTCTGAAAACAACTGCCTTAAGCTCTGAAAATAAATGCAATCAATGCTTACAAAGGCAGGGGAGACTACATGAAGGAAGCCAAGATTTAGACTGAGGTCTTACTGAGATCTGGAAGACCAAGAGAACTCTTAAGAAGACAAATGAGTTCAGCAAACATGTGCTGAGGACTGACAAAGTCAAAGCAACGTGAGAGTATGTTTGGAGAATAAACTGCATTTCATGCAAAGAAGACATTGCCAACTGTGAGGGTGGAGCTATCATGGTTTGTGGCTGTGCTGCTGCCAGTGGCAGCATATATATATATATAAATATATATATATATATATATATATATATATATATATATTCCACAAAATATCAATCCTGTGTGTCTGTCTGAGTGAATGTCTGTACATGTGTATGTGCGTGTGTGTGTATTACCTGAGGCTACGTGAACGTGGCCGTATGTGTGGAGAGCGGCGTCCATCGTCGTCTGTGATGCTCTCAGTGCTGCCAAAGTGTTTGGACAGGAAGTGCAGCTCGTCCATGGTGGGCTGGAAGGGCAGCTGATGCAGACGCTCCTGAGACGAGCTCGACGACTGAGAGAAACCAGGAGCAGGAGGAGAAAGAGACATCAGAGATATCAGAACATAGTACATGTGACGCTGTAGGTTATAAACGTGGATATACTACTATATAAAGGTTGTTTTTTTGTCAGAGCATAAACTGGTTTGAGCGACAAACATGTCAGTCAGGTCAGGATGTTGGATGACCACCACGCATCTCATCCCCAACTAACCAACTCTGTACTGGGTGTGTGTGTGTGTGTGTGCGTGTGTGCATTTGCACATCTGTGTCACCAAAGGGTGCAGTGTAGAGGAGCTGAATGCATTCAATAGAAGAGGTGTCCGCAAACATTTGGACATACAGTGTACTGTGGTATACGGACTGCTGAGCCACTGTTTGGATACCAGTATGTGCTACTGGCTGACAGAGGCCTGGTTAAGTCTACAGTCTACAGTCTTCGCTCGCTCCTCTGAGTATGATGTTAAACAGCCTTGACTTGCTTTAGAACACAGTAGTGCTCTCCACGTTCAATAATTGAACGAGTGAACATGTTTCCACAGGGGGAAGACGGTCTTACACCAATAACACAGTGCTTGGTCACACTCCCTCTCTCTCTCTCTCTCTCTCTCTCTCTAGCCGAGCCTCTGGCTAAAGCAAAGGACTAACGATTGAAACCTGTCGTCTGTCTCAATCAGTGCCGCCACTCTGCTCAACTGGAATCAATAATCTGTAACCGTTATTGAGACAGAGGAGCCGTGTGCGGACGATGAGCTTTATCTGTGTCACTCTGTCTTTTTTTTCTATCTCTCTGGTATTCTCTTCATTCCGCTCTCAGCCCTCGTTCTGTCATCCGTGTCCTATGCCTCTCCCTCCCTTCGTCCTTTCATCCTGTCATCTGCCTGGCTGGTTGAGCTGGTCCTATCTGTGGCTAATCACCCAACAAATGGGAGTGTGAGCGAAAGAGGAGAGAGAAATGGGACAAAAGTCCAACAGAAGCCCTGCACGGTGAATTCCATAGAAGGACTTTGGACTTCTGTAGAATTCCAAAGAAAACACAGACCAGCATTTGCAGGGCAGAATTAGGCCGAGCATCTTGTGAAATGCTCCCAAGTTCTTGAATCGACTTGATAATCCTTTCAAGCCTGTGGTCATCCTTGTTGCCTGAGGACCTTTTCCCACCACATTCCCACCCCGTCCAGGCAACGTTCCATTAATATGCTTTGATACAGCACTCTGAGAACAGCCTCTTTGAGAGGGGGCTGAAGAACATCACCTCGCCTCTCCAATCTTCCTCCAAACCTCCAGAGTTCTTTATCTCCTTAGCCCAGGTAAGATGCTTCTGATGTGACATTAGGAATGCTGCAGTTGCAATTGCAGACGTCTGTTTGTGGTGGATCTTGATCACTTACACCAGCCTCAGTCCACTCCCTGTGATGTTCTCCCAAGTCCTTGAATTGACTTTTCATGACAATCCTCTCAAGGCTGTGGTCATCTCACTGGACAAATGTCAGGTCGGCGGTTTTCGCCATGATTTTGGTTGTCTGTGCTGATCTAGACAGTGTTTATACTGTTTGAATAGTAATTTACTCAAAACGAAATGTTCTAATAATGAAAAACTGCGTTTTTGATTTTCAGAAACTAAAGCTCACACTGATTAAAACCAAAACAAGACAGGACTTGAAATATTTCACTCTACAGGTAAAGTTACAGTTTATCGATCTATGAATTCCCTAGTTTATCAATCTTTATTTATACTCTTTTCGTCACGTATGTTGTAATTATTGTTGATTTTTTTTGTAGTTATTGTAGTTTGGCGGTTTTATTGTAATGACATTGTTGTGTTGTTCACGTTACAGTCAGACCAAAAAAGCCACTTTGAATCTTAAATCTTAAAGTAACTCGAAAAGAAAAAAGGTAAGAGAAAGTGAGGATAGACCCAATAATGTGATACAAACCATCATTTATAGAACGTGTTCCTGGAACTTAACTTTTATAACGTTATAGGAACCATGTAAAAACGCACCTCAGCAACCCAATGATCTCTGCTTGCTAAGAAAGAAAGTGTTGTGTGTGTGTGTGTGAGCAAGTGAGACAGAGACAGAGAATGAGAGAGAGAGAGTGAGAAAGAGAGAGAGCGACAGAGAGAGAGACAGACAGGGTAGTTTTGCACTAATAAGCTTCTATATTTTCTTCATGCAAATCCATGAAACCAGTGAAGTGTTCATTTGTGAAATTTAGAAAGATTGAATTCAATTCATCCGGCTATTCCCCCATCTCTCTCTCTCTCTCTCTCTCTCTCTCTCGCTCTCTCTCTCTCAGTCTCTCTCTCTCTCAGTCTCTCTCTCTCTGTCTCTCTCTCTCTCTCTCTCTGTCTCTCTCTCTCTCTCTCTCTGTCTCTCTCTGTCTCTCTCTCTCTCTCTCTCTCTGTCTCTCTCTCTCTCTCTCTCTCTCTCTCTCTCTCGTCTTCATGAATAAACGTATATAATAAAGAGGAGCGGTTTCTTACCCTCCTGAATACATTTGTGAAAGTAGGCCCTGCTTTACAGAGTGTGTGTGTTGTTGGGTTTGTGTGTGTGCGGGTGTGATTTTCAATTAAATGAAAAAAGATAAGATCAGCTTCACGACACGAGTTTACTAACAGCGTATCTCAAATTAAATATGCAAATGCATGCTAATGCCCCCTTCAGAGAGATGTGTATTCATGCAGTGAACGCAGAGCTGTAGTAATCTCATTATCCTCAGCGCTCGCCAAAAATAAACTTCGCTCCTCCAGCTGGAGAACTTTCCTTTCAGACACCTTTGATCTAATGATAATAAGTGATAAGAATAGCTGAAACTGTTTTTATTATAAAAAATGAATAATAAAAAAGCGGAATGTATTGAGAAAAAGTGCACATTTAAAACCTCTCATTAAAGGTGTAATGGATCTCAAAACTTACGGGTCGGATCGAATCCCGGTTTTGAGTCACAGATCGTATCAGCAAAACAGACAAAAGAGACATTTGTGAGACAGTAATTTTATCTTTCAGTTTGAAAGTCTTTTGTGTTACTACTTCATTTGTATTAGTGACTTTTATCTGGACACTGTTCTCAGTCTGTGTGCTTTCACTGCAGCTCTGTGTCCAGATGGAGGGTACGAACACCATTTAGAGACCATGATTAGACAGAAGACATTTTTGTCAGTTTTTCTAATAATATCAGTCAAAAACCAGGCAATCGAATTCATTTGCTTTACTTAAAAGTTTATATTGACACTGAACCTTGTTGGTCTGAAATTTGTTTTTTCAGCAGCATCTAAACTTGAGAAATCTCTGAATTCTAGCCTCTTCTAACAAGCTGCGGATATCTTCCGAGTGAACAGCAAAGCACTTTTCTAAGTTGCTCTGGATGCCTTAACTGTAAATGTTCTCCTCCCTTGAATTCGGTGACCTCACAACAGTTACCAACACATTTGTGGGAGTTAATCAATGATTCGTAGTATAATGGAATGTACCGTAGAGCTGGGTGTGTTGGTACCATATCCAGATGAAGGCAAGGAGGCCAGAGACCAGCGACGGCCATCAGCCCTGAAAAGAGAGGGAAAGCAGGGTTACAATCGTTTGCACGGCTTCAGATTTTTTTTTTCAGAACGTTTGTTCTATTTTTGTATCTCAAACTTATTCCAGTTTATTCAATCGTAAACTAGCTTTATCTTAACCGTACAGGGACGCCACAAATGCTTTGAACCATACGAATTACAAAAACGAACAGTTCACTGAACTGGTTGATGATGAGGTGGGTGGTGATCATCAAACATCCTGACCTCACTAATGTTTGTCACAGCAATGTTCTAAAGGAGAAGGCCTTCCCTGGACAGTAGAGGCAGTAACCAGCACCAATGAGGTGAAGCCAGAGATGCGGCTCATGGCACACTCGTTGGTTGCTAAGCAACCGTGACAAGATAACAGTGTGCATTGGTGAGTGTGAAATGTGTAGGGGCACTGTTCCCACCAGCAGATCCAGTAACCGAGTGCACCGTTGAAAAATGAATGATACATTGTTCATAGTTCTCATAATTAGATGTCATTCATTGACCCGCATTAGCCTTGTTTAGATCTGTCCTTATTTACTACTCCTTTATTCACTAATATGCACTCTGGAAAACACTCTTTCGCTTTTATATCACTCTGAGGATTCTCCCTGGGACATAAAACACTGCTTTCAACTAGTTACACCCCAGCAATGCCGAGGATCTGATTTATGATTTCCAAGTCCAATATTTGCAGAGCATCAGACAGGAAACAATGTGCTCCCCAGAGCCCTGGCCCCCGGATCGATCGTCTCTTCCACTTCCTTCCCTTCCCACCCCTCCCTCCCTCTATCCCTTGCACTCGTCTTTTAGACAAACGGCTATCTGACGCGCACGCCTTCCCTCCCTGCTGATGGTGAGATATGCACTTCAGAGTGCAATTTGTCTCTGTGGGCGCTGTCACACAACACTGCCTGACTGTGACAACGACAGCAAATTCCTGGTGCTGCTACCAGATTTGTGGATGAAAAGTCTACCGTCACTTTGGCTTTACAGGCCGCTGACCTTACTCACTGACACGTACATCATCCAAACGGGCAGTTTCAGCCGACTGAGTTATGAAGTGATGAATGACCAATGAATCCCTGGAATCATACATGAAAATATATTCTGCTGTCAACGTCTGCAGAAATGTGTCAGCGGATCGTACAAAGCTGATCACTACAGTAAATGCATCAATATGACATAGTACAGTCATGCGCCATCAATTAGAACATGTTAGTGAGGGTTCTGGAGGAGCCTGTCTTACTGAAGACAGAGGGCAGTCATGGACTGATGGCTAGGGAACCAGTCTTTTGAATGGAAGGTTGCCCGCTCAATTCCCCTAACTGGCAGGACATGACTGCAAGGCACTTAACTTCCCAGGGTGCCGTGGATAGGGCTGACCACTGCTCTGGACATGTGTGCTCACTGGCCTCTAGCATGTTACACAATGTCAGCATCCTGCTTATAGGCTTTATGCCAGCCTGCCACCGCGGCTTAAGCATGCTGGCATCGGGGCTTGTACAAAATCAATAGCGCAACATTAACACCTTGATTATGGGCTTCGTCCTACATTGCTACACTAAGTGTGGCAGAAGACACAGCCATTTCCCACCACACCAGTGCCGTCACCTATCCTGGAGGACATGTCAGAGCCACAGCTGATCCATGTGTTCTGAAGGACGGACTGCAACTACTTTGTGCTGTCCCATGCTGTCATAAAAAAACATCTGGACACGATTTAAGATTCTGTCCAAGGCACTTCTATGGGATGGTAGAGGCAAAACGCAGGGCTTTTGGATCTTTCTAACTACATAAACATTGTAGCCTTTGTTAAATATGTGTGCTATAATAAGTGTAGGTGAACTACACCCACAGGAATGGTCAGAATGAAATATCCGTGTCCAAGGCAGTGACAAAGCTGTTGATATTCATGCGCTTGTATCCCCTTGTAAGGTGAAACTCAGTTCATCCAAATGATCAAAGAATGTAAACGAAACTTGAGATGTTCATGAACACAGTCTCCGTGTTAATGCCACTCTGCTAATTCTTGCTCCGCAGTGGAAAACAAAGTGACTCATCTCCTCAGACATGGGGGTGTCAGTAAACATCACATCCAAAATTACTCAGAGTAGTGAATGACTAATCATAAATATTACCATAATAAGTGAGTGACAGTTGCTTAATTACAGCACTTTTAATAAGGCGCCTTATAAACCACATCAATCAATGTACACAGACGTGCCACCAAAGGGGGGGTTGCCCATCTAAACTTCTGAATTTGTGCAGATACAATATATTTGTGGGCGTTTCTTCTAACGAGTGCATTTAGCTACTTTAAGTTGCACCCATTGCTGATGAAGATGTGCAAATGCACACACCCACAGCTTGTCTAGTCCCTGTAAGTACTGCTTGTACCATCTAATAATTTTGGGATATGTTGAGGAGATGGGGATGAGGTAGGATGGTGATCATCAAACATCCTGCCCTCAGTAATGCTCTTGTCACTGAATGCAATCAAATCCTCACAGCAATGTACCAAAATCTGGTAGAAAGCCTTCCCTGGACAGTAGAAACACTTACTCCAACAGAAGCACGATAATCTCTTTTTAATATTCATGATTTATGAAGAAACAATAAATCAGGTGTTCCTTCCCAAGTGCTGTGGATACTTTCCGGATGAACTGCACATTAGGAGGTTCCTTTGGAAGCCCACTCTGATCAATTTTCTTCTTCACAGTCAGGAACAGCATAATGCTTAATTGTTAAAACTTAATTTAACAAAACTTAAAATTTCTATGATGTGGTCATTTCACAATGAAGCTCAGTTTGACTACACAAGCCAATGCAAAGCATACAACACTGTAAAGCATTCCAGCGTTCCTACCTTCTGGACGAGGCGAAAGAGAAGTGGGCGGGGCCACTGGGTGAGAAAGTGCGAGGACTGTCCAGTGGGCTACTGCCTGCAGACAGAAAGAGAATTAGATGTTAGAGGAAAAAGCAAATAATAAAAAATATTAACTATAAAATTATTGCAAATTTTTGCAGCATCTGGTTAATAGCAATGAATGTTAAAGCAAAAGTCAGTGTAGGGGTCAGTACACGGTGTTAGACTGAATTTAAACACATGAATCTGAATTCAATTGCTATTTTGAATCTGTATCACAGCATCTAAATCTAAATCTAAAGGTTTGCAGAAGTGAATTTTGAATTTTAAGGTTTGTAGCATAAAATCTGAAACTGACTTCTGAATTGAAACTGAATTTTTATTTGTAAAAGAGCATAAAATCACAAATATTGGCCCCCTATGATTACCACTTAACATGAAGATCAAAGATAAGGTCACATTTCCATCCATCCATACGTTTTCTATACCACTTATTCCTGAACAGGGTCAGAATGCAGCCCTTGTGTGGTGATCTATGTATACTTAGTGGCTTAGCCAATCAGATTTCCCATTTTTTGCTATACATTAATATATGAGTTTACCTATGTGTCCAGGTAGAGGCGAGTGGGGCCGTGGCAGAGTGGGCGACGTGCTGGTCAGTATGAGGCTCTTCCTGTTACTGGTGCGACAGCTGTAATAAACAGAAACAAACCAGAAGTAAGTGAGTGTGTGTCTGTGTGTGTGTTTGTGTGTGTGTGTGTGTGTTATAAAGCTCTGCCTGTTGCTGACAATCATAACAATAATCAATAACACTGAGAAAAGTGGTAGAGGGCACTGAACTGAAGGACTTATTGAACCCGGAAACTGTACATGTGTTTGTGTGTGTGTGTGTGTGTGTGTGTGTGTGTGTGTGTGTGTGTGTGTGTGTGTGTGTAGACTGACAGACAAAGGGAGCACAGTCCTCAACATCAATACCTGCTGCATCAGAACTATTGATAATCATAATGTTTAATGTGATAATGGGAACCAGTCCGATTAGGTCAAACCAGCTACTGTGAAAGTGTGTGAAACCACAGGCCGACAAACGACAACAAATAAACGAAAAAAAACGTTCTATAAAAAATCAACCTCCCACATTTTCGTCACTGATGAGTTCATAATAAAGGCTGGATCTGCTGACGGCTTTGTCTTCACATCACCTCAGTGTCTTCCCCTCTGAGCCCACTCTATCGTTGAACAGTGTGGGGGTCTCACGTTGTCTTGGTGGTAGGAGAAATTCACTGTTTGTGGTTTTCCCACCAAGAAAACACCCACATCTGCTCAACATCAGTGTAGGACATCAGAACGTCTGAGGCACTGTGACAGACAATATACATAGTGTATATCACACTCTTCAGCAGGACTGGACTGCAACTTAATTCAACCAATCACAACCTTTGTCTAAACACAGCAGCAACCCAGGTTTGCCAGTCTTACCAGCCGTCCACTTGCTTGCTTAAGCTCATTTAAACGCAGTCATTCATTCAAATGCTCGTTGAAGCTCCTGATAGAGCTACACGTTTGAGTAGAAGTTCCTTGTTAAATCACCACGTTAGAGTGAAAGCTCAGAGTTACTCAAAGCTCTGTGTGCTAATGAAAACTCTGAGCTAGTTGAAGTTCAGTGTACAACATACACTCCTGTGTCTTTCCTGTCTCGTTATTTGCTAAAACAGTGTGAAAATGTTCTGTTTTGAAGATTTCCACAAACACCGCTCCACCTTCTCCCGCGTAGTTATTTTAGCTTAGCTTAGCTTAGCTTTTGGAGTTGAAACAGAAGCTGTTCCATCTCAATTGGTGCAGAATGTAACCACAGCTATGTTAAGGTGGAATTTCAGCTTCATGCTGTGAGACAAGGTGTTTATTTTTTTCAAAAGTGTTAATCACACATTTTATGTCAGTCGGATCCAGGCATATGATTTGAAGTCATGAAATGTCACCACATTTGTCACTCTGTCAGTCAAAAAAACAACGTCTCAGATGTGCAGATGCCCTGCACTGATGATGGGTAGCTGTGCTGGGTGTGTTTGTAGGATTCATCTCTTCTTTTCGGTGAAGAACCACAAACGACGACTTAATCTGCCAACAAAACAATGAACAATGACGCCACACTGATGGAGCTAGTTAAGAAAAGGGTTTAGGTGATGTCAAGGCTAAACAATCATGAGATTTAGACCCCACTGAGAGAGCTGGTGTGTATGGGCAGCGGTGAAGAACGTGGTAAGCCGTCCATGGTTTCTTGTGAGTTTACCATTGATTATTAGAAAATACAACATGTCAGCAGTTATATCAGACTGCTGGAGTCTGAACAGCACTGTAGAAACATCCCCACGGTCATTTCTCAAACCAGTAATAAAAACTCAACAGAGGTGCTGCCACGGCAACAGCACAAAAGCATACCAGTGCAGGAAATAGAAGTGTTGTAATTGGGTAATTAGTCTTTCATCAGCCAATCAAACAAGTCCTCAGATACAGCCAGTCGTTCTCAATGGCTGGAGGAGATAATGCAATTATCCGAAAGTTCATTTACATGCACTTGGTTACCATCTATCAGACAGCACTCAAGTGTGAATGGGTGGGGGCAGGGGATGGATAGCTGTTTGTGGGGAATCCCCAAGATGATGGAAGTTGTCCTGGTTGACGCGCTGAGGACATTTAGCAGGTCATTGTCAGGCGAAATGCAGCTTTCATCAGAATACTCACAACTCCCTGTTTCGGGGATAAAATGGTGGTGGCGTATTAGTGTGTGTTGCGGTGGTACGAATGGATCAGACACAGCAGTGCTGCTGGAGTGTTTAAACCCCTCAGTGTCACTGCTGGACTGAGAATGAATGGACTGAAATGAATCATATATATTTATATATACACACACACATATATATACACACACACACACACACACATATATACACACACACATATGCATTCATTTCCAGTTTGGAAATTCACCACAACAATAGAAATGAAAATGCAAATGTGTGTGTGTGAGTCTGACTCACTTCCTGTCTCCAAGGCTATTGACTGGGTCACTGACTGATCAGGCATTGTCCTGGACAACTCTACAGGGATTGTATTTCTCTCTCTCTGTCTCTCTCTCTCTCTCTCTCTCTCTCTCTCTCTCTCTCTCTCAAGCTGAATCAGTCTTGTGTGTGGGAGTGCTCTACTAAAAGGGGTGAAGTGTGGCTTTAAAGAATCAAGATAAGACACACATACACACACACACACACACACACACACACACACACACACACCTGCTTCATGCGTCTGCCTCAGGGGTTGTTGTGTATGCATGACCTCTTGTTAAAGCTGTTATAGTTTATCTTACTATGCAGCAGTCTGTGTCTCTTTTGACCTTTGATGGTACACACACACACACACACACACACACACACACACACACACACACACACACACACACACACTCACACACACAACCCACACAACGTTAAACACAGTAAAACTGTAAAATCGAATGAGACAAACAAAGGGAGGAGACTGCCGACAAGAGAGGAAAGACCAGCTTCTTTAAGTTGCACCTATTGCAGGCAGATGTGCAAATGCACACACAGCTTGTCTAGTCGCTGTAGATAAGTACTGCCAATAGATTAGGACTCTCTGGAGTAGATAAATATTGTCACCATCTTAAATGCCAGGGCATTGAGCACTGGAACTGTGTTCTCTGGAAGGATAGTAATCCATCTTGTACTTCTGGGATGAGTTTGGGGAATTGAGGAGGAGGTGGGGTGGTGATCATCACCCTACATCCTGCCCTCACCAACGTTCATGTCAACAAATGCATTCAAATCCTCACAGCAATGCTCCAAAATCTAGAAGATAATTTTCCTTGGACAGTAGAAACAATAAATAAGCAGGTGGATGGAGCTGCATCATTCCAAAGAACATCTACTGCTCAATGCTGGGGGCTTTATACCCCTCTAGTCCACATCTGGCATTAGGCATGATGCCAGTAGGTTCGTGTTTATCTACTCCAGAAAGCCAGATTCCATTGGTAGTAGTTCTCTACAGCGACTAGACAAGCTGTGTGTGCATTTGCACATTTATGTCAGCAATGGGTGCAGCTTAAAGTAGCTGAATGCATTCATTAGAACATTTGGATATGTGGTGCATACAGCTATGATAAGCCAATTGCTATGATTAGGCAACGTTCCATGGTTCTGGGGGTGGGGCTTGTTGAATATTCTTTGGATGACATCTTGTGTAATGAATACCAAATAACAGCTGTTCCTGAAATGCCCATCCCTACAAGCCGCCCCAACGAACAGTTTTCCATGCTCCTGCTTTCTTCCTCTCCTTTCATCCTTTCAGCAATGGAAGTGAACGCTTACTGACACAGAAATTCAGCAAGATTTACTCTGTATCTCTCTTCACACACACACACACACACACACACACACACACACACACACACACACACACACAGAAAGAAAGAGAGAAAGGGAATAGTGAAATATTTAGAGGGAATGCATTAGGATTGGCCTGTGAAGCCGACAGACGGCAGAGAGTGCATGAATAACATTATTCACAAATGCGCCTTCTCCAACCCCCCACTGACAGCGAGAGGGGGGGTGGGGGTGGGGGTGGGGGGGTAAATACAGATAATATCACTTCATTTTACCAGTTCTCTCTAAACGCTCCTCCCTCAAGCCCTCCATCTTTGCTGTTTTCTCTCCACACGAGATGATCACACAGCATCATTCAGCTCAGTTCAGCTTTCACCCAGAAGCTTTGTGGACACCCCTTCTAATAAACGTATCCAGTGCCTATAAATGGCACCCATTGCTGACACTGACATGCAAATGCACACACAGCTTGTATAGTCCCTGTGGAGAAGTAGTGCCAATAGAATAGGACTCTCTGGAGAAAATAAACATGAACCTACTGGCACCATACCTAATGCCAGGTGTGGGCTACAAGGCATTGAGCTGTGGAGCAATGGAACTGTGGAATTATGGAATTACGACACTTCATCCAATAGTTTTGGGATGTGTTGGGGGAGTCAAGTGGGGGAGTCAGTGATGGGTTGAGGAGTTAGAAATCAGTTGGGGGGTTGGGAATAAGGTGGGGAGTTGGAAATGAGTTGGGGGCTCAGGGATACGGTGAGAAGTTGGGAATGGGTTGGAGAGTCAGGGTTGAGATGGGGAGTCAGGGATGAGTTGGGGATGAATTTGGGATGAGTTGGGGAGTCAGGGATGAGTTGGGGATGAATTTGGGATGGGTTGGGGAGTTAGGGATGAGTTGGAGAGTCGGGATGAGGTGATGAGTCAGTTGGGGAGTGGTGGATGAGTTGAGGAGTTGGGAATGAGTTGGGGAATTAGAGATGAAATGGGGATGAAGTGGGGAGGTGAGAATTGGGGATGAGTTGGGGAGTTATGGGTAAGTTGTGCTTTGTCATTTGCAGCCTGATCTGAAGGCATGAGTCAAATAGTAATGGTCCACCTCTGAGTATCAGGAGAGTCTCAGACCTTGCTGAGCAAGCACTCTCACTGATAGGTGGGACTGGTGTGAGAGGACAGTGAAACGTGATATTATTGGGTAATATTATTTTTCTGGTCAATATTCAGTCAATGTCAGGCTCATGATGGGTAGCAGGCCTATCAGGGACATTCAAGATCTCTCTCTTAAGAAGCTAAATGACCTGTACACTCATATCTTATCTAGAGGAATGGCATTACAACATTGCCCCCATTACACATCCAATTAGAGACAGAGAGAGAGAGAGAGAGAGAGAGAGAGAGACAGAGAGAGAGAGAGAGAGAGAGACAGAGAGAGACAGAGAGAGAGAGAGACAGACAGAGAGAGAGAGAGAGAGAGAGAGAGACAGAGAGAGAGAGAGAGAGACAGAGAGAGAGAGAGAGAGAAGTGACTACATTAGCTTGAATGGCTGGAGTTGGGCAATGATTATCTGAAGTGACTCATCAATTATAAAGGAGTAAATCACACACCACCCGAACTGTGAAGTGTTTAAGTAGTGTTGAAATGCTGGCAGTGTAGTAATGTTGTAGTAATGTTATCAGTGTAGTAATCAGTGTAGTAATGTTGTAGTAATGTTATCAGTGTAGTAATCAGTGTAGTAATGTTGTAGTAACGTTGAGGTTATCAGTGTAGTAATGTTGCAGTAATGTTGAGGTTATCAGTGTAGTAATGTTGAGGTTATCAGTGTAGTAATGTTGCAGTGATGTTGAGGTTATCAGTGTAGTAATGTTGTAG
Organism: Acestrorhynchus altus; assembly: GCA_034509495.1. NCBI lineage: Eukaryota > Metazoa > Chordata > Actinopteri > Characiformes > Acestrorhynchidae > Acestrorhynchus > Acestrorhynchus altus. The sequence continues at coordinate 47,966,392 of CM067502.1, forward strand.
TAATGTTGAGGTTATCAGTGTAGTAATGTTGCAGTAATGTTATCAGTGTAGTAATCAGTGTAGTAATGTTGTAGTAATGTTATCAGTGTAGTAATCAGTGTAGTAATGTTGTAGTAATGTTGAGGTTATCAGTGTAGTAATGTTGCAGTAACGTTGAGGTTATCAGTGTAGTAATGTTGCAGTAATGTTGAGGTTATCAGTGTAGTAATGTTGCAGTGATGTTGAGGTTATCAGTGTGGTAATGTTGCAGTAATGTTGAGGTTATCAGTGTAGTAATGTTGCAGTAACGTTGAGGTTATCAGTGTGGTAATGTTGCAGTAATGTTGAGGTTATTAGTGTTGTAATGTTGCAGTGACGTTGAGGTTATCAGTGTGGTAATGTTGAGGTTATCAGTGTAGTAATGTTGCAGTAATGTTGAGGTTATCAGTGTAGTAATGTTGCAGTAATGTTGAGGTTATCAGTGTGGTAATGTTGAGGTTATCAGTGTGGTAATGTTGAGGTTATCAGTGTGGTAATGTTGGTTTGATTTCTGTACTGAGAGGAAGAAAAGCACAGTGAATCTCATTTCCACGGTTTGCTGCCATGCTTGAGAAAATGTGTTTATTTGATTTCACAGCGGGATCTCAGCTCTGTTCACAACACACTATAAATTAATATTTGGCGCGCACATACACACACACACACACACACACACACACACACACACCTTAACACTGCCACCACACTGTATCTTCATGATTCCACTGGTGACCTTCTGCAATAGGAAACAACCTATGATGAGCTGTAATTATAAGGTGACTTGGCTTCTATCCATCAGACATGAGACTTAAACCTTCAACACTCGTACTGTGTAAAATACTGAACATTTACACAGTAAAATATGAAGAAAAGTGGCCAAGAATGTTAAACTCTTCAGGAGAATATGATGCTGTTGATACTGGAGAGCAGCTCATCACCTCCAGAATACAAGGTTGCTATGGGAACCACAGCTTTTCTTGTGCCAGTGCCGGCAGAAGGGGCACTCAAACTCAGCATGCAGTTTGCCTTTACACATATTAGTGAAAGAATGGGTGGTTCTAAAGAGCTCACTGAGATTTCCCCCCCCAAGACATTGAACCATCAACAGTGAGTGGTGTTACTGAGAATTGCAAGCTTTGAAGAACCATAGAAACTCAGCCCTGAAGTGTCAGACCACGTAAAGTTACAGAGCACGGTCGTCGAGTGCTGAGGAGCATGGTGCAGAAAAGTAACCAATGCCCTGCTGATCAATAACGGCAATAACTCTGGAGTAGTGAGAACATGTTCTTTAGACTGACAATTCATACTTCTTTACCTGGTGGTCTGATGGGAATGCCTGGGGAGAGAAGGTTCTGATGACTGCCATAAGATTGCTACCTACCAGACTGCAGTATGCATCTGTAAAGTTTGGTGGAGGGGGGATAATGCTATGGGGGTTTCATTCAGTCGAACTTTATCCCTTCGTCCTAATGAAGGGTCAGTTTACCAGGACATTTTGACATTCCCAAGTACACAAAGCATGGTGGAAAATCTTCAACCTCATCTAACACCTTTGGGTTAAATTACAATGTGGACTGTGAGCCAGGTCTTCTTGTCCAACATCAGCGTCTGACCTCACAAATGTTCTTCTGGAGGAGTGGACCACACAAAATCTACAAAGCCTTCACTGAAGAGAGGATGATGTTACAGGTACAAAGTGTCCCAGTACTTTTGCCTATAGTTTAGCTCTAGTTTTGGTCTGAAATCTAACAAACCAAGTGCAGTCAGTGTAGTTTAAGTAACTGTAGGCACGTATTGACCATTTCAGCAGATAAATTCAGTTCATAAAAATAATGACGGCAATCATTTTAAAGCAATTACTTCTTTAAAAACATGCCAATAAAAGCAGAGGTTTTCAGAACAGCTGCTGAATTGAAATCAATGGCAATTAACTGGAAATGGAACCGAGCCCCTTCAACACTCACGAGGCCTGGAAATATTCAGAGTCAAGTCTTTAAAGAAAAGCAGACATTAGTGAAGTGTAACGCTTTAAAATGACAACTCTACACTCGATATTCAATTCTCAAATAACAACCCCTGCGTAACACAATCAGACCGGAGCAATGACGTCTTACCAGCTGCAGCCTTTAACAGAAATGACCTGACCCAGAGTCAGCCCTGTCCCTCAGTTGTCACTGTGGATCTCTCTGGAGGCTGGAAGGGTGTCCTGTTGTAGGCTGATGTCACTTTCTGCAACACTGCTGCTGTTACATCAAGCTTGGCTGGCGGGAGCCTCATACACCAGACAGCGAGTGAAGCTCCGAATACGAATGACATGAAATCCCTTTGGAAAAAGCTTCATCTTTAGTTGGTGCACCGTATGTCCAAATATCTGTGGACGCCGCTTCTAATGAATGCATTCAACTACTTTCACGTGCACTAGTTGCTGACACATGTGTGCAAATGCACACACAAAGGAGTGCAATTACTTAGAATAAAATAAAATAAAAAAACAAACAAACAAACAAAAAAACGTATCTGCGGCAGTGATTTTGGATGAAGGATATAGCTGGTGTGTTAAAGAGGGTAGAGAACGGACGTGATGGTGTTGCTCACCATGTTACAACCAAGCCTCCCACTGAAAACAATGGTATAATTCCATATCCCCCAGTACACATTCCAAACGGTGCACCACAGACGTCTTATAAAACATATCAGTGCTACAGTGTGTTGCTGCTATAGTCTGCCAGTGTGGGACAGAAGTGTGTTGAATGAAGTGTGCTTCCCATCAATTTACCAGGATGTTCGAGTGACCTACGTCTGCGAGGTGACTCGTAACACCGTCTGCTTTCAATTGAAACAGTTCACCGAGGTCAAGTGACTCACAACTGCATCGCAGCCCACTTTTCAGACCACCTTGAACAATCATACCAGTCAACAGGGCCCTCATACAAACCTCCCACTGTAATCAATCAGCACTGCAATCGGAACCCCGCTGCTAAACGAGGAATGATTCAGCTTACAGCAGCATAGCTATTACTGCTGGACAAAAGAGGCCTCCTGACCAGTTAAGGTTCCACTTCATTTTAAGACCATTGAATTAACAACTTAAGAAACTGAAGCAGAGCTCCAAGTCAAGCCCTAACTCCAGGGAATCAGCGATTTTCAATTAAAGCAGAATTAAATTTGTCTATGAAAATGTTCTGTGAGTCAAATAACATGTGGTTTGTTTATTGATAGTTTATTTCTACACTGAACTCTCTTTTATTGACCAGAGAAATGATGTTAAACAACGTGTTTATGCCGAAAACCTCTATTATACTCATACTGTTCTATTGATTTTACATTGTTCACTGAGTAGAACTGAGAAACCAGCTCAACCAGCTGAATGGTTGCACCCAACTGGTCCGTGATTTTCCTGTAAACACACCAAATGAATCACAGAAGCAAATGGTTATCAGATCTGAGATCCATCTGTCTGTTAGTAAACCTGCACAACAGTGTGTGACCTCTGTGTTCATTAACGCTCCATGACATCTGCTCAACAAAGCAACCCACCATCCACTTGTTCATTCATTAATGTATTCATCCATCCTTTCATCGTCTCATCAGTTCATGAATCCATTCATCTGTAGAAATGTATTTCTCCCTCACTCGATCATCCATCCATTCCTTCATCCATCGCTTCATGGAGTCACCATTCCACCGACCATCCTTCTGTCCCTTTTAAGCGTTCGCTTGTCAGTTCGTCCATTCATCGGTCCATCATTCCATCCATTAATACCTCGACTCGTTCATTCCTTCCCACTTTTCAATTCCTATCATCTCACGTCACACATCCAGCCATCCATCCAATTCATCCATTCATTCATTCATTCATTCATCCATCCATCGGCACTCTTTAATTTGTACATCAATCTCATCAGGTCACTCTCACTGATGGATGGATTCTTCATTCATCAGTCCGTTCATCCTTCACCTATGCATTCACTCATTCATTTTTTTTTATCAGCTCACTCGTTCATGCATTTATCCCTCATTTATTAGTCTTCGTAGTCAATAGCTCACGCATTCGCTCAACTAATTTGTGCATATTTATCTTGTTTTTAATTCATGCAATATTTGAACTCGTTGTTTCATACCTTCACTCATTCATTCAATGAATTCATTCAAATTTCTCAATTCGTTGTTTCATCCGAACATCCAAACTTTTCATCCGCTCTTTCACTCATTCATCCATCCATTCTCACGAGAGGAAAGCCAGCGTGCACGCTCAGAGTGTCCACTCTCACCGAAGGCCTGAGTGTTACAAGTGAACCCAGCCAGCTGACCTGCTCCTGCTGCACGTCCTGTGTCCAGCTGATTCAGGGTCAGCAGTAAGCATCACTCCTGCAGTCCGACATGGAAAGGCAGGCGAGAGTCAGCCCTAAGCACTGCACCAGATTGCTGTGGATAGTAAAGAGGCTTAGGGGAGGATGTAAGTAACACGATTACACAGCAGAAATACTCTCCTTAGCATTAACGCTCATTCATCCCAACTCATGCCACCAAGCACCAATTCATTTTGTGGATTATTCAGCCTTTAGGACATGTGATATAATAGAGATCTGCACAGTGATCTGCCACGCAGGTGGGCAGGCAGGGGTCCAGGAGCACGGACTTACATAATGAATATGTTGTGTATGTTGATGTGATTGACGGACAGACTGCTGCTGCTGTGTGTCTCATTACCATCATCCTTATTTCAGGGTATGGACATAAAGCAGTGCAGAAAAATGATACAAATGGAGATATGAGGTTTTGGTCTGATTACAAGAGGTCAAGAAAAGTCACTGGCCAGATGCCATGATGCATGACGCATATTGCATCATTGTGGGGTTACATGAAGGGCTGCAAACGTTCGCTAAGCAGTGAAAAGGTACTGGTCAATGACATGTTTAGTGGACCCACGCATGCCACGAGAATAACCACAGCAGTGTGGACCACCAACAGCCTGCACAGTGCCTTGTTGACAACTGACAATCGCAACCTCACAAGCCCAGGTGAGGTGCTGTGTCCAGTGTCATGCTACATGGTATTCTGGTGGGTCTTCTGCTCCCAATTACCATGGAAGCTAAAGAATGCTGCTCTGACTTCGAAGGGTTAAGGAACTCTTGAGGAACCATTTCTAATGGATGTGGTTGAATGAGATTTTAGGCCATGTTCTGGCATTTGCTTTGTCCTCTAGCGATTGGGAAAGTTAATGCCACCTTTCTTGTGCACTAGGGTTCAATTCCTCAGCCAGGCAAGTGCACTAGGCTACACCAATACGAGCCCAAATGGCAAACATGGAACTTCCCGCATTCCTTCCACATCCAGTTGGTCCCATCCAGGAGTTCCAAAATGGATCAACACCTTGTCCACAAGCCTGACGTTTGTCCAGCCTAACAACAGTCTGGACCACAGTATGGACAGGTCAACTGACCTTCAAGTTCACACGCTGGTATTTTTAGAAATGCTCTGAAGCCGACACCCAAAGAAGGTGACAGAGAGAGAGAGAAAGAGAGAGAGAGAGGGAGAAGGGTAAAGAAAAACCTGATAGTGAATCACACCTGAGTACTCTGTGTCCTCAGAGGATATCTTTCCCTCACTCTTTCGTTTCATCTCATACCTTTTTATTTCTCTTGCCCGCTCTCTTTCCTCTCACGTCTCTCACTCTCTTTCACTTCCTTTCTGTCCTCTCCTCCCCTCTCACATCTTTCTCTTTCAAACTCTTGTTTCCTCCTTTCCAGTCATGCTCCCTCTCTCTGTGTCTCCCTCCCTCCCTTCCTCTTTCACTTCTCTTTTGCTCTCTTTCTCTCTGTGTCTATATACGGTATACAGGTCAGTGAGCAGTTCTGTATCAGATGTGTAAATGATCACAGGGGTCTGATTAGACACCGTGTCTTGGCACAAGAGGGCATATGGTGATCCCCCCGGTTAAAATGCTCTCGGAGGTTGCTTTTGGGTAGTGAACCTCTTGGTGAGAGGTGGTGCACTGGACTGAGCGAAGCAGGCTGGTCATTTCTATGAATTGCCTGCCATCTAAGCCATTCTGACCAAGCTGTTAGGAAGTGATGAGAGCAGTGCATACAGGAGGGCCATTATCATCTTTAGCAACGAATCCAGGTGATGTTTGGGATTGAACGGTGGTCAGGATTGAGTATGGAGACCTTGTGGCAAGTGCTTCAATCCTGCTTTTGCTATGGAGCAACACCGTGTCCCAAATGCATTGCATTGCATAAGACAGTCACCCCATTAGTATGAGGCACTAACAGCTCGTTGAAATGCGCAGAACATCCTGCAACAACATTCTCCTTCTCCTTCCAACCCTGTCAACCTGTGCAGGATCTACAGGTCCAGCTGCAACATGTTGCAGGATGCCATACATGGGTTCCTCCATGCCCAATGGTACTAGAGTCTCCTTTCAGTTCCACAATATTTCCATGCAAACATATGGTTTCACTTTAATATTGTAATCACTTAAATAATTCGATGTATTTATATTTTTGCATTTACTAATGTTGGAGGGACACATGCAGGACATCAATTCGCAGGACACAACTCAGAATAAACATGGTGGTGGTAGCATCACCTCAGTGGTAGCTTCATACCATCACCCTTAAATGTATCCTTTCGCTATATTATTGTAATCACTTAAATATACCATCATTGCGTTCACACACAGAAATATTCAGTTTCGTGGTGCATTGTTGTTTGTCACTGATTTTATATATAGACACTCTCTCTGAAGGAGGCATGAAGGCTGAAGGCAACGGGAAGTGGGATGTGGATCTATAAAGTCTCTCGCAGTGTGCAACATGAGGAAGCCAGACAGAGAGAGAGAGAGAGAGAGAGAGAGAGAGAGAGAGAGAGAGACAGAGAGAGAGAGAGAGAGACAGGTAGGAGGAAAGGAGAGTGAAACCGTCTCAGTTAACCTCACTCTGCTGCTTTTAAATGTAGGCCGAGACACTTCCTCAGGCACTCACTTTCATTCCGCCTCACTCTCTGGCTCTCTCTCTCTGTCTGCTTCTTTCACACACTCACAAATACACACCTCCCAAACGAACATCAAAGCTATATCCTTCACAAACACACTCTAATCCGAGCCAAACATCAAACACAGCCTTCACACACTGTCCAAACCTTTAAACACACACACACACACACACACACACACCGCTCACAAACCCAGCTCATAATAATCTGTTCTAGAGAGGGAGGTGTTTCAGAGGGAGATTAGTGCAGATGTTGGTGTGGTTGTGGGGGCCGCTGAGTGAAAGTGTTATCTGTATAAGCACATCTGTGTGGGTTATATATGCATGTTCTCTCTCACGAACCACGCTGGTGGAATAACTGCCTTTTTGTGGAGTAACTGTCTCTACTGTTGAAAGAAACTAGATTGTAGATTGTTGAGCAATGTTGGGAGGATTTGATTGCTTTCAGCAACAACAGCATTAGAAAGGTCAGGACGATGAATGATCACGGCCTCACCTCACCCCAACTCCCCAACTCATCTAAAAGGAACACAGTTCCATTGCTCCACGAGTGTCCCAAAACTTTTGTCAATATGATGTAAATCCATACTCAATATCAGCTGGTCTCACGGATGATACTATTACATAGAAAACAAACAAACAACATTTTACACTTTAACAGGTTTTTAAAATAAAATCCTCAGTACAGAGCTTTCTGTGGGTTTAATCTGCTAACACACACACACACACACACACACACATACACACACACACCTTATGCACACAAACACATACATAGACAATTACACCCTTACATGCACACATGCCAGCACACACGCACACGCTCAAATGGAAAGTTCCCCCCTGTGCACTCGTCATATACAGGCAAGTATCCAGAGAGCATCCACAGACAGTGTGTGCATATGTGTGTGTGTGTGTGTGTGTGTGTGTGTGTGTGTGTGTGTGTGTGTGTGTGTGTGTGTGTGTGTGTGTGCGTGTGCGTGCACTCACACATGGCAATATGAGAAAAAAGAGAAAGTAAATGTTAGGCTGCATGGGGATGACCAGATGATCTCATAGTAAACAAAAACAACAACTAGAAGAGAACATCACCATCATATTTACCATCATCAACATTTTAATCACATTATTATCACCACTCTCACCATCTTACTTACATCACCATCACCATTAATCACATCATCACCATTCTCACACTATTTACCATCACCATCACCATTAATCACATCATCACCATTCTCACCCTATATACCATCACCATCGTACTTACACCACCATCACCATTCTCACACGATTTACCATAATCACCACCTTAATCACATCATCACCATTCTCACAATATTTACCATCATCACCACCTTAATCACATCGTCACCATTCTCACACTATTTACCATCAACACTACCTTAATCACATCATCACCATTCTCACACTATTTACCATCATCACCACCTTAATCACATCATCACCATTCTCACAATATTTACCATCATCACCACCTTAATCACATCATCACCATTCTCACACTATTTACCATCATCACCATCTTACTTACATCACCATCACATCTCATCCTATTGACAATTACCATATTTATCACATCATCACCATTCCCATTCTATCCCCATCATCTCTGTTTTAATCATACCATCATGACCATTATCATTCTATTTACCACCATCACATCTTATCATATTTACCATCATCTCATCATCATCATCATCATCATCATCATCATCATCATCATAATATATTGAAGGTATTCACCACATCATTACCATTTTAATCACACCATCACCATTCTCATCCATTTTACCATCATCATATCTTCATTACACCATCACCATTCTCATCCCCATCATCACTGACATGAACATATCACCATCATTGTGCATCTCTTCTTCTCATTATTGATTATCACAATCAAAATCACATCACCATCATCTCCTTACATCATTGACCTTACCATCATCACCATCATCACCATTACCATAAACGACCCAACACAGCTACCATCGTAATCCTCTACACATGCATTATCAAGAATCTTATAAGATCACATTCATTTTCTATGCCATCACCATTATAATCACATCAGCACCACCATCATCCTTATTACTATCATAATGATTATCATCATAATCATCACAACAAACCCACTGCAACGTCATTGTGGCAATCACACTCAACACTCTCAACACAGTCACCATGATAATCACTGTCATAATCAACAGTATTATCACCAATCAGCCAGATGATTACTCTCCTAACACTACCAACACTGACCATATTTGTCAGAATCATCGTTAACATCATCATAATGAACATAATCACCACAATCATCACCAGCCATCTTCATCCTTATTACCATAATCATCACCATCTTCATCATCACCATGAACACCATTGTCCTAATCATTACCACCATAAGAACACCACTATTATCTTCATCCTGTTACCACCACATCATCATCACACCCTTCACCATTACCATCATCATCATCACAATGTCTGTCACCATCATCAAAAACCACTGTCAGCTTCATCCTCTTTATTATCGTCTTCTCCATCATCATCCCACGTCACCACCATCACCAATACCATCACAGTCACCACCAGCAAGCAGCACATGAGAGTCTTTCAGCATTGCAATTCTGCAATTCAAGAAAGCATGCATTCTTTCATTCATCCCTCCTTTCTTCATTTCCTCAGTTCTGTCAGCCACTGCTTTACCTTTTCGTCCGGCGGAACATGTTGCTTTTGAGGCTGGCTGGCACACACTTGTGTGCACACTCACACACACACACACACACACACACACACAGCCACAGCGATGAGAGCGACAGCAGGAGCCGAATGTGTGAAAACACAAACGTTCCCTCTCTCCCTCTTCCTCTCCCTCTCTCTCCTTCTCTCTCTCTCTCTCTCTCTCTCACTCACACACACACTGTCATGGGGAGCAGCAGGCTAGCTTGTGCCACACCATGACGCTGGCTTCTGCTTGTACACACACACACACACACACACACACACACACACACACACACACACACACACACACATACACACACATACACTGCCCTCTACTCAAGTGTGGGTAAGCAAGTGTCAGGATGTGTCCACAGAGAGAGAGAGAGAGAGAGAGAGAGAGAGAGAGAGAGAGAGAGAAGGGGGGCGGATCTCAAGGGTAACGTGCCAACCCAGGAAGTGAAGACAGCAAGGGGGGAGATAGAGAGAGGGGGGGGGGGATTATAGGACAGCATGTGTGCATGTTTGTGTATGCATCTGCCTTTTATATGTGTGTGTATGTGTATATATATATATACTGTGTGTGTGTGTGTGTGTGTGTGTGTGTGTGTGTGTGTGTGTGTGTGTGTGTGTGTGTGTGTGTGTGTGTCCATAAAAGCCTATCAGGGCTCAGAGCTGAGGGCGGTGGCAGTAGTAATGGGAATGTGAATGACTCAAGGGAGGAATGAAAAAAAAAGAAATGGAGAGAGAGAGAGAGGGGGGGGGGGGGTGTCATGTTAAGGTTCTACACAACAAAACCTTTCTGGGTGTGGCTCCACTCCTGGATGACCAAATCAAATGATTCATCTGAACACAAATAACGAAATCTCACTCCATTCAGTTTTAGTCCAAATCAGTTCGATTCAGTTCAGCTCAGAACAATGTAGATGATTTAATTCAGTTTTTGTTAAATTCACTTCAGTTTAAATTCAATTCAGTTCATGTAACTTTGATTCAGTTCAGTTCAGTTAAGTTGCTGGAATTTCAGATCATTCCATCATCCATCATCTTCACCTCCACCTGACAACAACATAGCAACCACCTAGCAACACCATAGCAACCACCTGACAACAACATAGCAACCACCTAGCAAAACCATAACCACCACCTAACAACATCATAGCAACCACCTGACAACAACATAGCAACTACCTAGCAACAACTTAGCGACATCATAGCAACCACCTGACAACAACATAGTAATATCATAGCAACCACCTAGCGAGTAACATAGCAACTATGTAAATCTCTTTAAAACATTAAACACTCAGTTCATTTAAGCTCAGTTCAACAACATTCAAGTTCATCATTTTGGCTACAAAACACACACACACACACACACACACACACACACATACACACACACATGCATAAACAGACAGATGTGTTCTGACAGAGGTTGAAAGGCAGTTTTAATAATGAATGTCAGTGTGATGCGGACGGCGGAAACAGGATGCAAAATGAATGAGTGGGTGGAGTTAAAGAGAAACAGGATCAGGAGAGATAATAATACCACTATGACTACATAGAGCACAAAGGCGGTGTGTATCTGTGTGTGTGTGTGTGTTTGTGTGTGTGTGTGTGTGTGTGTGTGAGAGAGAGAGAGAGAGAGAGAGAGAGAGAGAGAGAGAGGGATGGGGGGTAAAATCCATTTCTTTTTGGTTACCTTTTAGATTTAAGTGTCAGGTTTATTATTATTACATATCGATAAAACTGTATGTCATAAATGTCTTACCAAAGAAATGTCACAATGAATGGATCAATAGAAATGCTTTAAAATGACTTGAATGAAATCATTTTACATTGATTTCCATTGAAAATTAAGAAGTGACCCTGGCAATTTGGAAATTCAAGGTTACACTTGTAAAAAAAAATAGTTGTACCTAGAAGAAAATCAACCGACAGCAAGGGTGTCATGTCAGACTGTCGTGGAGCGGGTCCCACTTTTGTCTTGGTGGAGACGTCCAATGAATCCACGTGCAGGGGCACTGTGCTCAGCACCAAGATCAATGGTTTGTTTCACCTTTGACCTTTGGTGTTCATTACAGGAACTTGGACAGTCCAACGTTGCAACCAGTGGGACTCCCATTTCCTACCACGCTCCGGTGCTCTATTCCAACAGAACAAGGCTTGTCCTCATACTGCTGCCATCTCAAGAGCTCACCTTGGAGACACAGATACTATGCCGTGGTCGGTCTCGTCTCCAGACCTGTCCCTGATTGAAAATGTGTGGATGCTATTGGACGCTCTGTCAACACTCCACCCCTACCACACCATCTGCAGAACTGAGTGAGAACATTCAAGCTGCATGGGATGGATCATCACAGGACACCATTAGGAACCTCTACAACTCCATGCAGAGACGTCTGGCATGTTGCGTTAAACCCGACGCCGTACTGAGAGACACCACTTCTGTATGAGTAGATCAATAAATATTGATCATATCACTCTATATTTATCATCAGTTATTGATCCTGATCACCTTCATCTTCCTTCCCAACAGTATATATTTTATATGTATGTAAACAAACAGTAGCAGCCTTTCACACAAACCTTTCAAAACCTTTTCAAGTCTCACCACACACACATAAAACATGGAGAGAGACAGGAGTGTGTGTGTGTGTGTGTGTGTGTGTGTTAAACGATCCTGCGTTTCTGAAGGGAGCCTTTTAGCAGGTACCTGCATATTGCCAGTAACAGACCAAAACACAGGCTGCTGCACGCTGCCAAAACAAATTAACACCGTGAATTCACAACCAACTTCACTGAACTTCTCTGCACAAGAAGACACTGCGGACGTCTTTATTTCTGCTCATCTTATGGTCTTTAACTGACGAAGCTTTTTCATTCTTAGTTAGTCTGTCATCCCAATCATCACTGGGCTTTTTCACATATTGTTGTTGACGTGCAAAAACCCTGCGTCTCCCAAACGTTTCAGGAGAAGGAAAAGGAGACTTTGTTCCAAGTTCATTTCCCTTCCATTTCAGAGTATTTCTACTGGTCTCTTCATCAAGGACTTTAGAAACAATGTAAAGAACAACTACCAGGTTGGCATTATAAGTGAAAAGCAGCAAAAATCTAGATTTAAGTTGTTGTTTTTTTACAGTGACATGCAGGGGCGTCGCCTGACTGCGCAGAGACCCAGGGCTCAGCCAAAGAAGGTTTTCAACCAACTAGGATGTTGGGAAGTTCGGGAGAAGGATTCCCTGGTTGGTTGCGTTCCATTGTCCATGGGGGTTAGTTTTAGTTTCATTGCAATCACCTTGAAACCCTGTTGCACCAAACTAGTAAGCCTGTAGGAGACCATAGCAACCATGTAACAGCACCATAGCAACAACTTTTCATGATATTACATGTACTTGACAATATTAACATTGAGAATTAGAGACTGAATCCTGAGAATCGCCCAAGAAGCCCAAATGACTTCAAAGTCCAACCACCAAGCAGTCTGTTGGTGTAAAACTGCACATGTGGAAGTGCTGCAGACTCTCTGGATCTACAGATGGAAGATGTTGGGCTGTAATGAGGTTCAGCACCAAGGACAGCTCCTCTCTATAGCATCTGGCTACATGTCCAGCTCTCAGTCCCAGTCACTGATATATGGTCACAGCTCCACTTACAAATAAAGGCGCTAATATGAACCAAAGAACCACTTCCCTCAAGGAGCTTTTCATTGGATGGAACTTTAGAAGAACTACTGCTGATGAGATCCTGGAGTGCTGTGAATGTACGTTTCTAAATAAGGGTGCTTAAAGAACCACTTTTGTTTCTATGTAATAGAGATGTACATTAGGGTTCTTCTTCGAGTGTCTCCTTAATGTCTGAATCCCTTAAATTGCCCAGTGTTTTGCAAAGACAGGGACAACAGTTAGACAGCTGCGCCACCTGGGAGCCCACAGGTTACAAAGCTTTGATACAATAACAATATGAAAGAATGGTTAAGATAAAGTTACATGGTTCATGGTACAGTACCTGCTGCTCTTCCGCGGTAAAGGCAGATCCTTCTGTAAGAAAGAGAGAGAGAGAGAGAGAGAGAGAGAAATAACATTACCCATTTAAAACAATACAACAAATCGTTGTTCAATAATAGTCTTCTTATAGACATGAAATACTGCCATCAAATAAAAAACAACATTCTTTTGAGCGAGGGATTTTCATTAGGGGCCATAAACACACCGGGGGGCAGCGAGGGGGAGGGGAGAGTGATATTAGACAGCACTTAGGGGAGGGAGGGCAATCCCCAAATCATTACACAGACCTCTTAGAGAGAGAGAGAGAGAGAGAGAGAGAGAGAGAGAGAGAGAGAGAGAGAGAGAGAGAGAGAGACAAAGAGATTATAGCTATATACTGAACGCCTCTCTAAACGCTGCTCGAAAGTCTAATTGACGCCCCCTGCTGGATCCTTTGCAGTAAGGACCAGTGTCCAGGGACAATGACCTCACCTGCAGTGACACACTTTGATGACATCGTAGTGACACAGGGCTTTCCTGCCAGCTTGGCTGGCGCCACCGAGCAACTAATGGAGGATTAAGTGGGCAAATGGCCTCTGTGGTCACCCCCGATGTGTGCAACACACACACACACACACACAGATGCACTAGAACAGTGAAAATAGCCCTCCACAGCTGCCACCCTGGAGCTCCTGAAATCTGCCGTGCCAGTCGGCCTTGAAGGCTCAAGGTAAAGGCAGAGCAAACACAGAGTGAGGAGGAGGATGACAGAGCTGAAGAAAGACTGCAGAAACACACTCTTTCGCATCGTATGCACAGGCTCAGAGGACTCAGAGCTCAGGTGGCTTCTGCTTGCTGTAGGATGATGTGGACCCGGGAATGATGGAGGAACGTGTTAGAAGGGAGAGGATGGGCTGGTGGAGGTTTGTGAAGACTGTCGTAGACACATGATTAGGGGATGGAATTGATAGGATGTTAGATAAGGAGGAGGGGCTTCACAAACAGTGACCCAAGGAGACCTCAAACCCACAACCCCAGATCCCTGGAGCTGTTAGACATCCGTATCTGTCTCTACTGTGCAGAGAAGGCTTTCTAGTAGATTCTGTAACATTGCTGTGAGGATTTGGTTGCATTCAGTAACAAGAATATTAGTAAGGTCAGGATGTTGGATGATCACAACCACACCTCATCCCCAACTCCCCAAATCCCCAATTCATCCCAAAAGTACTGGAAGGAACACCATAATTCCAGAGAAGATAGTTCCACTGGTCAACAGCTCAATACTGGGGGACTATATACCCCTCTAGCCCGTGCCTGGCTTTAGGTATATCAGCTTCATGTTTATCTGCTCCAGAGAGTCCTATTCTACTGACAACACTTCTCTACAGGGAGTAATGTGTGTGCATTTGCACATCTGAGTCAGCAATGGGTTCAACTTCAAGTAGCTTAATGCATTCATTAGAAGGGGTGTCCACAAACATGTGGACATACAGTGTATGTCCTACATAAGATGAGCAAAATGACACTATGTTTCATTAAATTAAGAGTCTATAATAACAAAACTGCAGACTACCACTAATCATGATTGCCCCCAAACACTGATCCAGAATCAGCGCTGCTGGTTGCCACCGCAACGGCACTTATTTACTCAGTATTCTCTGAGAAGCCTGGTATGGCAGTGTCTTTGCATTCTCTTTGACTATAAACGAGTCTCTGCTCAGAGATAAAACTAGGCCAGCTGGAGTGAGCTTTCATCTACTGCTGTTTCACTCTTCTGGGGAACCAGGGCGGTGGCATGTTCTGCTCAGAAAATGGGGTTAAAGAAGCAGCAGTGTGATGCTCCTTGGCAGGATAATGATCGAATGCTCTCCGATCTTGATTAGATTTAAATGGATTAACAAACTGAATCTTATTCATGAACTATTTGAAGACTCCATGTCATAGAAAACTCAATTTACTCACTTCTCTACAGTGACACAACTTGATATCATGTGGGTACACTGCTGAAGTTCAAAATGTACCAGTTACTCTCAGTGTATACAGTCCAGAGATACAGGGGTTGGACAGTGAAACTGAAACACCTGTCATTGTAGTGTGGGAGGTTTCACGGCTAAATTGGAGCAGCCTGGTGTCCAATCTTCATTCATTGCACCAGTAAGAGCAGAGTGTGAAGGTTCAATTAGCAGGTAAGAGCACAGTTTTGCTCAAAATATTGCAATGAACACAACATTATGGGGGACATACCAGAGTTCAAAAGAGGACAAATTGTTGGTGCACATCTTGCTGGCGCATCTGTGACCAAGACAGCAAGTCTTTGTGATGTATCAAGAGCCACGGTATCCAGGGTGATGTCAGCACCACCAAGAAGGACCAACCACATCCAACAGGATTAACTGTGGACGCAAGAGGAAGCTGTCTGAAAGGGATGTTGGGGTGTTAACCCGGATTGTATCCAAAAAATGTCCTTCCCAAGACGAACTGACGCTGTATTGGCCGTAAAAGGAGGCCCTAGAACACCATACTAATCAATTATTGTGGTCTAAAAGTTTCATTGTCCAAACCCTGTACTAAACTGCACAAATCTGCATGCTGTGGATCCACTGTTTTGTGCTCTGACATAAGTCAGGGGATATCAGTATGTAAGTCTGAGCGAGGCATGATAGTGGGTACCAGATGGATGGACATTCCATTTCCTAAGTTGTGTAACATTTCTCATGTACAAGGAAATTTCAGAGAAGGCATTACCATCCACAGTTGACTTCACATCCCTAAACACAATGGTCTGATGAAGCATGGAACCAATGGTTTCAGGCTAATGATGGGTTTGGGATAGAACTCATGAAGCCATGGACCGCAGTTGTCAGCAAAGCACTGTGAGGGCTGGAGGAGGTTTCATACTGGTGTGTGGTGCATTCTCCTGCCATGGGTTGGGTTCACTTGTGTACCTAAACACATCATGGATCTGTGCCACTACGTTTTGCCGTTTGGTGAACAACGTTTATGCCATGTGAATGAAAACTGCTTCACGTCCAGGTAAGAATTGCTTCTAGAAGTCAACACAGGTCCTTCACAACCAGTTTCTGAAAGAACCCTTCACAGGGAAGGTCTTTGCTTAGTCTTAGTCTTTCGGCCACAAATCTCAGGAGAATTTCCTGTTGACTGGGATTTCTGCCACTGTTGGTAGACCAGGATGAGCGTCTGCATCATTACAACCGCAAATTCAGCTCCTTCCTTCACACGACGGCCTTCAGCCAAAATGCAATCACGTTGTACACCCTGCAGGTATTTATATCCCAACCATCCTCATGAGACAACATCTACAGGGTGCAAGGTGAGCTTATATAGTCTATACACAACCATGCTGAAGTCAGTGGTTTTATATAGAACCATGGGTGCTCAAATGGTTCTTTGCTTGGTTAAACATTAAGCGATGGTTCTATGAAGAACCATGATTGAATTATTCATCATAACAACAAAAGGAGTCCATTGTCATTACAAGTTAAAGAACCTACCTAATACTCTCTCTCTCTCTCTCTCTCTCTCTCTCTCTCTCTCTCTCCCTCTCCCTCTCCCTCTCCCTCTTTCTCTGATATTACTTGTGCAGGGGGTCATAAAGTGTATGGGGGCTGTCCCATGACAGTTAGACGCCCCTGAATTACCCTCTTACACACACTGCAGTTCTATCGACCTGCACTGAAGATCAAGGAGCAGAGTACATACAGAGCCCCGCTGATGGGCAGACAGAAATGTGTGTGTGTGTGTGTGTGTGTGTGTGTGTGTGTCTACAGTCTACAGATGATACAGTACAGATGTGTGTGCATGTGTGTCTACAGTCATTCTGAGTGAGGGGTTTCTTCACAGTGATGATTATATGAAGCTACTCTTGTGCCAAGACAGTGTGTCTAAATCGGACCACACCTGTAATATTTGATGTATCTGAGACATAACTGCATGTTTTGTGTCACGTATTCCAACACCGCATTATGTATGTTCAGGTTCACTTTTACATGGTACACCCTAAGGAAAAAGAGTTCCATACAGTACTGGGAAATATGGTCTTGTGAACGCTTCTGGTGCAGGGTAGACCCATTTTAAAGGTCGTATACTGAACCATCGACATAAAATTTTAAAATAAAATAAATCTGAAACCAGGCGAAGAAGCATTTAATCATGTATGTGGTCATGGTTCCATTTAGAACCACTTCTTTTACTAAAGAACCCTTGGAGAACCTTCCATATGGTATAGTGTAATGAACGGTGTAGCAAAGGTTCTACCAGGAGACCCCACTTTTCTCACCAAAAACTTATAATTGTTACCATAGAAACTTCCCAAACTTTGGGAAGAAGAAACCTCTGAATGCTGCTGAGAGTCTTCTGTTAGAACTCTATATTCAAATGTAAGGCTCTGTAATGTGCAGCCGATTTAATGATGCAGAGATCAGAGCAGTGCAGCCACAGGGGGCGGTGCATGCTTTTAATGTTACCACACACACACACACACACACACACACACACACACACACACACTCACACACACACACACACACACACTTACCCATACACACAGGCCTGATCGTTAAAGTGCCTTCTCATAATGCCTCTGTCTCAGAAGTTCTGCCAAACGCTCCGACACACTGTTCTAAACACACTGCAGAAAACAACTTCTGGACTGTGATCAACTACAAACTGGCACATCACACACACACACACACACACACACGCACACACGCACACACACACACACACACACACACACACACACACACAGCCACATCTTCATTTCCATTCTGAGAGCCCTAATTCAGAAGAGTGTATTTTGGCAGAAAGCCCTTCTAGAGTCCAGTAGGATGTGGACTCAGCTTCAACTGTCCAGTGTGAGGTTGTCCCCTCAGCAATCTGGGGGTCTCTACACTCCAGTGCTGGCCCTGCAAAGAACTCAACCAAACAGCGCAGTTGGGGATGAGGTGGAGTGGTGATCATCCAACAATCTTGTGTCAGAAGGCAATCAAATCCTCACAGTTACTCTAACAAAAGCAGGACAAACATATTCATTCCCTTGATTTTCGAAGTAACAGTAAATGAGAAGGTGTCCAAATAAGTCCACTAATCTACTTCTAAAATGCAAAGAATGATTCTGTTCTGGTTCTGTGTAAAAGAAGAGGTCATTTTTGTTCGAGAACTGGGATATAACTGAGAGAGAAAAAGAGAGAGAACGAGAGAGAGAGAGAGAGAGAGAGAGAGAGAGAGAGAGAGAGAGAGAGAGAGAGACTGTCTGGTTATTTATTTTCTAAAGCTTGGCATCTTAAGTGCTGTGGTCTGTAAATGCTGAAATGGATTTTACAGAAGGCTTCTGGTGCAACATCAATCAATCTGTTCTGCAGCAGTTATCCGCACACACCCACCCGCGCGTCTGCTGCACTCCAGCGCTGGACTGGGGCTGGTTGTACTTTTTGCTTGTTTGTTTGTTTGTTTTTGTTAGTTTTTAACAGTGTCAGTCTGTGTGTGTAAAGCTGCAGCCGTGGTAGGGCAGGTCCTCGGTAGGACTGTCTTATGAAGACTTCTTCTCAGCAGCCTATTGGTTACACATCTGAACAGTGTAATGAGGCTGTGTGGTGACATGACCAAAAAGGTCCCGATATCAGTTGCATCCTCCAAATCACTCCGAATGTAGGCTGGGTTTGTCAGTGGTATATAAAGTGTCCATAGCTGTGTCCTAATCTGTGCCCTTTTCACTACTACAACGCACGAAGATCCAGATCACTATATAAAATACTATTATAGCGAACAGAATTCAACACAGTAGTGAAATCGGTCTTCAAATCTAACGTCGTGATGATTTATGGGTATTCCATGTCCAATATTGTACAAAGTTTCACACTATATATTACATTGTATTGAGCGTACTGTGCGATTGTCACAGTGCACTCAAAATGTGGCACTACGTTTCTGGACACCACTACAACATAGCAGAACTCCAAATTAGTGCACTTCATAGTGAATAGAGTGCAGTTTAGGACACAGCTCTTCACTTTGAACAGCTTCAGCTGCAGCCTAGGGTTTGGGATGCAACTACTCTGTAACACTACACTGGTATCATGCTTTACGTAAACAAACAATAAACAATGTAACAATTTATTAAACAGAAAAGCTTACTGGAACGAGCCAACAAACAGTCATGGGAGGCGTAAGCCTACTGCCACAAAAAACAAAAACAAAAAAACAAACAACACTACGAATAAGTAAGTACAAGCTTCTGGGACAAACAACCAAATAAATAAACAAACAAACAACAGTCACTGAAATTGTAAGCGAACAAGTAACAAACAAACAAACAAAAGTAACTGATAAAAGGAATTGGAAGGGACAAACCAAGAAACAAACAAACAGTCATGGGAAACATAAACCTACTGGTGCAAACAGCAAACAAACAAACAAACAAAAGCTTAACAAACAAACAAACAAAAGCTTATTGGACACACAAACAAACATCCATCGGAACAGTCACTGAAAGCGTTTGTTTGGCATAAAAAAACAAACAAACAAACAACAGTCATTGGTAACCTACTGCTGCAAACAGCCAACAAACATACACAAGCTAATTGGACAAACAAGTAAATAAACAAACAAACAAACAGTCTCTGGAGGTTAGTTGAAGCTTATTTCCTCAACAGTCACTGAAAGTTTTTGATTTGCCTGAAGAGCAAACTAACCAACAACTGAACAACCATCATAGGAAACATAAACATAAACATTGTGGATGTGTCAGCTGAGTCTCATATAAAAAAACAAACAAACAGACAAACAAAAAACCAAACTAAATAACTAACTATCTAACGAAACATCAGTCATAGGAAGCATAAGCTTATTGACATAAACCAAACAACAAACAACATCAATGGAAGTTTAAGCCTGTAGTTCCAAACAAGCAAACAACAGCAATTTCAAGTGTAGACTCATTAACCTCAAAGACCAAACAAACATAAATATGTGAGAGTATAAGTGTGTGTGTGTGTGTGTGTGTGTGTGTGTGTGTGTGTGTGTGTGTGTGTGTGTGTGTGTGAGCATAGGTGTGAGGGTGTGTGTGTATACAGGTGTGTGTGTGTGTGTGTGTGTGTGTGTGTGTGTATAGGTGTGTGTGAGTGTATACAGGTGTAGGTGTGTGTGTGTGTGTGTGTGTACCTGCATCCTCCCCCTCCTCTGGAGTATGCCGCTGTCCTCCTGCGCCTCGCGCGCTCTCTCCGTCATCCCTGCGCTCGCGCACAGAATCAAGCAGCATCAGCACGTGCTTCAGCAGGGCGCGCGAGGCGGTGGTCTCCTCTCAGCCCCCCGGCGTGACTGTCTTAATGCGCACTAAAGGCAGCAGATCAGGGGCTCGAGCTTTCCCTCCTCCATTTCACGCGCAACGGCATCCTCCCAATACTCCCACACACACACACACACACACACGAGCTGGAGGTCGCGCTTATATATGCCTGTGTGTGTGTGTGTGTGTGTGTGTGTGTGTGTGTGTGTGTGAATGAAGTGTGTGTGTGGGGGGGATACTACACAGTATGACGCGCGCGGAGCTATACTGTTTTAACCCTTTAGGCTCCAAACTGGGTTTAATCCAGAAACATGATCTAGCATTTCCACCTTAAACTACTTCGTCTGTCCAGATGTTTGTGGACACCCCTTCTCATCAATGCATTCAGATGCATTTAAGTTGCACCCATTTGCTGACACAGTGTGCAAATGCACACACAGCTTGTCTTGTCCCTGCAGAGAAGTACTGCCAATAGAATAAGATTTTCTGGAGCAGGTTTGGATTAGTAGGTATAAAGCCCACCAGCACTGCAGTGGAACTGTGTTCTCTGGAATGATGCAGCTCCATTCAACACTTGATTTGAGGAGCTGGGGATGAGGTGGGGAGATCATCCAACAAGCCGAATGCCATCAGGTCCTCACACCAGTGCTCCAAAATCAAGTGGAAAGCCTTCCAGTAGACAAATTGTTATTAATACCCTTAATGAATAAGCAGGTGTCCCAATACTTTTGTCTATATATCATACAGTATAATGTCATTCCCACTCTGAGCTGGAATGCTGCTACTGCTCTATGGAACTTTGGTGGAGTTGCACAAGCTCTCTTGCAAAAGTAGCATAATGCTGCATAAACCTCTTATTAGTGTAAAATCCTGGAATACTGCTCTACCACCTCCGTCCACATGCTTCTTTCACTTCAGATGGAACTCTCAGCTTGTTAACAAATGCATGTGTACAACTGTCCACGAGGGCCATGATTTGCATTTACTGCAGTGGCGTTAAAGTGATTTACATTCTCCAACTGTAGGGGGAGCCCAGGAGCAAACAATGCTAGTTGCTATACAATGATACACCTTAGTCATGAATGTTGAGGGAAAGTGAAGGGCTGTTCCTTCACTCCCCCAACCCTCACGTCTGGTCCAGGGGAATGAATTCTTTAGGCCTTGGCTGCAGGTAGAGGCCAATTGTGTGACAACAGATGTCTCCCAAAGCCTTGGCTGCCACCGAGGTAGGCTGCTTTCTCGGCCACTACGACACAGAAAGCTGTTCCAAAGCAAAGAACCCTCCGTATACAGCCTAGAAATGCAGCCTACGTTCACAGCGATGTGGAGGATGCAGCTCATGTATCCTTTGAGCTACATAAACCCATAAAGAGAAGAAAAAGACAACAGACTACTGTTCAATTCTTTTGACTACGGTTCATCACCTTTCTAGTGATGTGACTACACAGTGGGGTTAGACTTTTGTCCATTTGTGGGACCAATCGGCTACTAAGGGTGTTTCACACCCTTGATGATGGCAGGAAGAGCTCGGAAACTGATTGAGTCCTATTCTTTTGGCAGTACTTCCCCACAGGCACTAGACAAGATGTCTATCAGCAATGGGTACAACTTAAAGCAGCTGAATGCCTTCATTAGAAGGGGTGTCCATAAATATTTGGACGTATAGTGTGTAATATATAGTAAACGCTGCATATTGGGCGATGAAGATCATTTCCAGTGGAATGCTGAAATGGATAAAGCCATATTAGATGCATATATGAGGTGATATGGATTTTTACAGTGTACTCTACTCCACAGGTCTACAGTTACACACTGTAGCCCACTGTCATGAGCAATTTGTCAGTTCTACCGCACTGTACACCACTGAAATGGAGCTACAGGGGTTTCCAATAAAGTGGCCAGTCAGTCTGTTCTGGATATTTCTCTGTGTTCTCCACAGGCCAGCCCACATCCTTTCTCAAATATCACTGCAGACTATATTTATGCTGGTTATTCGATCTGATAATGGGAGCTACCGCTGTGCTCTGTACGATCTTATTGTATAGTGCATTTTTACCCGTCACGATCACTCTTCACGCTGTTATTTATGTGATACACCCCCCCCACACACACACAGGGGACTCGACTGTAATCAGCCGTACACACATATAGTTGCACCCACGAGGCATCTGCAGTGAAACACTCAGCTTCTGTGGAAAATGTGGAAGCAGAAAATGAGACAACACACAGCCAACAATGTACAAACACACAAAAGCAGAGACAGGAACCATCTAGGAACTGTTACTGAGCCTCAGTGAGCGAAGCTCCAGCCCTGCACTGATAAAGGAGGTAAGGTGACAGGTGTTCTGTGGAAACCCACACAATGAACTGGACGTGCAGATCAATTCCACCCACATTACTGAGAAACCTAATGTATATTCAGAGACAGCTGGACCGGTGTTACAGTTGTGTTAAATGTTTGCTTTTTCAGGTTATTTATCTTTAATATTTTTAGATGGTGCCTGTCACACTCCTGTCCGGTTCCATGTCTTTCCCCGTCTGTCTCTGTTCTGTTCTGCTTTGGCTCTATTTCTATCAAGGTCTTGTCTTGGTCTTTGTCCCGCCCCATCATCAGTGTTCCCACCTTTGTAGCCCTGCCCTCTTATTATCTTCTCCAGGTGTGTCTACTCTGTGTATGTCCAGTGTGTCTTGGTCATCGTGTGTCTTTAGTTGGGTTAGTTTTGTCTCCTTGCTCTGTTTGTCTTTTGTGGTCTGTTTTTTACTTTGTATTTTGTTTTGTTTTGTTAATAAATCTTGGGTTTATGTCCACCTCCTGCTCCCCGTCAATCATGACAGTACTTCTGTCAGCCTTTTTGAAGTGATAGCTTTTTCAGTTTTCATATTCTGCCATTCATTTTAGCCCATCTGCAGTTCATCAGCTCCACGTTTCCGCGGCAGCCGTCGCATGGTGGTCCCTAACCAGCCTTGTGAATGGATTGTTGCCGGTTTGATTCCCTGAACTGACAGGACACGACTGTGCCCTTGAGTAAGACTCCCCAGCTGGGGACAGGGCTGCCCAGAGCTCTGGGTACGTGCACTCACTACACCTTAGGGTTAATCTAACTACACCAACAAGGGGGTTTCCAATAAAGTGGCCAGAGGTTATATGCAGTTTAATGTAGACAGAATTTAGAAGCTGTGTGCTGCTCTAACCTTTAACACTAAGAGAAGAACACACAGTCATTTTCTTCTCCAGCTGTAGAGGTGATTTCTGTGCACTGTTTCCGAAAAGGGCAAAGCAAAATGGCCTGGGGTGTGAGTGCATACATTTACTCCACCAATACGAAATAACAGATGACCAAGCTTGTGCGTCATGATGTCATCAAAACAGCTCCGCAACCCTTTTTAGACAGGATACTTTTTTAGACACAACACTATTTCTGGCAACAAGGATAAAAGAGCATTACGAGCAAAGGGACACCTCTGAGCTACAGCAGCCGACTGTAGACCCTAAGCAGATGGTGGATAATAGAGCTATTATTGTAGGAACGCACACAACCCCACACACACTAATTTGCTCCCCTCTATAACTGTAAAAATAAACCAGTTAAAACAGTAAAAGTCAGTGTTGCATGCTGGTATGCTTTTTTTTAAGGATATTTAGCCTAATTTTTTTTCTAGCTGGTGCCTGTCACGCTCCTGTCCAGTTCCAGTCCAGTTTTGTTTTGGCTCTGTTTCTTTACAGCCTTGTCCTGTCATCAATGTTCCCACCATTGTAGCCCATCCCTCTTCTTATCTTCTCCAGTTGTGTCTAGTCTGTCTGTCTATGTTCTGTGTCTATGTCCAGACCAGCATAACCAACTAAAACCATCTTAGACCAGCATAAATGAGCCTAAACCAGCAACAGACAAACATGAACCATCTTACACCAACATACTGTATATCAGTACCAGACTAACATAACCCACTGCCAGAGTAGCATAAACCATCTTAAATCACATAATCCAGTAGCAGACCAGCACAAACCAGTACCAGACTAGCATGAACCATATAAGACCATTTAAGAGGCTCGGACCTGGATGTCTGCAAAGCTGCTTTGTGACAATGGTTCTGTTGTAAAAAGCCCTATTTAAATAAACTTGATTGATTGATTGATTGAAGACCAGCATAAACCAGCACCAGACTATCATAAATGATCTAAAGTTACCATGACCAGTACCTGACAAGCATGAACCATCTAAGACCAGCACAAACCAGTACCAGAGTATCATAAACCAGTAAAACACATGCACAAACCAGTTCCAGATTAGCATAAATCATCTGAGGTCAGCATTAACCAGCAATGGCAGGACTGAAGCACAAAGCCTCCACACTTGCACCTGACCATCATCGGACGCCAAACAGAATCCAGTCCACGCCTGTTTGCCGTGTTTTCATGCCTTCACATAACCACTGCTCCCAGTTTCTCCTAAAAGCTTGGTCAGAGTGACCTAGATGGTGGGCAATCCATTGAAAGACCACCCTGCTTCCTCAGTCCAATTATGCACCCCCTCTCATTTTCTGTCTTTGAGAGTGTTGTAGAGGAGTGTTTAGAAGTCTCTCTCGCCAAGAGGTACACTACCCAAAAGTAGCCTCTGAGCATCTATCTGGGTGCTTTCGACTTTAATGACATTTTGTCAGTGGCCTACTGCCACGGCCCTACGTGAAGCTCTCAGCCACGACATCCTAACCACGACGGCGGTGTGTGGCCAGTGTCCTCTTTTTTCAAAACAAAACAATCACCCTATTAAAGGGAAGAACGGAGCACACTAATATGAGTGCTAACTAGTGTTTCTTTAAACCCACACTGCAGGATGGTGGACTAATGAGCACCGTAAGCATTATTCCAGCCCATTTTACTGCATGTTTCTTCACACTAATGATGCCCTGGGTGAACCACAGCTCTGTGTTCTGCATTCCCATTGGACATTCCTCACTACCTCACACAGAAGTGGGTCAAAGTCTGGCAGCCACTGAATACAGTTGCAGACAACTGTACGTACAGGAACTGGGAGCGATGCAGGGAGAACTGAGCGAGATGTGGGGAGGAGAGGGAAGAAGAAGAGAGGAAAGCTGAGGTGAAGATCAGGTGAAGAAAAGAAGAAGGGAAAAAGAAATGATCCAGATACTGTATGACAGTGTATGGGAATCCAAAGCTCTCCAAGGTTTCTTATCATGCAAGCAGTGACCCTTGTTGGTGAATGGCGGTCACTACAAGCAATGAAACTAATTGATCTCCCTACCGTAGACACTTTTGACTTCTTTTTCAATGAAATATTGTTCCCTGTGGACTTTAAAAGACAATGTACCATATAATACAACAGTCTTTAATACAGAGACCTTTCATTTGCTTAGTAAATAAGATTTTCATTAGAAGCTGATACTAATTGGGTTTTTTGCCATTTGACACTTAACTTCCCAACTGCTCAACGAGCAGTGTTGGATACACTGAGTGTTTGCAAGTTTTTGCTAGTTTTCCCACCTACAAAGAATGGAGATGTCTGTAATTTTTATCGTAGGTACAAAAATCCAGAAAATCACATTGTGGGATTTTTAATTTGCATTTCATCGCAAATTATTTTCTCCACAGTATATCATAAAGAACTGTTAACATATTGTAAGCAGATGTAGGTCTGCTGGCTTAAGAAAAAACAATAATGAATAGGTCTATTATAAAATGATGTAAAATATATATTTTGAGATGAACTAGTAAATTTATCAAATCGGAAAATATATCAAACTTAAAAATGACATAAAATAAAATAAAATAATAAAAATAAAATCCAGGTCTGACATAAAATGATATAAAATGTATAAATTAAATAAAATATATTATTTTTGAGATTCACTAATAATGTCATGAATTCTAAAAATATATATAAAATATAAAATATGGAAGAAAACAAATTATGAAAGTTATGAAATCTAGGTCTTACATGTAATGATTTAAAATGGTATCAAATTTATTTAGATGCACAAGTAAAATTGTAAAATCTATGTCTGATATAAAATGATTTAGCTGAAAATGTTGCCGCTGAAACTGAAAATGATGTACTATTTACTAAAGAAGTCATTACATTGAGGGTAACAATGAACAGTACTAATGAATAATACCTGTATCGTCAAACAAGCCATAGCTGTTTGTGTGCTTATACATGAGAATAAAGACGCCCCACTGAGTCTAAGGACTCTTGATATAACGAGAAGCGGAAAAGTACATGTAATCTAATTATCACAATTGATGAGTTGAGTATTACAGGAACAGCACCCTGATCCAGCCAGGAAACAGACAAAGACCCATAATGAATGGGATTAAGGCCCTGATATCCCTGACATCACCTCGTTGACCCACTGGTACCTAGGTCACTTATGTTATTTAGAGCATGGTGATGGCCTTCACCTCAGTGAAGATGAGTTGAATAACTGGAAAGTTCACACTTAACATCATGACTCATTCAGGATTCAATGATTAATTCATCTAATCTCTACAGTTCTTCTCTATTTTAAACTACATGGAGTGTGTTAGTGTTGCTGATGAAAACCAGCAGTGAAAATATATTTATTGGTTAACTTTACTCAGTGGTGGACAGTAGTTCACACCTTTTCTAGTGCAGGAACCCTCCCAAGGGATCAATAAAGTTCTCTTCTATTCTCTTCTCTTCTCTTCTCTTCTATTCTATTCTATTCTATTCTATTCTATTCTATTCTATTCTATTCTAATATATCACTTACTTTCAAAAAAGGCATTTTTTCCAGAACACATGTTGATTGCATATTTCATTAAATCCAAATTAAATTTAGATTCTTGATTGTCAGGAGGTCATAAGATTGAATCCCATCAATGCTATGAACCCAAACAAATGCACTAGATTCTGCTTAACTAGATGCAGCTCTGTCTATTGGGACGCAGTTTGGGACAGTATATAACATATAAAGAAAGTGTGCTTTACAGTGATGTTATACAAACCTGTTCAGAGCTGTAATGCCTCCAGTCTGCCATGTTCAGCAGAGCGATGGTCTATGTTGCCTCACATACCACAAATAAAAGACTAAAACATCCAGCCCTGACGTTTAGGCCTACAAATGCTGAAAGTAAGCAGGTGTGACAGGACTCTTTCTTTCAGCAGATAAGGATTCACTTTGTCTTGTCACGATTGTTTCTCTTTCAGATAAGTCAGGCGTGTATTTTGGGGAGCTTCCAGACTCCCGGAGTCAGCGTTATGTCTGCGTTTGGCTGACGGCCAGGAGTTTTTATCCTGCAGTGCTTGCACACCTCTAATCTCAATCTTAGCTGTCCTGATTTCAGTAAGGATCTCTGCATGCAGTGTTACCTGCAGCGGTACAACCATGATCTTATGAGGTCCAGTGCAAGAAAGTATTCTTCTGTATATTCATTTTTCTTTCAAATGTACAATAAAATTTACTTTATTAGAAGTTAGTAGATGTTCTAACATTTTAAATACATAAGCACTTCATTCTGGATATTATTAGTTTTTGGAAAAATGAAACTAAAAGGAAAAAGAACTAAAACAAAACTGAGCAGAATTCCAGACCTTCAGGACTGGAGTTTACTCCTATGAAGTTATGGAGGTGCGACATTAATGTTATATGTAAGTCACTAGTAATGCATCTCTAAACTGTCCAGCTGTTGTAGAAAAGAGGAAACCATGCCATGCTCCCTGCCTCTCCATGTATTCCTCATTATCCAGGGTAATGATTAGCCCATCACCAGCCCAGTAGGGCTCTTCTAATAGAATTAAACCCAGAAGTGTCCAACTGAGTGATCCCAGCTTAGCTTCTCCAGTGCTAGGCCATCTATTCCCCTGACCATTGACGTAACCTATCTAGCAGCTAATTAGGGGGATTTGACGTGTCATGGGATGGGGCAGACAAGGAGAAGGAGGTTATAAAGATTAGGAAGGATCAGACAGAGGCTTTCTGTTGTGAATGGAGGACGTGACAGCAGCGAATCTTTTCCTTTGGCTGAAGAGCCGCACTGACTTGAAGCATCACCAGTTCAAGGATTCTACACTAGACTGGACAGCTGCTCTCAACTGAAGATACCACTGGCATCTCAGGTCCATCAACAGCCTGGAATATTAACCAAGATCAATTCTGATGTAATATTCAGGACATTGGACCAATAGTGGACTGCCTCAGCTGGACTCCCTGAAACACCAACATCAGGACCAGACGGGTATTGGAACACACTGAAGCTGAAGCGAACAAACTCTTGGACTTGTTGAGGAACCATGGAGCCAATTGCAC
The DNA here is from genome assembly GCA_034509495.1 of Acestrorhynchus altus. Lineage (NCBI taxonomy): Eukaryota > Metazoa > Chordata > Actinopteri > Characiformes > Acestrorhynchidae > Acestrorhynchus > Acestrorhynchus altus. Next base: position 47,995,731 of record CM067502.1, read on the forward strand.
AAGTTGTATCCGGAGCAGAAGTTTCGATACCTCGGAAGGTATTGAAAGTAGCTCCTCGTGGAGCTTCCACACACTTTGTGGGGAGCACCATTGTCATCTTGTCCTCCTACGCGGTGGCGACACTAGCCATGAACTGTGGGAAAAAACTTCAGGAGCAAAGACTGAAGCCGGAACCCAGCTAGAGTCTCTAGGAACTCGGAATACTGTTGTGGAACGCTGTGTATTCATAGTGTAGAGACTAACAAACAATCAAAACCACTTATTTTTCTACTGGGATCAAAACAGACTAGTCTGGACAAATTCAGGATTCACATGGATTTCTACTGTGCTGTATTTTTTCATCCACGTTTATAGATTTTATAGAGAACAGCTGCCAAACAGTGTCAAAAACCATGTCTAAGAGATTATTTAACAACTAAAATGGTTTGAGGAGTAACTGTCTATACTGTATTTTATTGTATTAGTTTTTGAAGCTGTGAGGATTTGATTGCATTCAGAGACATGAGCATTAGTAAGGATGTTGGATGATCACCGCTCCACCTCACCTCCATCTTCCCAACCCATCCCAAAAGTACTAGATGGAGCTCCATCATTCCAGAGAACACAGTTCCATGTTCCACAGCTCAGTGTATCTAAGAACATTTATTCAGTGTATTTTAGTACATAATGATCAAATAAACAATTAAATGTGCATCTATTAATGACTTTAACACTGTGTATTTCTCAAATTAAGAGGGCTTTTACTTTCATTGTTTGTTTGTTGTGTGTTTTATTAGGTATTGGGTTGATTTATTGAATTTAATTTGATCTACATGTGTGAGTGAACCTATTTCAGGTTTTTTACCATAACAATGGTATCAACAACCATCAAAGCTTCGAGCTTCAGTGACTCAACTGATGGGTCAAGCTGAGTCTTTAATCACCGTCTGAGGACTGTCTCGTCCAGGTGTAGCGTGACGTATGTACTGTATGTAGCTGTTAAGCATTATGCAGTTTTTGTTTCTAGGTATTAGTGTCATTTAAATATTATGCATACTATTTTAAGATAAGTAGAGAATTTGATAAAATGAGTCAAAAGTTAATAAAATTAATATTATCATGCATGGTTATTGTGTGATTGCTTATCATGTTCACTTGCAAAATATACTCTTGCCTAAAAAATAGTTGCACCCAGAAGGAATCAACTGATTGCAAAACATGACTGCAATATCTGTCATATCTGGGATTTCAGAAGGTGCAGAGAAGTGTCATTAGATAGTATTGCTGTGTTTAGGGTTGTATAAGCATCTGTGTGTATGTATATCCTTTTTTTCCGAGAACATATTAACAGTTTGAAGTTTAAAGCTACACTATGTAAGATTTTGAGCATCTTTATCTTGTCAGCACGGCACCATGTACTCAGTTACATACAATGTGTTACTCCCGCATTTGTCTTGGTGGAGATGACCAACGAATCCATGTGTGGAGGCACAGTGGTCAGCATGAACGGTTTGTTGTCATGCATCACAGGTCCAGAAGGCCTGGTGTCATAGTGTGGGTGCAGTTTCGTATGATGCCAGATGACCTTTGATCTTTATTACAGACACTTTGTGCCCAACATTACATTAATGAGGTCCAGCAAGCAGTGGTCGTCCCTTTTCTGAACACACACTCCGGTGCTTTATTCAGGACAGGACGACGCTCATGGGATGGATCATCACAGGACACCAAAAGGAACCTCTACAACTCCATGCAGAGACGTGAGGCATGTTGAGTTAAACGCCGTACTGAGAGACACGACTTCTGTATGTGTAGATCAATAAATACTGATCAGATTAGACTAAATGTAATCAATTACTGTTCCTAACAACCCACACCTCATTCTGGCTGCATTACTGTGCCTTTAATAAAACATTTATAAAGCCAGTTCTTACACCACACATGTTTTTAGTGTTCAAATTCACAAAATATTAAAATTAAACATTTTTATTTATTTTATAATTTTGCATAAAATAATGTAGTAAATCATAATAATCTCAATATGAGGATACAATGAATTAACCCAATACATTAAATTAATCTAACAAACCATGACATTGTTGATAAAAGTCTTAACTGTTGTTTTAAATTTCAGATCTGGACATAATAAAAGTTCGCGCCAGTTTGAATAACGAAGAGCACCGGTGCACGTAGCAAATTACCCACAACCTGCATCGCTATAGCTATTTGAAAACGTATTTAAAATAAAAACATATCGAGAGAGATAAAGGGCAAAAACATATTATTCCAGGGGACTTTTATTTTGCCATGCGGCTTAACGGAGTGGCGGTTATGAGCGAAGCCATCAAAGATGGCGTCTGTGAGCTTCGTATGAAGCGAGCTTCCAGCGTTTTTGCTCTGAATTGACTGAATTCGAGCTTTTCTCTGCTGAGGTCGAGGAGGATATGCAGTGAGTATTCACGGACTTCAGTCTGCAGCAGGTTTGGGTCAGAATTAAAGGCAGGAAGTTGGTCAAACTGGGACGTAAACACTGCTCGGCCTCAGTGAGGCCTGTTTGGACCGAGGCTGGTTTTAGTTTATATTTTAAAGACTAAAGGCTTGAACCTGTGGGTTAAACCCACCCCGTGGCTTAAGACGTGGTGGTAGTAAAGCTCTGAACTGCCAGACCTTCTGCTCTTTGCTGTGAGAAGCTCAAGTAGCTTTTAGTTCAGTTCAGTCCATTCATTGATTCACTGCCAGAAGCTGAAACCCAGCAGAACCAGATTGGGCTTTTTATCTGCTTCTGAATCCAGTCTAAGCTTGATTCATCACCCAATACAGGAGTCAGTCCATGTGGTTTGAAAGCTGGATGGTTCTTCTCAGCAGATCCCTCAAATATTCTCTATAATTCTGCATAAATATGAGCTGAAACCTCATCAGATCTTCACACCAGCCTCAAAACTAGAGAAGGGCACTTAAATCACAGTTTCTCATTTATTGACTGAGATAATTTCACTCTCAGCGCTTCCATTTTTGCACATTTAATTATCTTGTAGCCTTATTCCCAAATGGGTTCAGTTCATTTTTCAGCATGGCTCAACTGATTTTTTGCCTTCTTTGGGTGCTGTGTAAAACGCCCCGTGTTCACACGTGCACAGACTGAGAAATCCGAGAGTGCTCCGGTTATACGTGCACGGAGTGAAAACAATGACTGTTTTTAATGTGATTCCTAGACCATGTCTTTATCTAGTAAAGCCGAGTTTGCTGTTTATCTGTTTACGTGGCCACTGAGTAATCAGATAACTACAGAAATCTTATTGTGTGTTTACATGCACTTGATAATTCAGTGTTCTTTGATTTGTTGGCGGTTGAAGTCCAAATAAGTCAGCAGATGATCTCATCGAAATTCTACTCACAGGATCCCACTGAGTTTTTCAGGACTGAGTTTGTGAGCTGACTCTCAAGAGAATGTTTAATACTAGAGTTTACTCATTTATAAGCACCACTATTGACCATTGAATATTTATATACTTAGATAACTCCAAGTTATCTTTGCTTCATGGATAGAGAGAGAGACCACATAATGTGGTGGGAGACCATCAGTATAAAATGCTGAAATTGTTTATAAACACCAAAATAATAACCACGACATTTGATATTCATACCTGTGTTCATCACATTGTTCTGTGTTCAGGTGATGAAGCGGGGCCGGACGGAGCAGATCCAGTACGCAGTGACGCAGTACCTGAAGAGGCGTCAGTATGTGGACACTGATGGCTCGCTGAAAGGAGCCAAGCTCTCCCAGTCTGCTGAGGAAATGGCAGCCAGTCTAACAGGTATGGGTGTCACACATGTTGTTTTAAACATAATGTATAAAACGTCCCTACATTCATGTAATATGATTATTTCGACCAATAATTAGTCGTTATTTTAAAATGTGCAGATGTGTGTGTTTAAAACGAAAGAATGTCTTTCCCTTTCTAGTCCAGACAGAGTCTAGCTGTGCGAATGTGGTCTCTGCAGCTCCCTGCCAATCGGACCCTCAGCAGTATGATGCTCAGTTCTCAAGGTTACGGACGTTCCTGCTGGGTGAGTGACAGTAACTGTTTATTCATGTCTATATTTGAGGTCAGTGTGAATGGGGGGGGGATGGACATCAGGCCTCATTGTTAACATATAGTCTGATTTTAAGTAAATCAGAATTTGTCAGTAACTCAATCATACATACTTAAGTAATCAGTAATCAGGTCTCTGCTTTGCAGACAACCAATAAGCTCACAGAACAAGACATGATGTAACCGTCCTGTAAAAACTTCATGCTTCATGATTGTGTGTTTACATGCACTCGGTAATCAAATATTCTTAGATTTGTTTGCGAAGAAAATCCTAATAAGTCATCAGATGAGCACAGAATATTGTAGAACTCTCTGTTTGGGTTGTAGATTACATTTTTTTCCTCTCTCTCAGAGGCGGAGGTGCCGCTGGCGAGTGAGGTGAGCGTAGTGCTGTTTCCGCTCTTCCTCTACCTGCACCTGGACATGGCACGCTGTGGCCTGAAGGGGGCAGTAGATGCATTCTATAGTCGCTTCCACTCCCTGTTCCAGCAGGATGTGGAGCAGAAGGCTATTGTGGAGCTGCTTCGTGGAGTACTAACAAACCAGGTGAGTCATCCCCACATCTACGTCTCCACAGGTGAGCTGGGAATCACACAGTGTGGTGTTGGAGCTGCCTTGGTTATGGAAAGAACAATGCTGAGCAGTTTCATGGTGTAGAACCAGGCTTGTTCTTCCTTTCCCAAAGAGTTCTCTGTTTTGCAGGACGTGGTCTCCAATTCTAAACTCAGCACTCTGCTGGACCACAAGTACGTGGTCCACCTGACGGACCAGGCCTACAGTTACCTGCTGCGTTATCTGCAAAGTGACGACAACAGCGCCATCTGCAGGGTGCTCAGCACCCACCTACAGGTGATTTGACACATTTCAGGCTGTTTTTTAATGTAATAAACGTGATGTTTTTGTTTTCCACCCTTTACATTTGAGAACAGTGTGACTGGAGGAACATTTGTAGATCATACTGTATATGAAGGAGAAAGAGAATCAATTGTTGGTTAAAGAATCATAATTCAATTGATTTGAGAACCGAGCGTTTACTTTTCCGCAGATCGAGGTGACTGCTGTGCGCCGAACGGACTACCAGCTCTATGCGGCGGGGCTTAACAGTGGAAATTCCAACTCCACCTCCACCACCTGGGCGGGTGTCGATGGGGCAGAGGGAGCAGAGCCTGTGGAGGTTACAACGGGGCTACCTCAGAACGAGGCAGCTCTGGAGGCTCTTCAGGACTGCATTAAACGTGTGCGGGAAGGTCCCCCATCATTAACAACCGTGTGTTTCTACGCCTTTCAGCACACTGAGCAGCTCCTCAACACGGCCGAGGTTTCTCCCGACAGCCGGCTGCTTGCTGCTGGCTTCGATAACTCTGCCGTTAAACTGTGGAGCCTGCGGGCCAGGAAACTGAAAGCAGGCCCTCATAAAGCAGATGTGGCCAAAATCCGTCTTGCCTGTGACGTACTGGAGGAGCAGGTGATCATGCTGAACTTATCATCTCTGCTGTCTGAGGAAGCCTTTCTACTAAATTTCGGAGCATTGCTGTTAGGATATGATTGCGTGTGATATGAATGTGTGTGTGCATCTGTGTCAGTAATGGGTGCAACTGTAGCTGCTAGCTTTGATTGCTTTGAGCACACAGTTCCTCTTACATGGTGTCATGGATTAAGCCTAGTCTTGGACTTATTTGCTGTGATAAACTAGCATTGAAATAAAAATGCTCTAATATTTTACCCACAAACGCCTGTTTTTTCTCTCTCCTCTCAGGCGGATGAAGAAGATGCCTCAGGTAGTGAGATAAAGACCTTGCGTGCCCACTGTGGCCCCGTATACCGCACTGCCTTCCTGACCAACAGCTCTGGGCTTCTGTCCTGCTCTGAAGACTCCACGGTGCGTTACTGGGACCTGAGCAGCTTCACTAATGTCGCGCTGTACCGTGGCCACGCCTACCCTGTTTGGGACGTTGATGTGAGCCCCTGCAGCCTGTACTTCTGCACAGCATCACAAGACCGCACGGCACGCCTCTGGACCTTTCAGCGCACTTACCCTTTGCGCGTTTACGCGGGGCACCTGTCGGACGTCGACTGTGTGAAATTTCACCCTAATTCTAATTACATTGCCACAGGATCCACGGACAAGACAGTGAGACTGTGGAGCACTCAGCAGGGTAGTTCCGTCAGATTGTTTACAGGGCATCGAGGCCCTGTTCTCTCCCTAGCATTTTCACCAAACGGAAAGTACTTGGCATCAGCTGGAGAGGACCAAAGGGTCAAGTTGTGGGACCTGGCATCTGGTACGCTGTTTAAAGACCTGCGGGGTCATGCGGACAGTGTAACGAGCCTGTCCTTTAGTCCGGACAGCGCTTTGGTGGCCTCGGCTGCTCTGGATAACTCTGTGCGTGTGTGGGACATCCGTAACACTCACAGCGGGGCAGCGGCCACGGCGGATGGATCGAGCGGAGAACTGGTGGGACTGTACACAGGCGAAACTAGTGGAGTTCTTAATGTCCAGTTTATGGCGTGTAACCTGCTGTTGGTGACCGGGACAGCTCTGGAGAAACAAGAGCAATGACAGTGTTTTGTTTGTGTTTGTGTGTCTCAAAAAACTAAGTTAAACTGATCCTAGAACTGCTGGTTCAGCCCACAGCAGAGGTTTCATGTCCTCATTTTGTGTATGTGTGTGTGCCGACTGAAGTGCCAAATGGCTTCTTACCGGACAAAGTGTGCAGTGTGTAAACCATCATCTGACCAATAGACCTTATCGTTCTGTAGTTGATTTGAGGCCCAAACAGGCTGTTTTTCTGGACAGTTTAAAAATACAGGTGTTTCAAAGGGTTCTTTAAATGATGCCATAGAAGAAGCACTTGGTTCCATTAAGAACATCTACAAACTGCAATCATCCCATCCTGTGCTAAACAATCATTTTCCAAAGCTAATGTGTTTGGACTTGGTTACATTTTTTTCTCGCAGTGAAACACAGGACTGAAATAAGCATGTCCTGCACATCATAAGCTCGTGGTTGTGGGTTCAATCCCTGATTGGTGAATTTGAAGTTTGGTGCATTGGCTTTCTTTGGGTTCTCCAATTTCTCCCAATAATGGTATTTTTAAAGTCCATCCTGTGTGTGTGTGTGTGTGTGTGTGTGTGTGTGTGTGTGTGTGTGTGTGTGTGTGTGTGTGTATCTATATAGGAAGCAAGATGTGAGTTAGAGACTCATCCTGTTTAAAACACTGAATGGGCTTTTCAGGAGCAGGGTGGGAGTATTTCGCAAATATGCACAATTGGTCCGATCTGACTCATCTTAGCTCCTCTTTGCCAATCGATATGAGTGAATTCAGAATTCCTTGGAATCTACTGTAATTGATAGACTAAGAAGAAAGAGGAATTGACATTAGTGATCTTCTAGCCCTTCATCAGTGGTTGGTTTCTAAATACCCTCTACTGATCTAGGATCAGTGTCTGTTTTTATCTTAATCTTTCGAACCCTGGGTTTATTATTCTGTTATTAATCCTGTTATTAATGCAGAAACTACTGGAGCAGATTGTTGTGGAGTCCCACAGCGATCAGTTGTAGGGTCTGAAACTGATTATGAGACAACCATTCGGAGAACTGAAGTTTTGGCCATGAAGAAATGAAGCTCGTATAGATTCAGGCGAGTTTCATGGGCTTTTGAGTAATTGAGTTTGATTCAATCTGATATTTAAGTTTTTCTGCCAAGAACGAAGTGTTATTTTTGTGATGTTCAACAAGCCCCTTTGTATTTTTTTATATGGATGTAGTCAACAAGTTCCAATGAGAGACCTTTGAAAATAAGTTCCATTTGTTGGAGAGGTTTCTGTAGACTGCACTTTGGATCTTTTCAGCGAGTTTAAGAAAAGAATAAGTGGTGGATCTGAAATTCATGATTTTTCATGTAAGCTTGTAAGTTGTCTCCTTAGATGCTTCAGCGACATTCATTCTCAGCTTTCTCATGTGCTTAGGGTTGTTGAGTCTAAGCAGTAAATGATGGAGAGGTTGCAGTTTCTACACTGTTAAAAGTATGAGGTCCTTGTACATTTTGGAGGTTCTTCGATTTGAATCTTTGGAGGAACCTCTGAGTGCTTCAAGAAACACACGAAAGAAACTATTGTCCTTATACTGAAGGTTCCTTCAAGCAACTTAAAAGGTTCCTCCACAGTTTCTAGTTGAATATGTTCTTGTTAGTCTTCCCGTTATAAAACCAGCAGCTGCAGACTCTCTAATACTCACGTCACACTCTTAAATAAAGGTGTTTTTTCAAGTAATGCAGTTAAAGAACGAAGCTTCTTTTTCAAAACTTTCTATGGAACCAAACTGGTTCTTCTATGGCATTGCTCAAAGAGCCATAGACAAAAGTATGGGGACGTCTGTTCATTCCTTTAAAATCAAGAGTATTAAGAGGTTTATCCTGCTTTTCTTGGACTAACTAGAATTTGGAGAATTGAGGGTTTGATTGTATTCAGCGATGAGTCCGACAAGTATGTGTCAGTAATGGTTGCAACACAGCTGAATGCATTCATTAGAAAGGCTATCTGTCCACAAACATTTGGACAGATAGCATGATGATTCCTAAACCTGTCCACAGTAGGAAGTCTTTTGCTTTAGGTTCCGCCACACTGATGCGCTCATTGTTCAGCCCATTTCAGTCACTAATGTGTGAATGTCGTCGAGTCACCGCAGGAAAGAGTAACGATTACAGTGAGAACTACTTTACAGGTGAGCTCGTTATGTCCAGTAGGGAACAGGTCTTGTGTTGCATTCAGACTGCGTGCTACACATTTTTGTCAGGGTGGAGAGGAGAGTATTGTTGAAACAAAAATGTCTGACGTGCATCTGTTACTTGTTTGTGACTCATTCTGCCACCATCCAGCTGTGAGGATGTTTTTTTCGTACTAGTTTTCTCATCTTTTCAAATGTACCTTTGTGTCCGTGGTGGCTGGTTGGCACTGTTATAGCCAGACTTGTGCCACCATGTCTGTAGACATGTTGAGAAGCATGCATTTGTACTTTTTTCAAACCTGCCTACGGAATCCCTAATTTGTATTGTAGTTAAAGCTGTAAATATATTTTGTAATGCCTTATATCGTCTAATGAGTTATTTTGTTACAGTTCTGGGTGGAAGGTTACACACTTTTAATGAAAATGCCCGTCTTGGCAGTATTGGCCAATCAGTGAATCAGTGGGAAAGAAGGTGGTGCATGGGTTTTTATGTTTCTGGAGGGTTTTTGAAAATCGACATATCAAAAATGTTCAGCACAACTAATGCAGGGTGTGCCTGTGAGGGGGCGGACACAAAGAACCAGTCCCTCTCCTGGTCCTGAAGACTGTATGACACATGACACACCTGAAACAGGTTAAGAGGAGATTCCAGGACGTGTTTAAAAAGGCTCAGTTCCTTCCACATCAGAGAGAGGACGCTGGAAAGATGTTTGAGCAAGGCACTATGAGCGGACACATGAGCCTGGAAGCACTTGGGACATAGTAGCCTAATAATAACATATAGCACTTAGAACCTGATCTGTTCTTATGTCTTTTGTTTGGGTGCCTGGTGCTTGTCTGATGTAAATAGAGGCCACTTTGGGTTGCTCAGGCATGTTTCTGTTTTGGTAGCCATCATCAATCTTCTGGGAAAAATTCCTGTCGGATATTTGACCACAGTTCTTCGCAGAGCTTGTAGTTCAAATAAAGGTGTTAATTTTCTGGCAAAGACAGTGAACACTATGACTGCAGATTGGCACCTTTTGGCACCATGCCCAATGCCAGATATGAAATCCTCACAGCAATTCTCCAGAATGTATTAGAAAGCCATCCCTGGACACTAGAGGCAGTTACTTCAATAAAAGCAGGATAAACGCTTCCTAAATTTCCGAAGATTTCGGAAGAAACAATGATTAAGCAGATGTCCCAGTACTTTAGTCCGTATTGTGAAATTTCAACAGGGTGGCCTTTGGAAAGGTCAGTGTTACTCTGCTTTAATGTGTGATTGTGGTCATTGTCCTGTTGGAACACCCAGTTGTGTCCAGGTTTCAACCATCTAGCTGATGGTTTGAGGTTATCTGAAGAATTCTCAGGCAGCCCTACTTTTTCACTATTCCATTCATTTTGTGCAGTGAAACGTTTCCACTGGCAGCACATCATCCCCAATGCATGATGCTCCCGCCACCATGCTTAACAGTTAACTATCAAAACGTCTTCCAGAGGGCTTTCTCTTTGTCCATGTGGTCAACTGCACACTTTATTTGAGCTAGAAGTTGTCAATTTCAGAGCAGGGTTTAATTCTTTGACGGCGTCCTCTCCTTATAAAACTCAATGAAGTATAGAGTTGACAGGTTTTTATCAAGACATTGGTGAACTGATGGCAGATCCCAGTTTACCTGTACTTGTGTCCACTTGTTTGAACTGGAATCTGAAGTAGGTTAGAAATGGCTTCAAGAGACGTTCCTGACTTGCAGAAATCTGTGATCATCCTTCTCAGATCTGCACTGAGCTCACGTTGTGCTGGTCAATCCTTGGCCGTGGCCTTGACATATTAAAGCTTTCAGCATCACCCAGTAAATTTAATTCTATTTAAGATTAGTTGTTAATCATTCTGCCCCAAAGAAGGGTCAAAGTTTAATGGTCACCGAAACCACAATATTGCCACGATATTCTATGATGAAGTCCATGAAGAAGCACAACTGACGGAAGCTGTAATTGAAGTAATACTGATTATTGATTATATAACTGCTATTGATTATATAACATCACAATTCCATGTTAACGATCCACTCAGTGTAGATAATACAGATGGCTGGGAAAAGGTTGTGATGGAATGGGCTGGGATGGAACAGACGTCCAAAAAAACAGGCTGTGTAAAGTGTTACACTGTCACAGTTACTACACAAACAACCCTCAAGGCTATCTGTAGGCCTATTTTATTGGAAGCAAATGTGTTTATTTGTTGTTGTACAATATAAGGAACGGTTTGCCAAGATGCTGACATTCCTGAACTGAAGGGTAGCGTACAGTTCTGAATGGAATTCCTCCTCTGAAGCTTCTACCTATGGGAGGTGTTCGACTAGGCCAGGAAGTTTCAGGCGTTTCAGACTTTTGCTCAGGAGGTCAAACCAGTTTCTTCTGCTGGAGTTTGTACAACCTGACAAGCCTGTCCCCCATACACACACACACAAGCCTGTCCGGTACACATGCACCAGGCGAGACTGATTAGTCTGAATGAGCTCAGACACACTCTAGCCAGTCGAGTGCAACTCCAGCGTATAAGACAGTGAGCGTAGTCTGCCGCAGGTGTGTAAAGATGCCCTCCAGTTCCACAGCTTCTGGTGGTCCCGGGACTAAAGTCTCAGCAAAGAGCACCCAGGCCAATGGAAAGACGTACGAGCAGCTGAGGCAAGAATGTCTGCAGAAGAAGAAACTCTTTGAGGATCCAGATTTCCCTGCCTGTGGCGCATCGCTCTTCTACAGCCAGAGTGTTCCCATCAAATTTGAATGGAAAAGACCAGGGGTATGTTCCAAACTGGACCAGCCTGGCCTAGTCCAGAATGTAATTTTAATGGGATGTAGAAATTGCTCCATTGTAATTTCTTGCTTGAGAAATGCTCAAGAATCCTCCACCACTGTCATGTGGAGATTCTTCAAATGCGCAGATTCTTGTCTCATTTATAAAAATAATTAATAACTAACCCGTTGAACCTGCTGAAGAGGTTCCTCAGGGAATCAGAAACGGCTCTTCCTGGCAGTGGTTTGTCCTGAAGTACCCTCTATATCTATATCTTGTAACAATACAAAAACTCCTTCTGGTACCATTCAGAACCATATATAGAAGGTCTTCCACCAATCCAGAGAATGCATTAACCAGGTAAAGAACCATGCATGCATTCAAATGTTGATAGATTCTTCTAGATAGAACCATTTCCTTTCCTAAAGAGCCATTGAAGATCCCCTTTCTAAGGATGCACACATCTACAGCACACCTGATCACGAGGAGGTCCTTTGTGGGTGTGTTAGAGCTGGGAATACTGGACTGGTCCTGGACTGTCCATGTCCTGCACGGTTTAGTGTTTTCCATCCTCTAACTCACTCAGACTCACTTCGAAACAGGTGGATTGTTGATGACCAGGGCTTGGTTTCTTGCAGGTGTGTTGGGAGCAGGGACAACACTAAAACACGCAGGACAGGGGGTCCTCCAGGACCAATGATGGGTCTTACTCTTGTGTGGCATCACGTGAAATAACTCCAGAAAGACATTTGTGTTCAGCAGGATCTAAGTGGGAGGAATCTAGATTCTAGCCTTGTCTATTAGCTGGGGACCTTTTCTGAGTGAACAGCAAAGCACTGTTGGATAAGGGTGTCGGCTAAATGCCGTAAATGTAAATGTAAATAAGCATTTTTGACACCTTACTGCGGAAAACCTCAACATTTGGGGTTGTTGGAGGCCATTTGGTCAATAGCCTTTGGCTATTTCAAGCAATGATGCTAATCTATTAGGGGTTTTATTTAGTTTTGCTAATGAAAATAATGATTTTCACTTCCTGCTCAGTTGTGTTTACAGGGCAAGCCTACTTCTGTCCCTGCAGACTGGGCAAGGCATGTATACTCCCTGGAGCAACTCTGTCTCCAGGCTTATCATCAAGGAATTGAAAGCATCTGAACAGCTAGTGAAAACAATCAGGCACGGACCGTACTGATGTGTTGAAATTCACATAACACTGATAAGCTTTGTTGCTAAGCCCTATTGCAGGCAGAGTTGGCATTAAGTAATAATGTCCACCTAAGACGTCATGTTGAAGCACTGTCCTACTGTCCTCAAACCTAGGATTAAAACATCATGTAGTATTTTTACTTCAAAACCACCGTGATGCTCCACTGACCTATAGAATGGAGAATGGCATTCCTAACGTCGTTTCTCTGAGCAGGAACACCAGAAACAGCAGTTTCAGACCACACCTGTAATCAGACTACACCCGTAATGATTGCCTGAGACAGAACTGAGCTGTGCATTAATTCTGTGTTTTGTGAAGAAGAAGATCTAAAAGAAGATCCTATTTGGTTTCAGCACCACACCCACCATAAACATGCACACACACACACACACACACACACACACACACACACACACACACACATACAGGCCTCTGTGGTTTTGTGATCAGACTACTTTAAATGCTGATGATTGTTGGACCACATTTCTCTTTTGGGTGTAGCCCTGTGTGTGTGTGTGTGTGTGTGTGTGTGTGTGTGTGTGGGTGGGTGTGTGTGTGTGTTATTCAGGCATAAATGTTTTCTTACTGGGTCAAAGTGAACTCACAATCCATGCAAAGACAAAAGACTATGCAAAGACAGATGTGACATACACTACATGTCCAGATGTTTGTGGACACCCCTTCTAATCAATGCATTCATCTTCTTCAAGTTGCACCCATTGCTGACACAGATTTGCAAATGCACACACAGCTTGTCTAGGTAAAAAAAACCAAACAGCATTGTGCTGTGTTCCGTGGAATGATGGTGCTGGATCCAGTACTTTTGGGACGAATTGGGAAGTTGGGGATGAGGTGGGTTGGGGTGGTGATCATCCAACATTCTGACCTCTCTCTCTCTCTCTCTCTCTCTCTCTCTCTCTCTCTCTCTCTCTCTCTCTAATATAGGAAATCTGCAAAGACCCCAAGTTCATCACTGGAGGAGCTGATAGAACAGACATCTGTCAAGGAGAACTGGGTGAGAGCACGCCTAAAAAACAAATTACAGCAATATAAATTAGCTGCCTTTGTATGAACAAATGGACCAATAGAAACAGTCCAAATTCATAACAAATGGACCAATAGAAACAGTCCAAATTCATAACAAATGGACCAATAGACACAGTCCAAATTCATAACAAATGGACCAATAGACACAGTCCAAATTCATAACAAATGGACCAATAGAAACAGTCCAAATTGACTCAGTTGACTCTCCTGTAGAGTTAGGCTTTATGAATGAATACAGTATATAACCCTAAACTGACTGCAGTTTATTTACACACTCGCTGGTGTAGTTATAAAGAGCAGCCCCCATATATAGATGTGGTGGCACCTATATGTAATAATTAGTTATGCATTATAACGAGCTGCTCTGAGCTCTGTAAGACCTGATGAAGATCCAGACAATAATTAATAATTAAGGATTGAGTTTCCCTGTGAGCAGAGTCACTTTGAACGCTCAGTTTCTGCTCGTAATCTGAGGACGTGTTATCAGTGACTGTAGAAATGTGTCCAGAGAATTCAGCTACAATGCCACTCTGCTGTGTGTGGACAGGAGACTGCTGGCTGCTGGCAGCGATCGCCTCCCTGACACTGAATGAAGAGATGCTGGCGAGGGTCATCCAACCAGAGCAGAACTTTGAACGTGGCTATGCTGGAATCTTTCACTTCCAGGTGAAAATAAATCTCACTCCCTGCAGACGTTTAATTCACATATTAATCCACTTTCATTTATTCATCATTATAGACTGTATTATTGTTCAGTAACTACTACAGATATATTCATCATCTATGAAACATGATTTAATATCTATTATAAAATATTCAGTATATATTAAAAAAATGATTCATTATCTATGTTTAAGAATCTACTATCAGATATTCAGAATATAGTATCATTTATTCATATGTGATTTTCTGTAACTACAAAAAACTTTGGTAAATACGATAGATTATTCAGTATCTCTGCTTTTTTTAAAAATGGCTATAAAATACTCAGTAAATACTATGAATTATTCATGATCTATTTAATTATTCATGATCTATTTAATTATTCATGATCTATTAAAATACTGCTATAAAATATTCTGTTTACATTATACATGAATCATTATCTCAGTAACTACAACATAATACTAAAACTCCTACTACTACTCCTACTACTAATACTACTACTAATACTACTACTACTCCTACTACTACTACTAATACTACTCCTACCACTACTACTACTGCAACTACTACTACTACTACTACTACTACTACTACTACTACTACTACTACTACTACTACTACTACTATTACTACTACTACTACTACTACTATTACTACTACTACTACTATTATTACTACTACTACTACTATTAGAACTGCTACTACTACTACTCCTACTACTACTACTAATACTACTACTACTCCTACCACTACTACCACTGCAACTACTACCACTACTACTACTACTACTACTACTACTACTATTACTACTACTACTACTATTATTACTACTACTACTACTATTATTACTACTACTACTACTATTAGTACTGCTACTACTACTACTACTACTACTACTACTACTAATAATAATAATAATAATAATAATAATATTCAGTGATGAATCATCTTGATGCCGGATATTGGTCTGTAGTTTAGTTCTTGTTTATTTACAATGTAAATTAATTAAGTGTAGTTAATTAAGTTAAGACTGTAAGTTAAGAGTGCCTTAACTACATGCTCACTGAGGAAACAGCTGTAAATGACTTTACAGTGTGTGTGTGTGTGTGTGTGTGTGTGTGTGTGTGTGTGTGTGTGTGTGTGTGTGTGTGTTTATGGTAGTTCTGGCAGCATAATGAATGGCTGGACGTGGTTGTGGATGACAGGTTGCCATGTGTGAGGAACAGGCTGGTGTTCCTACATTCTGCTGACAGCCAAGAGTTCTGGAGCGCTCTGCTGGAGAAGGCCTACGCAAAGTACATCTACACACACACACACACACACACACACACACACACATTCCTGGTATTATTACTATTAATAATAGCATAATTAAAGAAATAATGTCTCTTCATTTTTGATATTTTGCTGAATTTTAAAGTGAAGTAACGCTACATGTAGTTGTTGTCTGGGTGTGTGTAACAGACTGAATGGCAGTTATGAGGCACTGAAGGGAGGCAGCACTCTGGAGGCTATGGAGGACTTCACTGGAGGTGTGGGTGAAGTGTACGAGACGAAGAACTCTCCGTCTGACCTTTTCACCATTCTACAGAAAGCTCTGGACAGGGGCTCCATGATGGGCTGCTCAATAGATGTAAGAATGTTTCACCAGCACTGAGACACTTGGAGACCATGACCATTACAAAATTTGAGAACTTAGATGTTGAAATGGTTCTTTGGCGGGGGAAGCTCTTGATTGAAGGTCTTAAACTACCTCTCACATTTATGCCAATAATAATAACAACTATCATTATTATTATTACTAGCATTGTTTTTATTATTATTTTATTGATATCCTACATCTCCCCCACCTCCAGATAAGCAGTTCAGCTGAGTCAGAGGCTCAAACTTCAACAGGCCTGGTCAAAGGCCACGCCTACTCCATCACAGGCCTGGACGAGGTAACTATAGCAACTGTCAGTCAAACTGTTGTTCCTAGTGTTTGATCAGGTCTCTTTGTTGACCCTGATGGATCAGTATTTAGATTGAAGGCTTGTCTGAGTCCTTGGCTGACACATATGGGTGGGCTTGTTTGGCCTTCTGCAGGTGGAGTACAGAAGGAAGAAGGTCAGGCTGATCCGGGTCAGAAACCCCTGGGGTCAGGTCGAGTGGAATGGCCCTTGGAGTGACAAGTACGTCCCCTCAGAATCATGGCACATCTGATTTACACTAAGTGACTGGACCCCGTTCTGGCAGTATTAAGCCTCTGTTGCCCTCTTGTTCCTTGCAGTTCCAGCGAGTGGACGTCTGTGACCAAAGCAGAGAAGAGCAGATTGCTTGAGAATGCCACAGATGATGGGGAATTCTGGTAGGAGCAAAACCTATGCAGCATTAACTGGTAGTTCATGATAGTTCAGGTGTATGATTCTTCTTCACCATGACAACCACCTGGCGGTCACCAAGCAACACCATAGCAGTCACCTGGGATAACATAACCACCTAGCACACACTTAACAACACCATAGCAACCACATAGAATAACATAGCAACCACATCTAGAGCCTATCTGGTGGTAGGGACCACATCAGCTATGCAACTTAACCAGGGCTCACCAACCCTGAACACCAAAACCACTTGTTTCCTTGTGTTGCAGGATGGAGTTTGAAGACTTTAAGGCAAACTATGACAGAGTGGAGATCTGCAACCTCACTCCAGATTCACTGACGGACGACACAAAGAAGAAATGGGCGGTGAACGTGTTGGAGGGCAACTGGATCAGGGGCTCCACTGCTGGAGGCTGCAGGAACTTCATTGGTCAGGAACTTCTAAAAACTGCTTTTAATTTGTTACCCTCTCAAATATAGAGATACCTGTTCTTGGTACTTATGGTTCAAGAGAAAGCTTTCATTGGGCATTATTTACCTTTATATACACGGGGTTTATTTTTGCTGGACATTAGAATTAATTCATTTTAACAGCATTTTTAGTCAGCAGTGCTGCACAGTGGAACAGTGCACCACCTTTTTGCCTTGAATTTTGATGCAGGTTCTTGGCAGCGATTCTTGGGGGTTTTGATTGCCTGTATGACCAACACAATGACCACCAGTTCTCTGAGTTTCCTTGGTCTTCCAGATCTCATCTTGACCTTCACAGTTCCTCTAAAGTGGCATTTCTTCGTAGCATTTCACATTGTAGAAGCTGCAAACTCCTGATTATCTTCTTAAGCCTCCCTCGCCTTCTGGGCATTGATTACTCATTTTCGGATCTTCAGAGAGTTGCTTAGGGGAGCGTTAGTACAGTGTTTACCTGTGATAAAGACATGGACATGACAGGATTTCACCGACTCTGATGCCCATATGTCCACAGAAACATTCTGGACCAACCCTCAGTTTAAGCTTCAGCTGGAGGACGCTGACGGTGATGGTCAATGCAGTGTCATTGTGGCCCTCATGCAGAAGAACCGCCGCAAACTCCGCAAAGAGGGGCTTGACCTGGAGACCATCGGCTTTGCGATTTATCAGGTCAGTTAAAAGGGTCATCTGCCACATTTTTTTGTACATTTTAAAACGTGGAGGGTGTGTTGGTGTGTTGGTTCTCAGAAACAGCAGCAGTGACCCCCATTGCTGTCTCCTGTTCTCTGTCCCAGGCCCCTAATGGTGAGGACCACATGGGAAAGGATTTTTTCCGCTCGAACTCATCTAAAGCACGCAGCCGCACCTACATCAACATGCGGGAGGTTTCAGAGCGCTTCTCACTGCCCCCAGGCACCTACCTACTGCTGCCCACCACCTTCCAACCCCACAAAGAGGCTGACTTTGCGCTGCGCATTTTCTCTGAGACCAAAGCTGAAGCACTGTATGTGCACTGTATATTCTCTCCCCTCTCTCTCTCTCTCTCTCTCTCTCTCTCTCTCTCTCTCTCTCTCTCTCTCTCTCTCAGATATCTGTATCAGATTTCTGGACCATACTCTGATCTAAGACATCAGAGTAAGATGTGTACAAACAGTGAGAAATATTTATTTTCCTCATACATATATGTGTGTGTGTGTGTGTGTGTGTGTGTGTGTGTGTGTGTATAATGCAGAGAGATGGGAAACACCATTGACGCTAACCTTCCTGATGTAAGTGACCATTTCCTGTGCCCCAGTGGTTCCTTTATTCCATTCTTAATGAACAGTGAGTTCAGTGTGTGAGGGAGTGTTGATTTGTGTATTGACCCCCTCAGCCACCCGTGCCCACTAGACCAGCGGAGGAAACTGCGGAGGAAAAGAGGCTGCGGAAGCAATTCGAACAGATTGCCGGCTCTGTAAGACAAAATAAGTGGAATAATTGCATTTCTGAAGAGATTATATAGATATACTGTATAGGTTATATAGTCAGAATAACCACAATCAACACAACCACGTGCAGATATACACTGTATATGTATGTACTGTACATACAGATTATATATCTGTGGTTGGTTTTATCTGACTGGGTAGTTTGATGTTTTTGTGGCTGTGTGATTTACAGGGTCAGGCCATCACTGTCCATAAACTGCAGCATGTCCTGAATGAAGTTCTGAGCAGGAGTGAGTTAATGACAGTTTATTATCCACATCAGCTCAACACATTTCTGACAGTTCACCTAGACTAGAAAAGCTGTGTGTGCTTTTGCACATCTTTGTCAGCAATCTACTAAGCAGCGTAACATTTTTTCTTTGCACCAGGGAAGGAGATCAAGTTTGATGGAGTGACCCTCAACACCTGTCACAGTATCATCAACATGATGGATGTATCCTTTCACACCAGCACGTCACTTAACCTTTAACCATAAAAACACGTCTGTACGTACAGGCATATAAACAGGCGTCACATGTTCCTCTATGATTTACTAAATTATGACTTTTAAAGGCTTTTAAAAAGACAATATTTAACAAAATGCTGCCTGAAAACGAAATAAATGATTTATAATTTTAATATATTTTAATCAATCTAGTCAGTGCACATAGACCTACTGAATTTAACACCATGCAGTGAAACACACACACACACACACACACACACACACGCACTAAATTCACACACTAGAGGGCAATGAGAACACATGCCCAGAGCAGTGGGCATCCCTATCCAAGGTGCTCGGGGAGCAGCTGTGGAGTTAAGTGGGCATATCCTGCCAGTTCAGGGAATTGAACCGGTCACCTCTCAGTCACAAGGCTGGTTCCCTAACCACCAGGCCAACAAACCACTTATTAAATTTCAATATTAAATATTAAATGTGAATATTATGCAGCATTGTTACCTGACAGTAATGAGGAAAAGAGCATTGTTGGTGTTGTTATGTTTCCATCGTTAAATGTGTGAAAGACCTTGCTGTTAAGAAGAAATGTACTTTCTGACACACAATTATGAAGATAAAATAGCTTAAGAAATCATCCTTTTTTTAAGACATTTTTTTGGCTGGTTATGTGTTACTTGTGGTGTAACTCACCACACGAGACCACCAGTGTTCACAAGTACTTCCTTAAGCAGACTGTGCAGGTGGACAACTCAGGCATGATGGAGTTTCAGGAGTTCAAAGTCTTCTGGGCAAAGCTGAAGAAATGGATGGTAAGCATTCTCTTTACTTCCAGACTAGATTTTGGAGCATTGCTGTGAGTGACAAGAGCATTAAAGTGAGGACAGGTTGTTGGATGATCACCATCCACCTCATTCCCAACTTCCCGACTCATCCCAAAAGTACTGGATGGAGCTCCATCATTCCAGAAAACACTGGTCCACTGCTCCACAGCTCATTACCCCAGTAGCTCACTGACCTTAGACAGAGTGCCAATAGCTTCATGTTCATCTGCTCCAGAGAGTCCTATTCTATTGCCAGTACTTCTCTACAGGGGCTAGATACACTGTGTGTGTGCATTTGCACACCTTTGCCAGCAATGGTGCAAGTGTGTAATGAGGTCACTGAACACTGCCTCTACAAAAGTTATGCTTGTATCGATGTTTAGGTACTTAATGAGGTGCTTTTTCATTCCAGGAGCTGTTTCTGTTCTACGACAGAGACCACAAGGGATGCATGTCCTCTTACGAACTCCGCCTCGCTTTGAAGTCAGCAGGTGAGCACACAGTCTGCTAATGACCCTGTGACTTTTAATTAATGACATATATTAACTGGACGTATAAACGTTTTTGCATTTAAACATTTTTTATTATATATTTTTTTTATTAATATTTTTTAACATCATGTAAATCTGGCTGTGGTTTTTTATACTGTATCAGAATTTCATGGCAAATAAACCAATAGAAATGCTCCAAAAAGTGCTTGGAATTAAGTCTTTTTATACTTCCATTAAAATGCAACACTTAGAACCTGAGATCTGCACTTTGCAAGCAGTCCAATGCTATTTTCTAGGCTTCTTAACTCAGGATGAGAGTAACCTACAGACAAGACATACATCATAACAAACTACAAGGTAGAAACAACTAAAATTCACTCAATCCCAGTTTAAATACCAAAGCAGCTTCCAGTGCATGTTTACTGCTCTGTCCACATGTACATGCACAACCTGCATACAGACTCTGACTGATCAGAGAGAGGGGAAGAGCTGTTCACTCTCTATCTTTGCTCACAGTGTTCACATTTCAGAATAAAAGTCCTGGGATAATCCTGATGCATCCATAAATACCGTTTTGTTTTTTTTTGGTTTTTTTTTTACTACTGTCAGAACTTAATATTATAAATATCTTTATCAATCTGATCCTTATGAGCAATTCATCAAAATTATTATTATTGCATTTTCATCTCAGAAACACTCTGTTTGATCCACTTCCAACAGGATGTCTGAGTGTCATTTAGACATTATAAGTAAACATTCTGTTAATATTTACATCTTAAATGAAAATAACTCTATTTTGTAGGTGTGACTGTCTTCTATGAATACATTTCTAATTTTCTGGCTAATAAAAAGTATGTCAAACTATGAAAACATCAAGATTTTCCTTCTCTTGTAAAGCTGCAGGTTTGTGTTCCGATATGTTAAAACAATTTGTTTTATTAACGGTACTGTTTGGTTGTTTTATAGGGATGCAGCTGAATAATAAGCTGCTTCAGCTGATTGGTCTGCGATTTGGAGATGACAATTACAAAATTGACTTTGATGACTATCTCACCTGCATCGTCCGGCTGGAGAACATGTTCCGTAAGTAGCCTTAAACACCAAAGAGTGGCCTTCAATAGTAATGATGGACAGTGATTCTGTAAAGCAGACAGGAAAGTCAAGTTCCTTCACTTTTTGGGACACAGCCTGAAACAGGTGCTCGACAAAATTTTGCGTTTGACAGTTCTCCCCCCTGGTGTTCAGACTGTGCACACAGGTCAATATTCAAGAGACTGGCTCAGCGGTGCCAACAAATGAAACAATACAAAGGATTTTATGATATATTTGCTTATTTTACAGGAATCTTCCAAGCCCTCGATACACAAAACACTGGAGACATCAACTTGAACTTTCAGCAGGTGGGCTGCCCCCGGAATTTTTATACATATGCAAACAGTCTGATGTAAATGTTTGGTCAAATGACACATTGTTGTGATTTTCTAAGTGTAGAGAAGTGAATAAAATCCTCGACAGGAATAATTACGAATAGTTTTCTGCACACTGTAGAAATGTTTTTTTAACACACGGGAAAAAGAAGCATGCCATCACTTTTATCTCTGCTCCATTTCATGTTTTTATGTAATTGTAATTCTTGTGACGTTATTGACCATTAGAACCCCAAACCCCACTTTGACTGGGAGTGACCAACCTTTTGACTGAGTGTGCAAATCATATTATACTGTTTTAATCTGATGATCTAAAAGCTTCAATACTCTTAAACCCATTTCATCTAATATTTCTTTTGACTCTTACTTCTTTACAGTTCCTGCTTCTCACAATGACCGTCTGAATAAAGAAGGAAACTGAAGAAACAAGGAGAAAAGAGAAGTTGTTTTGGTCATTTGATGAAGCAGCTGGACTCGTGGGCCAGAGATTCGTCCAAACACAAAACCAGCATTAAAATTAAGTGAATCTAGCAAAACCACAACTGTTATTGTTACTGGTGTTATTTTCACTGGATGTGTTCAGGGTTTGATTTGTTGTACTGCAGGTATTGGGTTTCAGATGACTATGCATCAAACTGTAATTTCAGTCATTCTTGCCATGTCTGTTATGCCAAATTTTGAGTTGGTCTATGTTTACAATAAAAACAAATCTGTACACCAATATGAGATGTGATCACCATGAAACTCACACCACATCTGCAGTAAAGAAAAAAGTTGTGTGAATAGGAAACTAAATATTATATTAAAATATTATACTAAAATATAATAATAATAATAATAATAATAATAATAATTATTATTATTATTATTATTATAGCAAAATGCATTATTAATTACAACAGCAAACATACTATTATTATTATTATTATTATTATTATTATTATCATCATTGTTATCATTATTATTAATAATAATTACAACATATAAAACATTATTGTTAATTATGTAAGCAAAAATATTAATTATAACAGAAAATAATAATAATAATAATAATTACAACAGCAACATAATAATAATAATAATAATAATAATAATAATAATAATAATAAATGAGAAGTAAGTACGATTTATTAAAGTAAATAAACCCATAAACTATGAAATGGGAAATTCCAGCTGACTTGTGCCACGGTTTAACGAAGGGGCTTTTATTATGACATTCTCATCGCGTTGTGTGGAATAAACCAAAATGCAGGGGGTGTTCTCCAAACGGTCCGGCAGCTTGGTACAACTACGGAAAATAAATAGAATTCATCTAAATTTATTTTTGAATATATCTCTCGTTTATTATTAGTATTAGTTTTATATTTACTCTTCAAACGAAACTCTCGTTATTAGAAAAGCGCACCCCCGCGGCGGGCCGGAGGTTCGGTCCGGACATGGCGGAGAAAAGCATGTGGATCAGAATCAGGATCAGCGACAAACAGCAGCTTTAAACCGCAGTTTCGGCGAGAACTGGAGATTAAAACGAAGTAAAGTCAGAAAGTCTGTGAATTCAGAGCTTCGACACAATGGTAAGAGGGTTTAGACTTTAGTTTGGGCAGCTTTAGGTACATAAACACCTGCTGGGGCTTTTAATGACCTTTATAAACTTTAACTGATTTTAAAAACACATTTATTTGTTATTGTTTCCACATTTGTCTTGAAAATGCTGAATATACAGTGAACACGGTGTAAAATACCCAACCTTCTGTTACATAACAGACTGGGAAAAAAAACAGTTTAAAGTCAAAGTTAAGGACGTTATAAGCTGTTAAACAGCATTTAATTATATGTAAATCATTATATATATAAAAATTATTCATAAATTAAAACTGTAATGAGCAATGCTTTTTTAATATGTCAAATATCCTACAAAATAAAAGTCAAACCATATATGATGATCCTGTTAAATAGTTGGTTGCCAGGTCAACACCTTTTGTTGTAGTGAAGAGTGCAGTCATGTGACTGGAAGGTTGCTGGTTTGATCCCCTGATCTGGCAGGACATTACTGATTCACATGGTCCAGGTTGTTAAAAGGAAGTTAGATGTGAAGATGTCCACTTAGATGTTTAATGTCAGCCAGTACGTTTTCCCCCTCACCCTGTATCTTTTGTCTACAGCCTCACAGGAAGAAGAAGGCCTTCATAAACAAGAAGAACGCCGTGTCGTTCCACCTGGTTCACAGAAGTCAGAAGGATCCGCTGGCAGCTGACGAGAAAGCTCCTCAACATGTCCTATTACCAGCTGCGAAGGTGAGACTGACTTTGTGTTGCAGTTGTTTTTTGGACCTGTTGAAGTCGATCAGATCATGACATTTGTTTTCTTTGTCATTAAAAGTGTTTTTAGTACAGTGGTCCATGTTTGTTAGGGACTTTTATTTTGACATTGTGCTGGTGACTTTTTGATGTGGTCTGTTTTTTCACTTATTAATGATCTATTTTGATGTTTTTTTGTTTGCATGAATGACTTTTATTTTGACATGATCCGTTAGTGATGTAGCGGTTGAGTGGCGCAAGCTCAAGGACCCTCAGTTGTGAATGCTAAATAAGGGAGAGCACAGCCGTCCCATAGACAAACTGGACTGAAACGGAGCCCTCTCTGCTGGTGGAGCTGTGTGTGCGAGTAAAGGTGTGCTGTGTTTTAAAGGTGGAGGCGGAGAAGAGAAGGGAGGAGCAGAGGAAGTTTGGTGTGTTCTACGATGACGACTATGATTACCTGCAGCACCTCAGAGAGGCGTCCCAGACCACTGAGCTGGTCTCCGCCACGCAGCCTCAGCGAGACATGCGCTCTGTGACCTTTAAAGATGAGGAAGAGGAGAAAGCCGAGGAGGTCATGTTTATACCCGTAAGATATATTGTCATGTTTTGACTCATGTTGACCAGGATGGAGCAGGTACTTGAGTATTCATACTGAGAAGTCCGTATCCCATGGAATTCAAAGCAGTAGCCCCAGTCACAGGGCCTGGTTCCCTTAGCAACCCATGTTCCCATAACTAACACAGTGTGGAGGTGATGAGCTGCTGTCTAGTATCAACAACACCATATTTTTCAGAAGTCGCTGAGGTTTTAAGGTTATGTTACAATTCCAGGCTCCTTTTTTTTACGTGCATGCAGTGCTTGGAGTCCAAACACCAGGTTTTCATTGGAATGTGTGTGTATATATTCACTGTGTGTGTGAGTATATATTCATACTGTGTGTGTTTATAGTAAAATACAGTAAAATCAAAAAGCACTGCTGTCCTTTCCTGTTTTAACTGTTGTGTTCTTTTGCTTCAGACAACCTCTATCAAGCTGCCGTCATCTGTGTTTGCCTCCGACTTCGAGGAGGAAGTGGGTTTGTTAAACAAAGCAGCTCCGATATCAGGTGAGGCAAATGTCTGACCTGTAAGATTCCTATCAGAAACGTTTAAGACTCTATAGTAAGTCAGGACGCATACCTGGATCAGTTTACTTCACAGATGAGGAGATTTTTCCTGACATCTGGGCTTTAGGATCAGACATGCAGGTATAATTCCTCAGTTCCTCTGTCATTCAAGAAAGAAAAGGCCTAGAATCAGTCTGTATGTATGTGTGTGTGTATATGTGTATATATATCTATATCTATATACAGGGGTTGGACAATGAAACTGAAACACTGTCATTTTATTGTGGGAGGTTTCATGGCTAAATTGGAACAGCCTGGTGGTCAATCTTCATTAACTGCACCAGTAAGAGCAGAGTGTGAAGGTTCAATTAGCAGGTAAGAGCACAGTTCTGCTCAAAATATTGCAATGAACACAACATTATGGTGGACATACCAGAGTTCAAAAGAGGACAAATTGTTGGTGCACGTCTTGCTGGCACATCTGTGACCAAGACAGCAAGTCTTTGTGATGTATCAAGAGCCACGGTATCCAGGGTAACGTCAGCACCACCAAGAAGGACCAACCACATCCAACAGGATTAACTGTGGACGCGAGAGGAAGCTGTCTGGAAGGGATGTTGGGGTGTTAACCCGGATTGTATCCAAAAAATGTCCTTTCAAAGACGAATTGACGCTGTATTGGCCAAAAAAGGAGGCTCTAGTTCACCATACTAATAAATGATTGTGGTCTAAAACCAGGTGTTTCAGTTTCATTGTCCAACCCCTGTATGTGTGTGTATATATATATATATATATACACACACCACCAATAAGCTTTTACCAAAAAGTTTTTGGAATAAAGTGAAAGGAATTTTTTTTTTTTTGTAGAATTATTTCATCCTTATCAGAGTTGTTGACGAGAGAAATGCAACCAATCAGTTATAGCTATGTTAATTACTTTACATCGGTCTGTTCCTTTAACTCACTCTCAGTCGAGCCCTTAGAAATGAGTTCTACTTTCCCCCAAATTCTGTTATAGTTTGTTTTCATTCGTGGCTTTTTCTTCTCTTAAAGGAAAACATACATAACGAAATATTTGTCTCTGCAAAAATAATTGGGCCCTACCTTTAAAATTGGGTGGTCTGCTACAAAAGACATCATTCAGATGTTCTGATGTATCTTCTCAGATAGATCTTCTGATCTTAAATCTAAATGTCTTTAAGCAGGAACGTTTGAAGCAGGAACTAAAGAATTGGTGTTGCTCAAATGTTCGGACCACTGCTGACCGATCAGCACTGGAAAACTGAAGGCCCTTTTCTCTCTGTCAGGGCCGAGGCTGGATATGGACCCAGACATTGTGGCAGCTCTGGATGAAGACTTTGACTTTGATGACCCTGAGAACGTGCTGGACGATGACTTTGTCATTCAAGCCAATGACAGCATGCCAAAAGATGGCAACATGTGGTAAGAGTCAGCTGCATAGAAACACACCGATCAGCCATAACATTAATACCACTGAGAGGTGAAGTGAGCAGTGGTGATGATCTGGTTCATTCCATGAATAGCAGTCCAGTTCAGACAAGCCAGACTAACAAAACAGTCCTACCAGAATTGGTTGAACCAAGGTTAAAGAAACAGACTGTGAACATATCCATAGACATCTGTCACACCTACTACCTCCGTGAACGGCATGGAATGACTTGCTCCTCGTTTTCATGTTCACGTTTGACAGGTAAAAAGGTTCTCACAGAAGCGCTGCTGCGTCTAGAGTTTCCATTTCATTTTGTCAATGCAGAACTGCACTGATCAGCCATAACATTAAAACCACCTGCCTAATATTGACCCATTGAGGCATGGCCTCCAAAAGACCTCCTGAAGGTTGTGACCTTCATGTGAGCTTCAAGTGCCTATGACCCTGGTCACTGTTTCTCTTCGGAGTACGTTTGGTAGGTTCTAACCACTACATTCCACACAGAACACCCCACTAGACCTGCCTGATGATTTGGAGATGTTCTGTCCCTGACGTCTGGAACCTCAGTGTCAGATTCTTATTCTTGCCCATGTTTCCTGTTTCAAAACAACAAGAACTGAATGTTCACTTGCCGCCTAATATGTAGCTCCACCCCTTGACCGGAGCAACTGGAACCAGTTACAACCAGTTATTTGCGTCTTCTGTCAGTGGTTTTAATGTTCTGGCTGATTGGTGTATAATACAGATTTGTTGATCCTGTAATCTTATGGTTGTCTTTGGGATACCACAGTGATGAAGGTGAAGATGAAGAGTGGGAGGACACAGAAGAGAGTGGAGATGAGGATGAGCGGGACTATGGCTCGGCTGGAGGCCTGTCGGATGACGATGGGGCTGCAGGCAGCGGGCGACAGTTTGCCTTCATGGACTGCGAGACAAAGAGTCGCTTCACGGAGTACTCCCTCACCTCCTCCATCATGAGGAGGAACGAACAGCTCACGCTGCTCGACGACCGCTTTGAAAAGGTAGGACAGATGTTTTGTTAAGGACACATTATAGGTTCAGGAACCAGCCTTGTGACCAGAAGGTCGCCGGTTCCTTGGAAGGGCTTTACTCATCCATGTTGTCTTTGTGTGTGTTTATAGTTCTATGAGCAGTTTGATGATGATGAGATCGGTGCGCTGGATAATGCAGAGCTGGAAGGATACATCAACCCCAACAGCACGAGACTGGAGGAGGTCATCGAGGACTACTTCAAACAGAAGCAGAAAGAGTGAGTGTTTGAACTTTTCCAGTAAAACTGGTCTAAATCAGCCACTGTATGATGGGAGTAGTTTAGGGTTTTAAGAACAGGGGACTCGATGCTGGTCCCCCCAGCATTTATCTAGTGCCCTAGTCTAAGACACCTGATCCAGGTCCTGAAGGAGCATCTGAATATAAGAGACAGTTGAGTTTGATTAGGACTCACCAGGCAAGATTTGTTTGTCCCTTACTGGGATTTTGACTCGTTGTTTAATTACCAGTACAAACCCAACTAAAAGTAAAAGGGTCTTTTGTTGACCGCTGCCTACTCTTGATCTTGTAGGTACCAGACACCGGAGCAACTGGGTCCAGCTGAGCTGCCCTCTGTGAAGGAGGAAGAGGAGGAGATTGATGAAGAGCAGGAGATGGAAACTGTGGTTATTGAGGAGCCGCCTACTGAAAAATGGGACTGTGAAACCATCATCAGTAAGAGCAACAGAACACTGTTCCTGTTATTTAGGATAGTAACGGTGTTGATTGGAAAGAGCCACCACTTCGAATCCACCTAGCAACACAATAACAACCACCTAGAAGGAACCTTGAATACCACAGCAACCACATATGAACAGGCTGTCAAATGCCTGCCTAGTAGTGGGAACCAGTTTAGGTGCACTAGCAAGCACTTTGCAACAACATAGCAACCTCCTAGGATACCCTAGAAACCACTTGGCAACACCATATAAACCACCTGGAATAACATTAGAACAATTTAGCAACACCATATTAACAGTCCAGGTTACCCTAGCAACCGCCTCTAATTAATAATCCAATGTCTCCTCTTACAGGTACCTACTCAAATCTCTACAATCATCCAAAGATGATAAAAGACCCACCGAAGGTAACACCAGTATAACTGTTACTGTCAAATGTTCACAAATTTGTGAATTTGTTCCAACTTTCTGATTGCTTGACACGTGTGTGTGTGTGTGTGTGTGTGTGTGTGTGTGTGTGTGTGTGTGTGTGTGTGTGTGTGTGTGGCATAGCCCAAGCAGATCCACGTGTCCAAAAAGTCAGGTATTCCTCTGGACGTTCTGCCTAAGAAGGGGCCGACAGCAAGACAGGTGGAGCGGATGGAGAGAATAAACGACTCAGATCTGCCCCGAGTGTCCACACAGCCCCGCTCTCGAGAGGAGAGCAAAGAGGACCGCAAGCTCCGAAAACAGGCCATTAAAGAAGAGAGGAAGGTACGTTGTGTGTGTGGGGGTTGGTGTTCACGGTGTGCAATTCATGTTGCGCATATATATATATATATATATATATATATATATATATATATATATATATATATGTGTGTGTGTGTGTATATATAATGTATATGTAGTTGATCATAACATTTAAATGAGGCAGCCACTCATAAGACTTTTATTTTGTATTTGTGGACTTTACGTTAACATACACCAGGTCCACCTCTAACATTGGATGCATTCAGCTAATTTCAGTTGCAGACATTGCTGACACAGATGTGTAAATGCACACACAGCTTGTCTAGTCCCTGTAGAGAAGTACTGCCAATAGATTAGGACTCTAGAGCAGATAAACATGAACCTATTGGCTCCACGCCTAATGCCAGGTGTGGACTCGAGGGGTATCGAGCCCCCCAGTATTGAGCTGTGGAGCAGTGGACCTGTGATGTCTTTTTGTCTAGTGTGTATATTTGACTGTAAATTCCACACACTCTGATCGAGGTGGGTAATCGGGTGTGATTTTATCACTGTGTAGGTTTTGTTTTTTAAACTGCAGACCTCAGGCGAAGATTAGCCTGATATCGAAGAGTTTGATCTTCTTGAAATCCAAGGTTTCGGTGTGATTGTAAGCCTGATGCTGGAATTAGCCTGTAGATGGCGATATACAATTTAGATCAACACCAAAGATTTCAAATTAGACGGCTGAGACATGTCACAAGACCAACAGCTCCTAGTGACTATACATACACTATATGGACAAAAGTATGAGGACACCTGCTCTGAAATAATTGGTATTAAAAACCTTTTATTTGTTCATTCTTGGAAACGCATGACCATTATGGTCCATTATGATGTGGTGAACAAAAAATAAATTGATAAAATAAGTAGCTATAAAGCAGGTCAGGAGTGAATGAAGTTACATTTATGTAATGCCTTTCTAAATACCCAATTACAATCGACCCTCTTCATGAACCCTCTTCTTTGTTTTTGTTTTTCCCAGGAGCGACGGGTGGAGAAGAAGGCTAATAAGCTGGCATTTAAGCAGGAGAAACAGATGCAGGAGAAACAGATGGTTGGTCTGAGAGCTAATGTCCAGGGTCTAAAGCTATCATAGCCTTGGTGGACTCAGATAAGCTTCAGATGGGTCTGTGGAGAACATACACTGTTTATACTGGTCTGAGGACTCTGACGGGACGTTCTACTAACTTGCCGCTAAGACACTTTCTGAACTACCACACCAGCAGATGGTAAGAAGGAAGGTCATTATGGAACCTGAATTCTGACGGTAGGTTTGTGACTGGTTGGATTGGCTGCTCTGCGAGGACTTGCTCATTACCTCAGGACATGAAGTTAATGATTCATTTGAAGAACATCTTATTGGAAATTCCGATGCCTTTCCCCTTTTTGGTTGGAACAGGAACAGTGAACAAGATTTTTGCATCACAATAGAAAAAAATCACAAGTTATGATTGTTCCTGCGAGAGGAACTCTGTCCAAACAGGTTTTCTTGTTGGAATAAATGAAAATCACCACTAATCTGCACGTTTCAAAGACAGGAAGTACAATGGCTGGCCGATGTGATTAAAACATCGTGTAAAAAATGTGAATTTACGATATGATGAACTTTAAGGACAATGTTACAGTGTCAGTATTTATCTGCAACAGTAAAAACAACATTGCAATTACATAATATGAAAGAGTGTCTTCCCTCTGCAAACCAAATAATGTCCACACATGATCTCGGAAATGAAATCATACACAGACGGTTACCTGTGTAACAGATGTGACGTGATCTTGTACCAAATATATATTGATATATTTGCAATGGATTGTCCAGCCCTGGTATGTACATTTTTTATTCTCCCGGTGTCACTGGACCCTCTGAATCCAAAAGACTGAATCAGAATAATAAACAATTGACTTGATGTTAAAGATCACTGACTTTCACGTGATGTGGTTTATATGTCCAAGAGTATGTACCGATGTTCATAATCTAATTTCAAAAATGTATTTCAGTATTTTGTGTTAATATTGATGCTTTTTCAATTTTTACTGAATATTTTCAGAATATTATTTCATGAGCTGGAAGCCACACTGAGCCACACTGAGCATTAATTAAAAAAAGGCTTGAAATATTTCACTTTAAATGTAATGAATATAAAATGACAGCTATTTGAATTCAATTATGTTTGGACGTTTTCCACGTTATTAAAATCTGAGATGCCCCAGCAGCTTAATTTATATTTCCAATTTTTAAAATCAAATTTTAGAGCTTGTTCTTATTAATACAACACAAACCCAAACCCAAACTCAAATCCTCCAGTTTCATTACAAAACGAAGGTAACACCAGTATAACTGTTACTGTCAAATGTTCACAAATTTGTGAATTTGTTCCAATTTTCTGATTGATTGACACGTGTCTGTGTGGCACAGCCCAAGCAGATCCACGTGTCCAAAAAGTCGGGTGTTCCTCTAGACGTTCTGCCTAAGAAGGGGCCGACAGCAAGACAGGAGGAGCGGATGGAGAGGATAAACCACTTTATTAATACAACACAAACACAAACTCAAATCCTCCAGTTTCATTACAAAACCTTTGGCACCAGTGCGTCAGTCATCCGTAATGGTGTTATAAAAACGTCTGCAGGAGGTCATCAGGGTTTATCCCTTAAATTATAGCTCTTCATTCAACATCGTGAACAATGACAAAGTTGGTCACCGTAAGCAGTATCGGTTTCATCCACCTGCCATCCATAAAAGGGAGCCGTCTGAATTGAATCTGATCTCATCAGTGGCTGCAAGAGCAGAGATCCTCATTTTGGACAGAATGAGACGAAGCAGAAAAAGGAACCGATGACTGGAATTGTGTCATATTTAGATGACGTTCCTGTGAACTCCATGTAATTCCTCGTGTTGGCTCGTTCACCACGCTCAACACGCCTCATTAAGGTGGTTTAGGAAGGCCCAGTTTTCTTTAACGCGTTCATGAACTTCATGCCCAGGCAAGTCAGCCTTGCACATGTACTCACATGTTCATTGCTCTTTTCATGTCTTGTACGCCTGACCACAGTTAGACACGTCCCCAAAACCCCATTTTGACAAGATAAGACAGGATCGCTGAGATGGTTTCTTCAAGAAGCCAACAGCACATCTTTTTTTGTGGTCGGCCAGCTAACGGTCAGACCAGGAGAGCTGAAAGATCTGCTACCTTCACCTACTTTTTCACCAAATCAATCTCGGGTGTTGATCTGCTGTTCAGTACAAAGGCTCTCCTTTTAAGGAAGAGGATCAAAACCAGGTCAGAGATGCTGAGCGTCGGACAACTTCGTGGAATTTATCCAATGACCTTCAGGTTTCGAGGCAATGAATAAACTGCTCCAAGTAGACAGAGATGCTCAGCAAATGCATTGACCACAGACCACGTAAGGAAAAGATTTCTTGGAATCTTGATGCTACGGTGACGTATGAGAAGTTGAACAGAACAAAGTTGTGAAGAGTAGCTGATTCTGAACAAACCTGTCTTCGAGATATTTGACCATTTAGTTGTGGACATTTTAGGGGTAGATGAGCTTCCCTTGGAACATTGGAGAAATCGCAGCTGCCTTTGGTGCTTTTCTTGGATCCCTGCACTTCCTTCACTCTGGATCAGACTGAGCTGCATCAAAACATATCAGATACAGACTGTACAGACCCCCCAAATATGTTTTGGATCCAGTCTGAAATTCACATCTCAATATATTTTACCTGAATAACGATATCAATTCCATACAGCGTATAAGGTTCCCACTCTGGAGATGTTCTCAGGTTATTGCAGTGTGTTTATCCTGTTTGTCACAGTACACCTCGATCTGACCTGTGCCCCACTCCTTATCACAATAAAATTATAAAAGTGCTCTCCTTCCTCGTACAGAGGACACACCTTATTCTCCTTTACACTCCCAACACCACTAGTGTTTGGCTACAATGAGCTTGTTCATAAACTTCACAAAGCACACATTCCCCACACTCCACGCCCACTGGTTCACAGTAATAATGGCTCTGGTGGGCTAAAGTGTTGAGTTCATCCTGGGTTTGCTTCACAAAGCAGTGGCAAATACCAGCCTTGCCAACATCAACAGTTGCGCCCAGTGGTGTCTCTCAGGACGGAGTCGGGTTTAACGCAACATGCCAGACGTCTCTGCGTGGAGGTGTAGAGGTTCCTAATGGTGTCCTGTGATGATCCATCCCGTGCAGCTTGAATGTTCTCACTCAGTTCTGCAGATGGTGCGGTAGGGGTGGAGTGTGGATAGAGCGTCCAATAGCGTCCCACGCATTTTCAATCAGGGACAGCATAGTGCATAAACGTCTCCAACCCCCTGCCGATCAATAATTTCCGAGTTCCAAACCACCTCTGGCTTTAAAAAATGCCTCATGGCACAGAAATGCCAGGTGGAGTGATGAATCATGCTAAGTGTGACACACTTGAGGTGCCACCTCACCACCCAGTTGAAAACATGATATATAAAAACTGAAAAGTACAAAAATAAATGTTATAAAAATACATAAGAATATAAACATCAGATGTTCCTGTAATTACATAAAAACCTGACACCTGACGATTAGTGTTCTTACATGATCAACCACTCAATCGGAATTCACGCACAGGTCCCCAGAGTGGTGGGCAGCACTAGTTGTGGTGCCAAGGGAGCATCTGTAGAGTTGGAGGACTTAACCAAAGGCACTTCAGTGCTAATTGGTTCTGAGTCACGAGGCTTCTTCTCCAACCTTCAGGTCATGGATGCCTCAAAGAACCTGAAAAATTTCGGCTTCCATAGACGAGACCCAGGGATGGACCAGAGAGTCTCTTGGTTTCAGGCTCTCGTTGGACACAAGCAGTCCTTGTGAATCTGAATTGCAGTACAACGCATGAGGCGAAGGGGGCGATGTGACTGATCGATTCATTGCACTGTATAATAAAAAACGTCCAGGTACACAAACTCGAAACTCAACCCTGAATAAGTGTCCACAGATGACAGTTCTTCGGAAGCTCCCTCAGTTCCTGTATGTGTTCACAGTGTCCCCAGGGCTTATTTCAGCGTTCATTTGAATGGGACCACGGGGCATGTCGTAACCTGTAGTCAAGCCAACTTCCTGGATATTTTCTTCTTCCAGCTCGCTGTCGGAAGACTCCTCCCCCGTATCAACACCGTACATACCGCGAGATGAATACAAAGACTGGTTGCTATCGGGTGTCCTCTCTGGTAGGGTGATGCTGTCTGGTAAACACGGTCTGTGGAGCATTCTGGTGTCTGGTAAAACAAGGGGGTTTTTCTCCACCGTTTCTTGCTCCAGCTTTGAAGTCGTGAGCGAGGGAATGGTTGTTATCTCTGTGACCTGTCAGATCAGAAGTAAACAATTAAATGCACGTACAAATACACCGTAACTGTAATATAGACGATCAGAATCTGTCCAAAAACTTAAGTCATGTTACGTAAACACCTGAATATAAAATATAAAATATTTTTATTAATAGCATAAAATAACCATATTCCACATCCATGAATTACATAAGAGGAAGCCTTGAAAAGACAGAAATGACATTATTTAATAAAGTATCGATTTAATCTTTCATTTTTATTCCATTTATGCTCATCATCAAAAAAATAGACCCAAAGAAATCAACCAAATGTCAGTCATTTCCTGCTGTAACCTTCCGGTAAGGACACAAGCACAGACAGCACCTGCACAGTTACAAGATTTGCATGGACTGCTTGGACTCCCTTCTCAAAACCGGTTCTAAAATGTTGCATAAATATATAAAAAAAAACCGTCTAGACTCTCAATCCCAGTCCTGCTTGTTTGAGTTTGAGCTGGAACGCTCCCAGTTCAGCTCTGAAAGAGCTCGTCGGTTAGTTCATGGATCAGGTAGGGAAGTGGTTCTCCAGGACCAGGACTGAGAACCACTAGTTAGTTAGTTAATCGAGAACCGAAACTCTTTCGTGCACATTAATCAGGAACAAATAAACAAAAACCATTTGAACGTATGATTTATTATTATTATTTAATTGATCCTCCATTTAAAAAGTCATGTCAAATGACACTTTTGGTGTCTTCTGGACTTTAGGAACACTGTACACGTGGTCAGGAGACTTATGATCTGAGGACTGCAGGTTCAAATCCCGGTGGCTCAGTGGACTAACTATGAGCCGCGTCATTCTGTAGGAGTTTGAGTCTCAGAGAGCAGAATTCACCACGAAGCCACCTCACACCCAGTGTCGGACTGGCTATCAGAGCTGGGGAACCTGTGCTTTCTTATGCTCTAGCACTTGGTTCAAATCCCGGGTCATGCAGAGGTCATGAGGATCTTATGTGATAAGGGGAGAGTCCTAACGAGCGTGGGTAAATGGGTAAATGGCACTTTGTACAGTACGATCACCTCCGTTTGTCCAAAATGACCTATTTCCCGTTAATCCGTTTAACTAAACTGGAATTTAATCTGATCTAAGATAATCAACAGTGATTCATACAGTTCATGACTGTCACAAACTGACGGTTCTACTCTTTTGAGCATCGGAATAATCAGTGGACTGTCTGATGACGTGATCTTACCAGGAAATGTGGCAATTTGGAAATGCTCTTCCTCATCACAATCTTGAAGATTACTTTCGTTAAGAACAAGGACAAAACCAGAATGACAATCCCCAGCGCAACGAACAGTGGAATGAGGTATATAATGACCGGGACACCTGAGGAAGACACAGACAGAAGAAAACACAGACTTCAATAGGCTTAGTTAGGATTCAGGGGGAGGGGCTAAACTGTAATTGATGTTCCTGGAGCACCTTTAGGTCATTGGGTCACTGCTGACTATTCTGAAGATCAGTTAAATAATGACTCTTAAATAACGTGGTTAAAGTACATCCTGGAATCCTGCTCCGTCTTCATGTGACTCACAAATCAGTTTTAATCAGTGTTTTAATCAGTAAATCCATTTTTAATCCATCAAACTGATTCATCCATTATAATTAACCCATTAATGTTGACCATCCTAAACCCTTTACTGCAGGTTTTCATTCCAGCAAGCAAGGGCACACGTGATTAGTCGTCTAAATAACAGAGTAAACAAGTGCGTCGAGGTGTGAGTCGGCTCTTCTGGAATGAAAACCTGCAGCCACACCTGCTCCTGCATTAAAGAGCCAATATTCTACTGTTTTTAAACTCAACTAAACCATAAAGTGAGGTTAGAAAGCAGTGAAAATGGCCCTCTAAACCCAAAAGTCTGCTTATAGGCCCAAATTTTCATTCCTGGCCTCAAATCAGTAACAAAAAGAGCTTTAAATTATTAACTATAAATAATTCAGAGCTCATATCCATCTCAAAACATTAAGATCAACTGAATATCAGGGTTTATGTGAGCAAAACCTTTGTTGATGTACGTGTGGACACTTACGGGGCTCCAGGCTGCCACGGTAACAGAGAGGCTCTGTTTTCTTGACGTAGGTTTGCCTGATGAATCCGAACACTTGGACACAGTATTCGTCCTGTGGTTCGTGAAACGACAAACTTCCCACACACGTGTCCGACTCGGCATCACACTTAAGCATTTGTTCCTAAAACAGAGGAGAAATATTGAGGATCACGTTACATTTCCTACCTGTTCCTCACACTGTAATTAACCCTTAGCAGTGAATACTGAAGAGAAAAGCGTGTTTTCATCATCGTACACTTTCTTAATTACACGGCAAGAGTCCGGTCCATTTTTGAGCCTGGGAGCGGTCCAGAGCCTGACCTCTGACCTCCTGAAATTTACTGTATTTGTGGTTATTCGTTCATTTCATGAACATGAACATGAACATGATGTTCCGCTGCTGTTACTATTATGACCACCATCACACTATCATCATAACTCCAGTACAGCTGAGCCTGACAGCAGAAGTGTGGTGGTCCAGTGTCCTCTCATCGATAATGTATGAGTAGTTTGACCAGAGGAGGAGGGGTCAGGGTTTCTTCCTGCACTGTCGCCCTTTGGCTCTCAGGGGGTTTACGTATTTGGCCTCTACGTGTCTGTTACTTTGATCTCCGTAAAGTTGCTGTGTGCCATCAGCTGTTAAAAGTGCAACACAAAATCTTGTTCCTCTACTTCTGTACACTTACTGAACATGTGCTGTCTATATCGGAGTCGTTGGTGTGCGTGCTGACGATAGAGTAACACAGCTTGTGGTCAGCGGTGAGATTTCGTAGAGCAGGCGTGTGTCTGTACAGATGTAAAGGGTTTCTGAAGGTAACGGTCAGCTGGTGGTCTCCAGGGGTCAGTTTGACTGCAGGGAATGACAGGTCGCCTGAGAACAGAAGAGACCATCGTATAATGATGGTTTTTATGCCTTAAATCCATGAATGAAACGCACAAGTCAAAAAAAGACAGCGTGACCAACTGAAACAATGAAGTAAAAAAAAGTCAACTCACAGATAATTTTTGTATTTAATAAACGATTAAAAGAGAACGTTGGCGAATCTGCATGTAGGCCGTTCTTGTTCTTCACTTTCACCCCGTAGTACTTGAAGGCCGGTTTCTGCATGTGATCTGATAAGTTGTAATGTGTCTCCCTTGTTATGATACCTGTGCGCTCAGTCCTGTGAGAAAAAAGTACGGTACATGAGAGAGTCATGTGGTATATGATGATATCTTTATGGAAGGCCTTTGGCTTCTGAAATATGTACTTACTTGATGTGTTCATAGTATCAGAAGTTTAATATCTTGATAAAAGTGACCAGGTTTTTATCAAAAATTGCCAAAACGATTTTTTGAAACTGAAAAAATTGCAGATGTGTGTCTATAAGTTGAGACTCAAAAACAATATATGATATTTTATAATATTTATAATAAAATTTTATTACTGTGAGAAAATGTATGAAAAAATTCAGGTGGTCTTAATTTTTTGGATGATTCTGCCTCTTGGATCCATGGCAATCTCTAAAATTTAATATCAGGAGCTTCTAAAAACAGTTATAAATTTTATAAAAGTATGATGTTCCTCAATGAATTACTCGCAGATGCTTCACTACTGTTAGAAAGACGAGGTTCTGCGGGTTCTAACCGTATGTGTCATTCGTGCCTGTGTGCGGCGCAGTAGCTCTTTATGCACATTTACATTCATATTTTGATATTTATTACTGTCGTGACCATCATTCTTGAAAATGTACCCAAAGTTTGATTGGAGGTCTAGTTGGAACTCTTGTGGATGAGCCGACTTCCAGCCCACTACAACTCCATAACTGTCACATGTTACAGTCACATTATAAGGGGCTGAGAGGTCCGATGAAGGTTCTGAAAGGCAGAACAAAAGAGAAAACAAAGGTCAGATCAGTCATGCTGCCCAAGGATACTTATTACACTGGTGGACCGCATGTCCCAGCAGGCACAGGACGTCACTTTAACGTCAGAAAGATGTTGAACTCTTATTAGAAGTCAAATTTTAGTGAATATCGTTGATGTTAAAACCCAACATCGGGTTGACCTCAAGATCCAACGTTATATAAGGTCACAGCTTAAAACCAACAACATACCTAATGATGTTAGAACGTCATGACGACCTCATATTGAGATTATCACGTTCACCATATGATGGGTTTTGGTCACCATACCTTACAATGAAATGTTGGGATTTGACATCAATTTGACATCAGGTTGTGACGTTTGGGAGATGTTGGATATCAGCTTCAGTCGTCACTATTTAAATTCAAATTGATGTTAGTATTAGACGTTTTCTCAACGTTACATTTCTGTCATCAGACGTCATCGGACGTCATGTCCAACATTCAACCAGCATAATACAGCTTTGTTTTTCAACCACCACAAATACAAAAATGAGACCTATAAGGCAGGTCAGACAGGCTGGATTGTAAGATATTAAACACTATAAAACAGGAAAAGTCTCTTCTGAACTACAAAAATAAACAGAAATATGGACCTCGTTATATAAACGGTTACTAAAAATAAAAGTATTTTACTTTTGTATGAAGAACCTAAGATCTGATCGTGCAGTTTTTCAGCAGAAGGTCTGTGAGGGATATGTGAGTTTGTACATGTCGGTAAAAAGCACTGAGACGTGAGTGGAGGAGTATTTACAGCTATGCATGAAAGGCATTCAGACCAGTTTCTCGAGTTCTCAGCAGCCACTCCATCTTGATGATCCATGAAAGGAATAAGTTATGAAAGCACTTCAGGGACAGTACCAGCAGCTTCAAATATCTGCTTGCTGCTTTGTAATGGCATTTTAGACGCTGCTCTCTTAATCCGATGAATTTGTCCATCAGAAACCTTCCTCACTATGCTTTTATCTGTACAAACTCATCTGGGATCTGAATCAGCCACAGATGTCTTCAGAATGTGATAGGTTCTTGTGAAATATCCCTATTTGATGCTTTTCAGCAGCAGAGGGATCACATGGATAACATCCGTGAGTTTAATTGAAAAACAGAGAAGGAATCTTTAAGACACTTTAGTCCAGTTTGCCTAATCATTTGTAAAGCATAGTGTTTTTAGTACCTTCACTTCTGATTCTGTAAAGAACCAATACGTTCAATACGTTCCTTTTGTGGTGTCACTCCAGTAAAGTCTCTTTGATACCTTTACTTTTGATTCTGGGAAAATCCGTTCAGCTCCAGTGTTGGAATCCTCCATAAAAGTCACCAAAGACACCTCCTTAGAGACTTCACTGGAGTAACGCCATAAAAGGAACCTTTGGTTCTAGAACCTTTCAGTTCTACTATATAAAATCCCCATGGAAACAATATTTTTTCAGTTCTATCAAACCGGAAAGGTTCTAGAACCAAACATGGTCTTTTTGGTACCTTCACATGCGGGTCTGTGATGAACAAACAGTTCACAGCTACTGAGAATTTCTAACGAAACACTTTTTGGCGACTTGGTTTTGATCTCCATGACTCATCTAACTGACATGCTCTTCCCATTCCAACGCCACTGAAAATGAGAACCTCGTTCCTCAGAAGAACCTGAGCCATCTGTGTGACATATCCTTCCATCAGAATTAGGAGGAAGAAGACATTTGTTCATTGTGTAGGTGGGTGTGTGGGGGCTTTCTGTTTAATCATGACTCACTGTGTGTGTGAGGCCCAATCAAGGATGTCAAATTGGAGACTGTAGTCCAATGACTGATTGTGTAGATCACATACGGGCTGAATGAGAACATGAACCTACAAGCCTCACTGTAACAGTCTGACTTTAACCTTCCGACTGCAGACAAATTGTGAGCTTAAATGGAATTGAACTGCCCTCACTTCCTCAAGCCTCTCTGTACGAGACAGACGTGGGTAGCATGTTCTTCTATTCATACCGATCATGGACCTTTCGATGCTCAAAGACTCTGTTACATCTGTCCAGAAAGGAATCAAGCCTTTTGTCTCAATTCTACTTTAATTCTGAATTGTAAACACTGAAGACCCGAGATCATACGAAAGCTACTACACGTCATTCCAGAGGAACACCCGTCACACACACACCTATACAAACTACATGTATAGTACAGGCCAAAAGTTGGACCTTCTCATTCTCATTTTTCTGTATTTTCATGACTATTTACATTGTAGATTCTCACTGAAGGCATCAAAACTGTGTTTTTTACTTTAAAAAAAGGTGAAATAACTGAAAACATGTTTTATATTCTAGTTTCTTCAAAAAGAGACACCCTTTGCTCCGATTACTGCTTTGCAAACTCTCGGAATTCTCTCAATGAGCTTCAAGAGGCCGTCACCTGAAATGGTTTTCCAAGTCTTGAAGGAGTTCACAGAGAGAATGTTTAAACTAGAATATAAAACACCTTTTCAGTTCTTTCACCTTTTTTTCGTTAAGTACAAAACTCCACGTGGGTTCATTCATAGCTTCGATGCCTTCAGTGAGAATCTACAACGTAAACAGTCACGAAAATACAGAAAACACATTGAATGAGAAGGTGGGTCCAGACCTTTTGGCCTGTACTGTACATCATCGCTTTCCAGTGGATTTCTGCAGTTGTGTGGAAGTTATTTCGCAATCTGAAGGCCAGCATGGTTCGTGGTCAGTCGGCCTGCTGGCACGTCTCCGAAAGGCTTGAGACACAGGAAAGCAAAAGAAGCAGTGTACCAAACTATGGTGTCCAACTGGCCCTATTTAGGAACCCTATTAATCCTAATGCAGAAGCTGTTGTGATTATTCGGGGACTGACTGGTTTGATTTATGTTCCACAGGGTTCTGTCGTAGGCAGAGATGGGCACTTGAGATAGTGACTTAAATGCGAGTCACACTTCAGACTTGACTCGGACTTGTGAATAACAAGTCATGAACAATAAGGAACTGTTCTATTATCCAGAATGAAAACACAAATGACTACACTTCGCTGATTTGGGACAAAGCAAACACATTGCAACACATCACTACATCCGGCTTGCGAAACCATGAAACTGGTGAGGGCAGCGTGGCTTCGCTTCACATTGTATGTGGGAGAGTTCACTTTCCTGGGTTATAAGTGTGACAACATGCAGAAAACGTGAGAGGACACTGGATGGACGTCATCAAATATCTGTATCTGAAACCGGATTGGCAAGTTTGAGCCTCTGAGTTATTGCCTCACAGTTACTGCAACATATTTATAAATGATATATGTATGTTTAATATATACGTATGTCTGTGTGTGTGTGTGTGTGTGTGTGTGTGTGTGTGTGTACATACATACTAGTGCCATAAAAATTCCTAGACTCTGAAAATAATATATATTTATAATCATATCATTTAATATTTCAAGCTTTATTTAATTTGCTTTTTTAATTTGATACTGATTTGTAATTTAAATCTGAATTAAAAAATTGTAATAATTTAAGACTGGATTTCTGATTATCATGAGCTATAAGCCATCTTGATCAACAGTAAAACACAAAAAAAGTATGAAATATGTCACTACATATGTAATGGATATCAAATCTGACTGTTTTGGATGAAATTATGAACACAAGTGAATTTTTCCCCAAAATTCTAATGTTCTGAGTTGCACACGTACCACAGTTTGAGAACCACAGTTCTGATAGAAGTTCCACTGCTGTGCTATAAACTACTGAAGAGTTGTGGTTTGTTCCTAGTTGTTTTTTGTTACTTTGGTTCTATTTGAGCTGCTTTTTCCATTAAACTCACAGAACCAACAACATATCTTGTTCAGGAGCTGGACGTAGGGTTCTCTACCCTGTTTATGAAGAGATCACATTCTCAGAAGTACAGAAATACCAGCACACAATATGAAGCATGTACAGTGTGAAACTGGTTGTTAAGTACATCATACTCTGTGTTCTTTGGTCTTTTGTTTTCCACCTGCCCGGCTGGTTCCTCAGGCTCGGTAACTTCTCACTTCAGACATGCACTTGTATCAGGTGTGTGTGGACGTCCAAGAGTTTGGACTCCCCAACAATCCACAGTCAGACAGATTGTGGAGAAAATTCAAGACTTACAGCCCCAACCAACAAAGATCACATCAAGAACAAGACGTTTAGGCCTTGAGATAACAAAGGAACCCGCGGTAACTTCTAAGCAACTAAAGGTCTTTCATGAGCCCACCATCAGGAGAACACTGAGCAACAATGCTGTGCCGCTCCAAAAACAACGTTACTGCCTGTCCACAGTTTTCTACAATCACATGAACAAGTGTTATGTCTGCAGAAAGGAAAACACCGCATTCCAGCATAAAAACCTTATGTCATCTGTGAAACGTGGTGGTGGTAGTGTCATTTTCCGGGGTCGTTTCTGGGCCAGGATATCTGCTCATCATTGACGAATCAATGAATTTTGAATCAGCTCATTTTAAAGGATATCTGTCTTTCTGAGCTGAATCTCAAGAGAACGTGGGTCATGCAGCAAGACAACCACAAGTCCTTCTACCTAAAGAAAAGATAAAGAATAGAACCGAAATCCAACAGATCCAGTAAATCCAGAACCGTCAACATAACGGAGTTGCAGCTGTTGAACCCAACTGAAGACATCGGGTTTAATAAGCTAATAATAAGCTACTTTTTCTTTGTATCCTAATTTAATTGTCGTGCTTAATTATTTACAAATATTGTTTACAAACCTTGTTTTAATCAGGCTTCAATTCTATTTTCCTACATGTTTTACTTTTCAATCCATCTTTTCTTTGCTTTTTCTCGTCCGTAAAGCTTTGAATCGCCCCACGAATAATCATTAACCTTAAATCACGGTATATAAAATGCTGAACAAC
Organism: Acestrorhynchus altus; assembly: GCA_034509495.1. NCBI lineage: Eukaryota > Metazoa > Chordata > Actinopteri > Characiformes > Acestrorhynchidae > Acestrorhynchus > Acestrorhynchus altus. The sequence continues at coordinate 48,039,289 of CM067502.1, forward strand.
AGAAGTGAATAAAAGCCCCGATTAAAAGGTATCATTTTAAACGCTGACTTAACGTCTCTAAAGGTCAACTATCAGTTCTGTGCGTTCCTTATCTCGCAGTTTGACAATCACAAACTCCTCCACAGTATTATAGACTTAATGAGTTACCATCGTACCCTTTGACCAGTGTCATGGCCGTTCCCGTGTACGTGTGATTACGATATGGATTGCGGATGGTTTGATTGTTACATCCAAAAATTAAAAAAATCAGCAGCTCACAGAACTGAAGATCTGAACTCACACATCTGTTCAATCCAACATGCTCTCCATCACCCCCACTCATCTTTTCTCTCACACATCATGGAGGGTCATTGTAGTGTAGGAGGTTTCATGGCTAAATTGGAGCAGCCTGGTGGTCAATCTTCATTAATTGCACCAGTAAGAGCAGAGTGTGAAGGTTCAATTAGCAGGTAAGACCACAGGTTTGCTCAAAATATTGCAATGAACACAACATTACGGGGGACATACCAGAGTTCAAAAGAGGACAAATTGTTGGTGCACGTCTTGCTGGTGCAGCTGTGACCAAGACAGCAAGTCTTTGTGATGGATCAAACGAGTAAGGAAACGTTTTCCTCCACCAGCATCACGTAGTGACATTGGCCACAAAAGGAAGCCCTAGTACACCATACTAATACATTATTGTGGTGTAAATCCAGGTGTTTCAGTTTCATTGTCCAACCCCTGTGTTATATATATACAGTGATGGACAGTGGTGGACAGTGGTCCAAATGAAATTCCCTCTGATGTGTGTTCTTTGTGTATCAGCTGGTTCTCACAGAAGGTCAGTAACAGGTCATAGAGTCACTCACCGGCTGAAGCTCCTCTCAGGAGAACAGCAGTGAAGAAGGAGAGGAGATTCCGGAGCCCCGCGTGCATCGTTAACCTCTCACACACTCTTACACACTCATACACACTCTTACACACTCTTACACACTCTTACACACTCTTACACACACATTTCATCTCCTGAATGGGATTCTGCTTCCTTTACACCTGCTTTTCTCTGGAGAAGGACTCTGACTCCAAGAGCGATTCTAAACGTAAGCAGACTGCGCTCCTCCTCCTCTCTCTCTCTCACTTACTCTCTCACTTACTCTCTCTCTCTCTCTCTCTCTCTCTCTCTCTCTCACACACACACACACACACACACACACTCTGTCTGTCTCTCTCTCTCTCTCTCTCTCTCTCTCTCTGTATGTTTTGGTGCCCCCTACTGGTGAAAACCTACAACACTGAGCGATTAACAGACAGGTAGAGTTCACTCCCCGTAAACACACTGATAATTCACTCCCTCACTCACCCTCACTCCCTTTATTCACTCCCTCACTCACCCTCACTCACTCACTCACTCACTCACTCCCCTTATTCACTCACTCATTCCCTCACTCCCTTTATTCACTCACTCACTCACTCACTCACTCACCCTCACTCACTCACTCACTCACTCCCCTTATTCACTCACTCATTCCCTCACTCCCTTTATTCACTCACTCACTCACTTTATTCACTCACTCACCCTCACTCACTCACTCACTCCCCTTATTCACTCACTCACTGACTCACTCCTTTTATTCACTCACTCCCTTTCTTCACTCACTCACTCACTCACTCATTTTATTCACTCACTCACTCACTCCCCTTATTCACTCACTCACTCACTCCTTTTATTCACTCACTCACTCCCTTTATTCACTCATGCACTCACTCACTCACTCCCTTTCTTCACTCACTCACTCACTCACTCACTCACTCATTCTCTTTTTTCACTCACCCTAACTCACCCACTCTCCTCACTTACTCACATACATATTTCCACTCACTTACCATTTTCACTTACTGTGTCACTCACTCATACACTCACTCCCTTCATTCACTGTTACTCACATGCCACCAGTAACACTCACTCATTCACACTTACTCACTCACTTCATTCACTCACCGTGTCACTCATTCATTTCACGCTCGGTTATTCGTTCACTTTCTCACCTTCAACCAAACTCTCACTCACTTTCACTGACTCGTTTTAATCTGACTCACAATCTCACCATCTCATTCACGTACTCGCTCACTCCGGCTCACACCCAACGGAGGATCTTCAGAGTCTCCAGTAATCAGTGCTCCTGACCCCACACTAAGCTGCTGCATCTCTTCTGATTTCTCTTGGCCCGTGTGGAGGCCTCTGCAGAAGATTATTTGCCAGGCTGGTATAGATGACCTCTTTACCAGCAGGACACTGGATTTGAAGTTCACTACTTGTCTTATGTAACACATATCACAACAGGGATTGAGTCCGAATTAGGTCTTCTGTGTGTGTGTGTGTGTGTGTGTGTGTGTGTGTATAGTGTTCTTTACACTATGAAACACTGTCTTAAAACCACCCCAATACTAAAGACACACATTCTAATGTTCTAATTCTAATTTAACGACAGAATTCCATTTCCACTTGGCTCCTCTTCGGAACGTTTTTGCATGTCACATTAAGCACAATCGGAAATATTGTTTTGGTAAACAGTTAAGCTGTATCTGCACTACTTGAAAAGGTTTCATAATTCAGCACTGATATCATGAAATCATCCCCAAAACGGAGACGTTCTCCAAAAGAACAAGGCTCGGCAGATCAGTCTAAAGGAGGGATTGGAAACCTTTCAGAACCATCAGAATATATTTAGCGAACATTTTATAATGTACGTAAGATCAATAACACACATAGCGCAGAGAAATCGAAGCTTCCATCCAAAAATGACCGAGACGGAGGGGGTGAAGGAGAATAAAAAAAATAAAAATTAATTATTTTTTTAAATTTTAAGATCATAGTTCAGTAAAGTTCACAGTGCATGTCCGGGTTAGGTCAGGAACGTTACTGTTACCACTGTTCGTTTTAAAGCAACCGAGACATTTTTGAACAAATAACAAAAATAAATAAATAAATAAATAAATAAATAAATAAATAAATAAAATTGAATGTTCCACACAAGACACAGTGTTACAGAAACCACTGTTTTACAGTCTTTAAAGGCATTATCATATAAATGATTATAACAGTGTGACCTGTATCTGGGTACCTGAAGGTGTGGAAATTATATCTCATTATTATTTTTCAGCAGCGAATAATTCTATAATAAATCTGGAAATTTCATCAAAATTATATTTACTGTCATTTTAAGATGAATTAAGGGCTTTTTGCAAGATAAACAAACTTACTTACACACAGAGAGAGAGAGAGAGAGAGAGAGAGAGAGAGAGAGAGAGTGAGAGAGAGAGAGAGAGAGAGAGACTGACAGACTAAGCTTCTTAAAGGATTACAGCAGCTGTCTTTTAGTCTTTTATTTGGGCAGATGTGGGAAGACACTAGTCTGGATGTGAACACCAAACGTGTAAGTGACTCTTTGTGTGTGTGTGTGTGTGTGTGTGTGTGTTTGTTTGTGGAGACCTTCACCTTGATCCCATAGTTCCAGTTCTCCATCCAATCAGTACGAACAGAAGCACGTACACTGTTAGAGGAACGGAGGGAAGTGGAGCTGTGAACGGTGGTATTATGGATAATCTACTAAACTGTAGAAATGACAAGACCTTCATCTCCATCTTCAGTGATGAATCCCACATCTTGGTGGACGCAACCAACAAATCTGTGTGTGGAGGCACTGTGGTCAGTGCCAAGATCAGAAGCTTGTCCAGAAGGTCTGGTGTCATGGTTTGGGGTGCAAACGCTCAACAGTATGTTAATGAGGTCCTGCAGCCAGTGGTCCTACCTTCTCTGAACACACACTCCAGGATGACACTCTTCCACGTAATATGTGTAGATCAATAATCAATTATAATCATTTATTGTTCCTGCACACACACACACACACACACACACACACACACACACACACACACACCTATTGACCATGAGAGCTTTCCCTTTGCAATCTTCAAATAGCTGCTATATGCCACCAATGTTGTGGCTACTAATTCACCTGTGGGAGAAAAACAACCATATTAAGGTGGGTCAAGGACACCAGCAAAGCAGAGGGCGGTCCCGCTATCCCCTCTAAATCACCATCAAATCAAATCAAAATCCCCCCTGCACGCCACCATCGTTATAATGCGCTCTTTTCACACACCCTCGGCCCACATCCGACACACATGTGCACCTGCCGGCATGTGGAGAGGTGGGCAGCACACACTGACGTTCCACTGTCCATCTATGTACAAGGCCTCTAGATACAGGATTAGGTTGATCAGGTTTACAAGCCTGTATCCGAGGGATTATTGGCTGTATACTGATGTCTCTCAGTGGTGATTAACCTCTGGTTTATTTGAGGAGTCTTTTCGGAGTGTGGACGTTCCTGATGTTTTAGGAAGGCTGGGGTCAGTGTGCAGTGGTCTGTTAATCAGATTTATAAAGTTATAAACAAGTGCTGTAGCAACAGCGTTCTGTCTTTATTTATTTATTTTGCTAAAAGCGCCATAAGAAAAGTGTTTACATCACATAGGAAAATATTTAATTTAATTACAAACCAAATTTTTTATATATGAGTGATTTTTTATATATGAGTGAAAGGTCACTCCTAGGATAGGTCAGGTGTCAGGGTCCAGTTACAGAGGGTCAGAGACACATCCTGATTTCCAGAGTTTTTACAGAGTTACAATCTTTTATTATGGTATCCTAGGTGGTTGCTATGCTGTTTTAGGTGGTTGCTATGGTGTTGCAGGTTGTTGCTGTGGTATCCTAGGTGGTTTCTATGGTGTTGCAAAGTGGATGCCACATGGGTCAGTTCTAAGTAGTATGAAACTACCACCACAACCAGCAGAAGGTCTCTCCCTTACAAATACACACACACACACACACACACACACACACACACACACACACACACACACACACACACACAGAGAGAGAGAGAGAGAGAGAGAATGTGTCTTTTTCATGCATTCCTTCCAAATACAGCAGCTCCTGCTCCCCACTCACATCTAACACATTCCTGTGTCCAGATGCATTTACACACAAGCACACACACACACACACACACACACACACACACACACACACACACACACACACACAAATGCGAGTTGCTGACCCATGCACGGTGCACTCTGCATGCCACGTGAGTCTGTAATTACAGCTGTTCTCCTCCCCCCCACCCACACACACACACACACGCACACACCCACACACACACACACACACACACACACACACACACACACACACACACACACAATCATACATGCATGTTCATACACAGACACAAAAATCTCACACATATCTGCAAATATGTCCTGTCTCTGCCTTCTGCCACTGCAAACACACACATACACCAATCAGCCATAACATTATGTTTCTATATTCACTGTCCATTTTCAGCTCCTCTGACCACACAGGAGCACTTTGTAGATCTATAATTACAGATTACAGTCCATCTGTTTCTCTGCAAATTTTACTCTCCTCCTTTCACCCTCATCTAGAGGACGACCAACACAAACTGTGCAGAAACAGATGAGCTTCTGTCTCTGACTTTACATCTACAAGGTGGAGACATTATATTCTGTTGTATGCAAAGACCAAACAGTCTTAAAATGAAGACCAAGCTCAAATGAAGGTGGTGTAGATGCATCACCATGACTGTGAACATGGGGTTGTTAAAATCAGCACTGAAACAGGAAGGACGGACCTTAACTTCTTCGAATTGTGTGTTTAATTGGTGGAATTGGTTTCTCCAGAAAAGCAACACCCAAGCATTTGGATACAGAGAAGATGCTGGTCATAACAATCATGCAGCTACGGGATATGAGTACCGGTTATGGGGTGGGAGCTACTCTGGGATGGGATCATGAAAGTTCATTTGGGACCGAACCCAGACCACCTCCTCTAAAGGGTCTTGGTACAGTTGCTTCAGTCGGGATTCAGGTGCAATTAGGTTTTCACACCTGCCCACATGAACTGAATCGAGTGAAAACGAACGAGGGATCGGTTAAACCGACCCAGTGCTGGTGTTAAAACACCCTGAGACTAGTTTGAGTCTTGTTTGGGCTACAAAAGAACACCACGACAAGCCCCTCAGAGCTGACACACTTTTCTTTCTGAGAATAAGGGTTGATTTTGGAAACCAGAAAAAAAAAACAATGCGCACTTGCCTGCAGAGACAAAGCTCTTATTTATGCCAGCATTAAGGACACGCAAATCTCCAGCAGAAAGGGCGGGTGGTTGCGTAATGACTCTTAGCTCTTGGACAGATAAAGAGGAAAGCGCAAGCGTTCTGACAAAGACTTAAACAAAGAGCTTAGAGCAGAACAAATCGATCATTTATCCTAACACACACACACACACACACACACACACACACACACACACACACACACACACGCACACAGTAATCCTTTCAAAAACACAAGCACTGGACCCACTTAAGTGAAATTGTCATTGTCTTCTGGAGACAAAGCAGAAATTCAAACATAGAAAGGAAGACTAGGAGTTTTCAGTGAAGGATATATTGCCTGTTTTTAAATGACATGCCAATGATGTCACCATGTAGCAAAATGATCTTAATCAATAATATCAGATTTCAACACCAATCTATAACGGAGACCCCCCCAGTTACCTCTGAGACCCTTAGTACCAAGTTTTACTGAAGGAAAATATGCTGTGATTTTTGGTCCAAACTGAGGTTTGACACTGTATGATAAATACTGTCATCGTTGGTGTTGCTATAAACCATATCAGCAAATCCTGAAACCTGAATTTAATCTCAAGAAAATTATAAATAATAAATTCTAAATTTCTAAAAATTCTTTGCGATTTCATGTTAAGTTTCCTGTCTAACTGTTATTTTTAAAGTATAAACACGGTAGCGACAATAATCCCGAAGTCTAAGATGGTCTTAAACAAAGCTTTAAGGAAAATATGTTATGAAAATAATAATGTTATAATAAATATGTTTCTTGTTTGCATTGACTTTCATTTGCTTTCTGACACAATATCCTGACTGTTGTCTATAAAAAAATGGACAGAAGTAAAATGGCATCGATGAAAAGAGGACTAGACATTAAGCCTGAGCTTGATCTTCAGTGGTCAGGACCCCACAGGACCACCACAGAGCAGGTATTGTGTGGGTGGGGGGTCATTCTCAGCACTGCAGTCACCCTGACATGGTTGTAGTGGGTCAGTGTGTGTTGTGCGGGTACGAGTGGATCAGACACAGTGTTTAAACACTGTGTCCACTCACTGTCCACTCTATTAGACACTTTTACCTGCTGTGTGGAGGTCTTTGACCTATACCAGTACAGCACACACTAACCCACTACCCCTGTGTCAGTGTCACTACAGTACTAAGAATGGCCCACTGCACAGCAGGTGGGGGGGTGTTCTGTGGAACAATATTAAAAACAATGACCTCGAACTGTTGCTGGCCCTGGAACATAGAATTACATGAACAGAGTGACCATTCTTTAGACGGTCATCAGCTTCCAGTTCAGTCTGTGCTAATGGGAAACAATTGTTGACCCAGACAAGATTGCAGAAGTGATGAGGTGTCCCTGCCCTATATTCCTGCCATATGTTACAGACACTGCTCAGACACTTCCTGCTGCAATGTGGGTCACAAGTCGATTGCGTTTCTTACTGGTGGAGTCCGGCAGTCCGTTCCTTTAATCTCTCACTCGCTCGTACAGATGCACAGCTCTGAGGTCATCACAGTGCTCTAACAGGAATTCGAGGCCTTGTTAATGACAGGACTGGGTGTTGGCTGGAATGTCACTGTCCGGTTTTTGTGTGTGTGTGTGTGTGTATGAGTCAGCATCTGTACTGGAGAGTGTGCCATGCTTTCATCCAGACACTGACCTGGACATGTCTGGCGCTCAATTTGGTGTGTGTGTGTGTGTGTGTGTGTGTGTGTGTGTGTGTGTGTGTGTGTGTGTGTGTGTGTGTGTGTGTGTGTGTGTGAATGTATTAGATGCTCTCCAGGTCATGAGCAAGACAGGTTCTTAATCAGAATTCTTGAACTCACCTGGACATCTATGGATGTGAAAGATGAGGTCACTATCTGAATTCTTGATGACCTCTGTTGTATTTCTTTGGACATGCTAGACACATGCACTATCTGACAAGGACCTATACTGGACATCTATGGACATGCTAAACTGCTTTAAAATCTGACCACCTGACTAGGAACCCTTTTAGATATGAGTGTCACAAGATACATAGGTTTCATAACTTTCTAACTGTAGATGTTCAAAATGAGCTGAACATCTGTAAGGACATGAGTGAAAATGCAACGCTCAAAAGGTTTCAGAACTAAATGCAGACAATTCGCTTCTCCCAGAAGACGTAGGACTGTCCCACATATTGATATGGAAATCATAGACAACGGGAAGAACTAGGAATATAAACAAACCAATAGGAAAGAATCATTCCAAGAGAATGAATGTATGTACAGATGGTTTTCACCTCCTGGTCACATATAGAGATCGCGTATTACAACGTTACATGGTTGGTACAGTGTCCTCAGGGTTGAACACCACAGGTTTAAGGTGTTGATTTTGAAACATGGGTTTATTCCTTGGACAGCAGCCTCTCAGTCCATGGTGATAGCAAATGTTTTGTGACTGTAGACACTGATACGGGAGATCCAGCAGATTCCAGGGTATTAAAAAGAGTTTATCCTGCTTTTGTCTCTACTCTCCAAGAAAGGCTTTCTACTAGATTTTGAAGCATTAGTAAGGTCAGGATGTTGAATGATTACCATCCCATCGCATCCCCAACTCCCCAACTCACCTTAAAAGTACTGGATGGAGCTCCACCCTTCCAGAGAACACAGTCCCACTGCTCCACAGCTCAGTGCTGGGGGGCTTTATACCCATATCTCAATACTTCTCTGCAGGGACTAGAGAAGCAGTGGGCATTTGCACATCTGTGTCAGCAATGGGTGCGTCCATTAGAAGGAGCGTCCACAAACATTTGGACATGCAATTGTAAAATGACGGCTCTGTTTTTCTGTGTAAACATCACCTGACCAGGATTGTCCTCCTCTGTCCCAGCTGCTGAACGTGAATTAAAATTTTAAATAAAGATTGTCCGAAATGGAGGGGTTGGACGGGGGTAATCCCCCCACACCCTGCTGGGAGAATTAGAGACAGTCTGGCACTGTTAGTGTGTAAATCTGAGGAAAAAATCCTACTCAGTCTGTTCCTTTCATCAGAGAGAGAGAGAGAGAGAGAGAGAGAGAGAGAGAGAGAGAGAGGGCAGGGGTGTCTGTAAAGCATGCGTCCTCTTGCTTTTCTCTTTTTCCAGTCTGGTTGTGGATTTGGGTTGTCTGTGCCGTCACAGCTGGGTTGCAGTGGTAGTGCTGCTACTAATGAGTGAGATTTGATGGCAGTTAACCTGAAGGGTTCTTCATGGTGTAGTGTAGTAGTGTAGGCTACAGTGATTAATAGAGGTGCGTACAGTCAGCAAACCCAACGAAAAGGCTGGATCAGACTCCCTTTATGTATGAAAATGATGAACAACGTAACAATCACACAACACGTACCTCTATGCGTCCTTTATGTCAGTATGAACGTTCCTCGCTGTGGCCGTCTGGCAGTGGTGGTGTTTGTCTTGCACTTTTGGTTACACTGCCACCGTGATTTCCATTCCTTCTGTAACCATAACCGTATTTAACTTCAATTAGGTTTAAAATGAGCTTAAAGGGGACGTTACCGCCGAATAGAGACAAACGTAACAGTTCATGATGGTTCTTCAAGGGGTCTTTAGTAACATAAACAGTTCTATATAGAACCAAGGACACTTAAAGAGCCCTTGGGCTGATTAAATATTGAAAGGGTTCTTTGTGGTTCTTCCTGATGGAGAACGTGCTGTTGAGTGCACTGTTTTTAAAAAGGGTTCTATATGGTACCAAAAAGGGTTCTTCCTTCACCCTAGGGTTCTTTGATAAAGACAACAATTCTATATAGAACCATGAACTCTTGAAGAACCCTTTCCATGAAAAGATTATTTGCACCATGAAAGTGTTCTACTTATTGTTGGAGAATATGCTGTTAAGGATTCTACATAGAACCTTTTTGAAAAGGGTTCTACATGCTATATGGTATACACTAAAAAATGGGGTTTGTCCAAGAGTTATACAAAACTGGTTATACACCAAACCATGAACACACAAAGAGCCCTTTGCATGATTAAAGGGTCCTTTGCATTGTGAAAGGGTTCTTCAGATTGCACTGCAGAGGTTTCAGTATACAGCCTTTTAAGTGTGAGTAGATCCCATTACCTCTATTCACTCCATTTACATGATCGGTTTAAAGCAGACATCCTGTTGCGTTTCTCTTTTCCAGTCTGCCTGTGGATTTAGGTTGTCTCTGCCGTTCCAGCTGCGCTTCACTCGGGTCAAGGTGAAATTCAGAGGCTAGTTAAGCCCTGCTGTGCTGGTCAAGGATTATTAATACTAACGTTGCTAATAATGAATGGGGTTTGAAAGCTGTTCTGCGGGATCATCCTGAATTTCTAGAAGTTCTCCATCTGTGTCTCTTTCTCCATATCTCTCTCTCTCTCTCTCTCTCTCTCTCTCTCTCTCTGTCTGTCAATCGCTCAGTTCTATCTATTCATATCTCATTCAGCCAGTCAAGTACTTCTGAAGGCAGTATTGAGTTGGATCAGGTCAGATGGATTAGGGTTGTCTTAAATTTTTTAAAAATACCTTTAATAGGTTTCTGTCGTTTCCACGTGGCCTTGAGCTCACTTCAGAATGCCGCAGTGTCCATTTTGAACAGTACTATGCTATGGACAGAGACAGTAACTCCAACAAAAGCAGGATAAACTTCTTTTAATGCCCTTGTTATTAGAAGAACCAATGAATGAGCAGGTGTCCCAATACTTTTGTCCATATATATACGGACAAATATATATGTATCTGTCTATCCGTCTTTCCGTGTATCTATATCGATACACAGTCATCATCAGTGTTATTCTGTCTTTGTGATTTGCTGATTGACAGACTGACAGACAGCAGCAGCTCTCGTGCCCCCCCAAACCGCCCCCCCCCTTCATCATCATCGCTTTTGGTTCAATATAGGCCAGCTGCACATCAACACTGTGAAATCCCTGCGATTTCTCGCGCAGCCTCATTGGCTGACCACTGGCCTGAATCTGGATCCTCTTCATCTGCATGTGTGAGCATGTGAGATGGTGCTTAGCTGTCACTACCTCTCTCTCTCCCTCTCTCTCTCTCTCTCTCTCTCTCTCTCTCTCTCTCTAATATGAAGCCCGACACATCTGTCATCCCTCATTAGTCTGCAGTGAGTCTCCAGAAACTCCACCACAGACGCTTGCTTCTTGCTTTCTTGGTTTGTTTGCAGGGATTAGTTATCTGTCTACCGTCCACCACCAGCATGCGTAAAGTCCTGGAGAGCAGCTGGATGAAATTTGGACCTGCTGGAAGAGGCACATATGACTGGATGGCAGGGTCTCCATCTCCACCACCCACAGAGAAGCAGTTACAGGTGAGGGCTTCACTGTTTTGGTTTTAGGCTCCTGGTCACATTATTTAAAGTTATTTTTCTGACCAATACGAGAGTTTTGGTGTAGAAGCTCCAGATCCCATTATAATACATGCAGGTAAACAGAATTACAATGAACAGGAATTATGAAGAAAGTTGTTGAGATCTTGTGAACTAGTTTGAAGAACCAAGCTTGGTCCAATTCCATCATCAGTGCACCTGATTTAACATCACTAAGCACTGATGTACCAACCCAGGTATTGGATGAGAACTATGAATAACACTAGACTCCCACGAGGAGAACTTTGGAGATGTTTAAATAAACAGTGATGGAAAACCATGACTTTCTGTATAAATGTTATAAGTATTTCTTATAATATTAAGGTTTTACTGGATAAATTAACACTTACTGCCAAAATAATGAGCTTAAAAGAAGCCTAAAACTGCTTTTGGCACTTTTGGACCAAACATTCATTGCAATCTGGGACGTGAAGTAGTAGCCAGTTGACCCGGCTGAACATAAGATCAATTATGGGTTTGATACCTAAACCAAACATCATTCATTGAACTCTTAGAACCTCAAATCTGTACCTTGCAGGCAGCAACATGCTTGTTTCCTAGGCTTCATATCTCAGGATCAAAGGAACATACGGACATGAAACACATAACATAATGAGACCCACCCTATCTAACCATGGTGGTCTTATCACTGAGTGATGAATTATCAGCGAGCAGCTCTGAAAACAGCTAAAATGTCACTAATAAATATTAGTTTTTAAAAAGTAAGCTTGTTAAAAATAATGTTTCTTACTGAACTGGGAACATCACATTTCTCCAGTAGGGGTTCCCCATTGGTCAGGTCCAGAGAGGCAGGAGCGAGGGATTGATGTTATGAGGTTCAGAGCTCATTATAAAATATTGAGAGTTGAAGTCCTGGAAGCCAAGACCAGGTGATGGGCCTGAACAGAACCTTGTGACTTACATGTTTTATTTCCATGCATATAATCGATGTTTATTATGGGATAACAACTTCCACAGCTATGAGCATAGATGTCCAATCATACCATGCCTTTGATACGGATCTTTAGAAGATCCCTGAGGAACGGTATCAGATCATGGACTATGATGTCAGTGTGCATTTGACTCTTTATCCCATAGCTGTGTGTTCTGTTTCCAGACATACAGCCTGTACTGTAATGCTACACTGGTGATTATCAGTTTTTAGGCTTTGGAACAAAACCTGTGTCATATTGCAAGAACAAAGAAGTTGGGTTTGAGATGTCGTGCTTCATTCTTTAAAAACACGTGAGCTCAGTTTTTAGGAATTGGTTTCAGTGGAAATCAGCAGTTTGTTCAGGTGATTGACCCCTTCACTGTCTCAGAAGCTCTCCTGAGCAAAATCTCTGCTCAAAATTGTTCCGAAGGCAGTGCTGCCTCTGAGGCAGAAATGTATTTAACTGTGCCTTTCAGTGAACTAAGGAGCACATACAGGTTTCTAAAGCTCGGCCTACTGGATATTTTCTTGGGTTATTTTCTGAACCAGTTGCATTTGTTCTGCCGCAGCACTGCCTTCAGAACCACTTCCAGTAGTGATCTTGAACATGAGCCTCAGCAGCCCACACCCCTAGTGATTGACTGGGGACGTTTCCCAGTCCTCCTGGTGGCCAGAGAGGTAATGTAAATAACATTGGATATCTGGTTCCAGTGGCTCCTGAAGGCACAGTATGGAACAACATATTGGGCAGCAAGTGATTCAAGCAGTCGATTCATCAAGTTGAGTTCATCTTGAAGCAGGAAAAATGCGCAAACATAAGAATCTGAGACACTAAACTGTGATGTTCTAGATAACTGGATTAGAATATCTTCCAAACATCAGGCAGGTCTTGTATGGTGTCCCAGGTATGCAGTGGTCAGTGCCTACCTAAGTGCTCAAGGATAGACCACCAGTGAACCAGCTACAGCAAGGGCGTCCAGTCATATCCACAAAGGTGTGATTGCAGGTTTCCATTCTAAGCAACCACTTGTGAACCTGATCTCACTTATTTAATCAACAGGCCAGTTTTCAAACAACTGATCCATTTGGCTGGAATGAAAACCTGCAGCCACACCGACCCTTTGTGGATAAGATTGGACACCCCTGGGCTACAGGGTCATGGGTACCCAAGGCTCACTGATGCTCATGGAGGTCCTGCCTCACAATTTGCAGGAGTTAAAGGATCTGCTGCTGACCTCTGTGGTCAGAGTTGTTTTGGCAGAATGCAGGGGACCTACAGAACATTAGGCAATATTAAGTGGTTTTAATGTTGTGGCTGATCTGTGTTTTTGGAAATTCGAAACATATTTCAGCTCAAGCTCAGAATTGAATATCAATATAACAATTAAATATCAAATTTTGATTCAGTGTCAGTGATGTATTGCAGATCTGGCCCTTGATGCTGGGCCAGAAGGATGATCATTATTTACTCACCGCTCTGCCTGGTTTACTTCTGTTTTGGAAACACAGAGTTGGCAGGGGTTCACCCAAAAAGACCCGTAACCACAGCGGATTTAAAAGGACTACAGTGTCTTATCTGGCTGAAAAACAGCATTATCTGATTAACGCTAGTGACGACTGAGATGCTCTCTGATCAATCGTGTTGGCTGTAGCTCTCAGAGAACATTTAGCGTGACTGAAATATCAACAGGCACGAGATTACGAGATGAGAGCACAGCTTGTCAAGTCCCTGTGGAGAAGTACTGGCAATAGAATAGGACTCTCTGGAGCAGATAAACACAAACATATTGTCTAATGCCAGGTATGGACTAGAGGGGTATAAAGCCCCCCCAGCATTGAGCTGTGGAACAGTGGAACTGTGTTCTCGGAAATGATGGAGCTCCATCCAGCTTTAGAATGAGTTGGGGGTGAAGTGGTGTGGTGATCACCCAATGTCATGACTTCACTAATGCTCTTGTGCTGAATGCAGTCAAATGCTCACAACATAGAATGTCTTCCCTGGACAGTAGAGACAACAGAAGCAGGATAAACCCCTTTCAGTACCCTTGAAGAACCAATGAACGACTAGGTGTCCAAATACTTTTTTTAGAATGAATATTCTAGATTCCCCTAGCAAGCACACAGAGGTATGACACATAATGTTTGCAGAACCTTTAATTCCAGTAAGTTGTGAGGCGGGAGTGTTCTCCCATTCACCCTAGAACATTCTCTCCATCCACAACATTAACATAGTCCTTTCGTAGTCCTTCATATTGTTTAGAACCTTCATCGTGTGTGCTTATTGGGTTTTCCCATCTCTTTGCTTCCAGGGTTACCACTGGAACGAGCTCTCCACCAATGAGGACGTGAAGTCAGAGGTCATCCTGTATGTGGTCATCCCCCTGGCGTTGCTCCTGGTCTTTGGTTTTGTGGTCTTCATTGTCTACCGAAGGTGCTCACGCAGTAAACTTGGCTTGGCTAACATCATCGCACTTGACCTTCAGGACACGGAAACTAGTGCCGAGTTCCTGTCTTCGCTCACGGCAAACAGTGAACGACTCAACAGTACCAGCTCTGATGTGTCTGATGGGGTTTTCCTGATGGTTTATCTTCCACCACCCTATGAGGAGACACTGACCAAGATAACCCGGGCAGCGAGCCTCTCCAGCAGCAAAGATGTGGACTCCATAAAGATGGAAGACCTGGAGGCCAAACTGTGCCCTGACTTGAAATCCAGTGGGCGATATGTGTGACTGTAAAATGTTGAGAATTGAGGTTCATGGTCAGGTCTTTGAGGAACACACCTCAGAAGCCTTTGGTGGATCGAAGGAGTTGTGCAGCAAGTGTTGTGCATCAGGGACAGAATCAGATCGATTGCATTAAACGGATGAAGGTGTGGCGTTTCCAGCTAAAGGGCTCATATCACACAAAAATCAAAATACCCTGATGTTTTGCTCATATGTCAGAGTTTGACGTCTCATCTACACATGAATTAACACTGTAAATATCCCAGTTTGAAGTCATAGCTGTGGTTGGACAATGGTCCTGTATAAATGAATTTAGACCCCACATAAACATCTTAGGTGGACTACAAAAATGTAGGATATGAGCTCTTTCAAATGGTCCCAGGTTGAGGAGCAGTTCAACATTTCAACCTTAAACATTGAAGACCTAAGAGTCTCATACCTGGTTGTTTGGATTCCGTGGTTTAAGGCGGTTTATATATACTTTTATACACACACTGGGATTTGGGAACACATTTGGGAACACCCACACTTGTATAAGTTGTGAGGTGTTTTCTCGTGGGTCAGTTTGAACACTGGTCAGCATGCTCAGAGCAAGGCAATGTGAATTATTAGAGTTCAAGCAAGGCACAGTGTCAACTTTACAGTGTACTCGGACAAGACACATAGCCAGTTCTGAACAACTTGCACCCTACGGCATGCTGCAATATCCTGCTGGGATCATTGTGGGGGTCCGTGAATTGTCACTAAGTAGTGAGATACAGCAGCACTGGTCAAAGATGAGCGTTGACCTCTGCTGAACCCTGCACTGAGTTATGGGATATGCATGTGGAGCTGCTTTGAATATGGATGTGATTTCTGCCAGGGTCGCTAGCTAGATGCCACTGGTCACGATAAGGAGGCCACTGCATTATCCACTGTGGTTGGTAATGCCTTCAGTGCTGTATTCCTGGTATAATTATGACACTGTGGATTCAGGAATGTTCAATGCTCGCACTACTTCAGGAATGGAATGTCCCATCCATCTGACACCAACCATCATTCCTCACTGGAACGCAACCAGTAATTCATGTCTCCTTGCCATGAGGACACTGGTCCGTGTCACAAGATAACATCTCACAACTTAGACAGGTGTTCCCAAGCTGTCGCCTAAGGTATCACCATTTGATAATCAATTTACATATGACTTTATATATATGTGTGGCAGCGGCAATATATATATATACATGTTGTGCTCAGATGTCCAGGCGTTCCACTGGTGGGCTTGAGAAAGGAGTGGGCTTTTCCCCTGTAATCACCAAATACACATTTACAAAACTGTTCTGCGCTTAATTTATATGATTGCATCAATCGTTTTTAAAACAAGCATTAATCATCCTTTTAACCCACTTTCCTGGTGTTGACGTCTCTTAAAGCCCACCTAAGCCCGTGTGTACCTTTCTGTGACGAGTATTTCTAATAAAGCGTCTAGCAAAACCTGCACGTGATCGTGTTTGATTAATCTGATCTCCTTTCAAAACCAAAATCTGTCTCACCGTGGCACGCACCGACCATTAGACAAATAAACACACTGAATATTCATTACAGAACGACGGGATGACACGGGCCTCTCTGCTCACGAGAGGCTTAGGGTTGTAAACTGAGGTTTAGGCCTATATTACACTGGTCCAGATCTGCTGTGTGAGATGCAGAAGAAACACAGTATCTCCAAAACTTTACAGGGCAAAGGAAAAACCTTGATGTTCCGTGAGAACGGATTATTCCATTTCATTTTGGAGCATTTCTATTGGTCCATACATGTGCCAGATTCACATCATTTCAAAGTCAGCCGTAGTTGCTGTACTAGTGTGACCCACCCATAACAGCAGACACCCAACCGTAGTTACACTGTTGTTAATGTGTAAATACAATATGTGCAACACCAGTGAAATCATTGAAGAACACAACGGAAACACAATCTGGTAGCTGGTTGTGTCTTTTAATAGCCTATAACTTTACAGACCAGACATTCTGGATGGGAGCAGTATCTGACTGATTAAGGCCGTGGTAGCAATGTGGGAGATGAACGGTAGCCAGCATTAGCAGCTGTGGACGAGGGACATATCCACCATGGAAACACGATGGTAGCAATATTGTAGGAGGATGGCAGTGACCCTAACACCGTGGTAGGGTTGTTGATGAAGGCTATACCCCAGTACCTCCCTCCACAAATTTTGAAAATTAATACCAGGATATCAGACCTGACATTAACTTCACACTCAGAAATAAAGGGTTCTTTGTGCAATGCCATACAAGAACCATTTTTGTTTGTTATAAATGAGAACATTTTCAAGGTTACAAAGTCTTCACACTCACTTGAAAAATGCTTTACCCAAACTCCCACCACTTGGTTCTTTAGAGAACCAAAAGAGTTTCTTTATGGCATCACAGAAATAACCATATTGTAGCCCTTTGATTGTGACTTTCCACTGAAGTGCTGAGACTCTGAGACATCGTTTGTCTTGTCCTGCCCTCTAGAGGATGGTTATTGTTCCAATTTCAGAAGCTAATAAACACAACCGTGAACCCTTTACCTGATACAACTCCGTATCATATCAACCAGACCAGCTATCTAATCAACATACCAAGGAAGCGAGAACCTTTACAGTATTAGCAACCTTCACCTTATTAAAATATTTATTTTTCAATTATTGTTTCATACTCACATGTACAAATGGTTCTTTTGGAGAACCAAAAGTGGTTCTAAGGCATTGCTTTAACAAATCCCTTTGTAGTGTGCTTGGTATTAAACTGTTCTCCCATTATTGCCCCTTTCTCGCTCTCCTCTCTGAAAACTTCTTCTTTTCTGACACCACTCAAAGAACCCTTTGGTACTGTCAGAGTACGTGGTATTAGACTGTTCTTCCATAATGTCATCTGTCTTGCTGAAGTGCAGACTCTAAATAATGGTTATTGTTGTAATTTAATAAGCAAATAAACAAAAGACATCATACAACCGTCACAGGTGTCCAACCAACTGTGAGCTGGGGTAACGTGGTTGAGCTCTGATGTCTAAAAGTCTACTGAGTCACTGCAAGGAAAGCGAATAAAGCCACTGCAGCTGATCTGCCCATGAAAAACAACAACTACTGACACACTGTCTTACCAGTCATGGATCATGACTTGGACATACAGTTTGATTGGTGAAAAATTCAGTAATACATTTTATTTACTAAATACTAAATCTAACCATAATCTAACCCTAACCAAACCCTAAATCTAACCATAATCTAACCCTAACCAAACCCTAAATTTAAACCTAACCCTAACCAAACCCTAAATCTAACCATAATCTAACCCTAACTCTACATTGAACCCTAATCCTAACTCTTTATAAAATGTCTTTTGGTATAAATCATTAATCTCCAGATTAATGTCTTTCATTTTGAATATTAAAGCTGATGTTTGATGTGTAAACGGTAAGTATGTGACTGTGGTTTAGATTAAGAATCTTTTATCGTGCTGTCCTTTAGAGGACTGTTATTATCCTAATTTCATAGGCAAATGAACAAATCTGCAAAGCATCACCTCAAATAGCTCCATGCCATCCAGCCCAGGTATCCAACCAGCCAAGAAGGCGAGACGCTCCAGCTGAGGGTAAACGGGCTAAATGTAAGGAACCTTCACTTCATTAAAATGTTAGGGTTTTTTTTTTACACATATAAATGATCTTCACACTCACAGATCTCCTGAAAATGGTTCTTTGGGGAAACAAATGTGGTTCCTAACATCCACTAAATCCACGTTTTTGGTATAAATCTGTTGAATCATAATAAATAAATATCACAGATGAAAATGAAATTACTTGTACAACCTTTTATCTTTTATTATATTTGTTTTTGCTTTTATAGATGGCTTGTAAAAAATATGACGAGCTGGATTTGGACTTTGATGGGCTGGTTTATGGCCCTACAGTGGCTCACGTGGGGATTTTAAGTGGTGCTGGTTTCCGAACAAGCAGCACCACACGAGCATCCTCTGAAGTCAGATATGATGTAAACACGGTAGCCTTTCTTTTGAGTGGTCCTTTGTAGATGATTAATAAATTCTTAATAGAGTATCAGTAACATGTCAATATCATATCAATTCAGTAGCTGCAGTGAAGAGTCTGAGGTAAACATCCTGAAGATGTTCATGATGCATTATCCATATTATGGTGATTTATTATTACAGTATGTTTCACAAAGTAGACTTAATGTGTTACTTCCATTAAGCAAAACATAACCCATCCTAATCCTAATCTTAATCCTAATCCAAAACCAAATCCTAACACTCATTCTGACCACACACCTAACCTTAACCTCAACCCAAAGCCTAATCCTAATCCTAACCTTCAGGAGATACAGATACTAATGCAACATTGTCCTGACAGCTTCTTTGGCCATGACATAAACGTGGTCTGGTCTGAGTGACCTACAATGTTCATGAGAAATGTATTATAAAATTTAAAGCAGTAGTTAATTATTAGATTATTACATCAAATCTCCTTCAGCCTGCCAGGTCAGAGGGACCATGTTCTCTGGAGTGAAGGAGTTCCAGAGCTCCATTACCTGTGAGAGTGGTGTTTCTGACCCAGATTTGGTCATCCTACGTCAGTGGCTAACCTCACAAACCTCCGTACCACACTAACATGATCCACACTGAGAGGTCATCACTCAGCCCAGTACAGTGTGGATCAGAACACAGCAGAACTAATGAACTTCACTAACAGCAGCGAAACCAACTGCTCTGTCTTCATATGACAGTGTGGATTCTTCAAGCGTGGCCAGACATCTCCAGTGAATCACTCTGGTGTGCAAAGTCCATACAAAACAGAAATATATGGCCATTTATTTCTTCATAGGTGAGAAACATTTACAATATATTGTTTAATTTCAAAATATATTTCCAACAGTTGCCATAAATTTGTTTTTTTTTTTGACCGTTTAACATATTTACAAGTGTATTTTATAAATATATATTTTACCCATATGGGTTGTGTTTAAATAAATAACTAAATGTAGAAATTGAGAGTTTAATAAACAGTGTATTCTTGTCATTGTAATATAATTTCCATACAATTAAAATTTCAGACAAATTTAACTGGTTACAGATTTAAACAAACTTTAAAGGGTCTTTGGAATGAATTCAAACATCACACACATTCACCAACATTCTTTATATGGTGTCCAGATACTTTTGGACATATAATGTATAGTCACAGGATTGAGAAAAAAACAAAGAAACAAACAAACAAACAAATAAATAGAGTGCAATCGTTGCTAACAGGCTTATGTATCCAGAGTGGATCTGTGGGAATTAGTGTTCAGGTTAGTCTGAACGTGAGAAGAGTTGGCCATTGGTTGGCGTGACGCATGTGGGTGTGATATGAGTCTCTGAGGGTCCGTGGGGAAATGGAGTGTGTAAAGTTGACAGTTTCACTGGGTAGTCTGACAATGACGTCATCAACAAGTCCAGAAGCTTCTATTGATGTTGTGACAGTGACCTCCATGGTGCAAAACCTGCATCCAGACTTCATTGTCTTCTCCTTTGTCATGGTTTCAGAACTTGGAGACAAATATATCAAATGCAGTTGTTACTGGGACACAATTGGTTTTCCCAAATGAACCTTATCATTACAAGCCCAGACAAATAAGCCCCATGTTCAACCCTTCCTGACCCCATTAGTTGTGACAGTCAGCTCCATGGACCAAAACCTTTATTCAGACTTCATAGTTCTCTCCTCCTTCATGAGTTTCATGAGTTGCTGAATAGGGTCACGGGTGAGCCGCTGCCCAGCTGGTAACGCCGAGCTCAAGGGTGGGAAACAACCCTAGACAGGCCACTAGTCCATCGTAGGGCTCACACACACTAAGGGCCACCAATTCCTACTGAACATGTCTTTGGACTGTGGGGGAAACCGGAGAACCCAGAGGAAACCCACACGAACATGGGGAGAACATGCAAACTCCACACAGAAATTTCCCAGGGATCACCCCACCCATGGCTTGAACCCAGGTCCTTCTTGCTGTGAGGCAACAACGCTACCCACTGCACCACCCCAGATGGGACATCCATGAGACAAAAAAAAGAATCGTAATCAGATAAACAATAAAAAGTGATTGATTAAAGAGGGGTGAAGCTCCACAGAGTGCAAGACTTCTATACTTGGAGTAAAACGGAACACAAGTGTGGGAAATATTGAGGTTTGTCTGAACGTGAGAACAGCTGGTCACTGGTTGTTGAGACGCATGTGGGTGTCATGTGAGATGTGGGTGTCATGAGGAAATGGAGTCTGTAAAGTTGACGGTTTCCCAGGGAGAGCGATGAGTAGCGTGACAATGACATCATCTCCATGACCAGACGTTTCTGTTGTTCTTGCAACAAACAGCTACCCAACCCGAAACCTGGAGACAAAACTGGGACACAGTTGGGTTTCCCAAATTATTAGAAGCCCACCAAGGCCAGTGTATAACCCAAATAAGGGATCCTGGAGGGCATTCACATTTGGATTCTGGTTCCCAGTCGGGCTACCCATCCAGGCCCCACACTGGCATGTTATCTTGGTTAAAGAACCCTCTGTGGCACCTTTATTTTTTAACAGAGCATCAAAACGCACAATAGATTTTATTGTGTTCCATGTCTTTGACGTCCAATCAGCTACACAGATCAAACCTCCATGCAGTGCATAGTAAACACACCTGTGTGTGCTCACCTAGTTTCATATCAGGCTTATTGTGGCCCTCCATCCAGTGTGTTAAGAGCACCAGAGGTTCAGATATCAGTCTGCGGGTCAGTGAGGACACCTGATCCACAGTACACTGGACAGAAAGACAATAGGCTTCGCTAAATCTTATAACCTAACAAACAGTGTTCTCATAGGAACTGGTTTAACAAGACGTGCTAGACGTTCAGACCATCATTACAGACTATATTTAGACGGCTTTTAAACAGCAGTCGTCATGTTCTCAAAGCCTCAATGAATCAGCACATAACTGAATGACTGGGGTTTTTCATTTCAGTGTCATTTTGGGTCTAAAAATGATCTGGAACGTATCTGGGTGCTTAATTTTATATAATAATATGACGTTAAAGTATCAGTAACATAAGAAAACGACTTAGTACCTGATCATAATGAGATAGGATCTCAAAGTAATTAAATTGTATACAGATGGAAAGTGTGTACACACTTAAAAAGAGGGTTCTTCAGAAAAGAAAACGGCTCAAAGAACCCTGAACTCTCGAAGAACCCTCTGAATGGTGGGTTCTGTGCACCAAGAAATGGTTCTTCAGCTTGATGGTCAATGCACATGCACAATGCACATGCAAATAGAGGGTTCTGTATTTAGAACATTTCTGAAAAGCGTTCTATATAACACCAAAAGGGTTCTTCTGTTGTTACACACTTTTCTATAAGGGTTCAATTAAGAAAAAAATAAACGAATAAAGGGTTCTTTGCATTGTGAAAGGGTTTTTCAGATTGATTGAGAATGCACTGTAGCTGGTTCTATCGTTTAGACAATGCTTCTATATTGCACCAAAAAGGTTCTACTATTGTTATATCAAACTTGTAATAATAGTAGAACCTTTTTGGTGCAATATAGATTTTTGGTGTTTGAGTGTTAATGGTTTCGTACACAACAATGTTCTTCACTGAAGAATCTTTAAAGAGTTTTTACATGTGTACAATGTAACTTGTAAAAACTCTTTTTGGTGCTATATAGAACTCGTTTCAAAACAATTCTATCTAGAACGCTCTTCAGCACACTCTCCATCAATCTGAAGAACTCTTTCATGATGTTAAAGACCCTTAATTCAATGTTCATGATTGTATGTGTTCTAAATATAACCATTTTCTTTTCTGAAAAACCTTTGAATAACCTTCGTTTTTAAGTGTGTAACAGATACAATATTACAACGTGACCATTTTTATATCTTGTACAAACTGTACCCTGATATTTGAATATGTACGATATGTTGCTATATTACACCACATCCTACTGTTAATTCATCTCAAAATCCATAATCCTGTTACAATCATTGTTACGATAAGCAGTGTTTTGTCTTTCATTTACTTTAGCAGTGATTATGTGGATTTAATGTAGGTCACCGTCACTGTCAATAGAAGTCAATGTAAAAGGTTTTATGGTCATCTTGGTGATGTCATTCAGGTTCTTTATGGAGTCTATGATTGTACGACTGTATGAGTGTATGAGTTCATACATACAGTGAAGGATGCGGTGTATGATTTTTGCGCTGATGCACAAATTCATGTAAAATGAACCTTCAACCAAATATCTTGGAAGGTTGGACACAGGCGTTCCTCATGTTCCATGTACCGAACAGTGACATCATCAGTCACATGTACTGGCCCAAATGTGCGAAATCAGTTCAGTTCTACGAGAAACGATCAGAACACTTACTTTTCAGACTGACATTCCCATTCACACCTGTCTGAATGCATCACGTTGAAAACACCCCAGAGGGTGGTATTAGTGTTTAATGTAGGTGGAATGTTGTCCTCCTAGAAAGTCAGAAGAGTTCTAGAAGAAGAATTATAAAAATGAACAAGAGAGTTTCCTGCAATCTTTCAAACCTTTATCATTTCTACAGAAAGATATTTGGTTAACCCTTACTCTAACCCTAACCTTAACCATAAACCCTAAACTTAACCCTTACTCTAACCCTAACCTTCACCATAAACCCTAAACCTAACCCTTACTCTAACCCTAACCTTAACCATAAACCTAAACCTAACCCTTACTCTAACCCTAACTTTTACCATAAACCTAATCAGACACTATGATCAAAAGTACTTGGACACCTGATGTCCATATGCTGGAGGATCCCTACCTCATCCTCAACACTCCAACTCATTCCAAAAGTACTGGATGAAGCACCATCATTCCAGAGATCTCAGTTATGGAACGTTATGATCTACTGCTAGATAGCAGATTCACGTTCACTTTCGGAGGACTCTTTGGATCCAAGCTGTATTAGAGGCACATGGAGGACCAACAGCGTATTGGTCAAGTGGTTTTGCTTCATCAGTGTGTATTGTTAGTTGTAAACTGATGAGGTTTCCCAGTTCAGTAGATGTAGGCTTGCTGTTTTTGTGCCTTATGACACTGATAACTCTTGTTACCTCTAATGGTGATGATAGACCACCTCATTTGTGGGTAGTGAGTTTCTCATTTTTAAATAATCTCTGACCCAGTAATAGAAAGTCTTCAGGGCAGGGAACAAGAACAAGTTAAGGAGGGTACAGTCAGTTCTTAAAAAGCAATTAAACCTTTGAAGGCATTTAAAGAATTACAGAGTTAAGCCGGTGACGAAACTCAAGCAGAAGAACGTGTGTTATCATTTTCCTAATCAGGCCATTCATTGTCCTCCTATGGACCTTCTACCTGTCTGTTATTGTTGTTGTTGTTGTAGTTGTTGTGTCTTATAAGCTGTTGGTTCCTGGGGCAACAGTTTCAACTGATACTTTCTCTACAGTCTGAACAGACTGATTTAGACGACTGACATAAAATATCTCAAGGCTGATATAAAATACCTTATAAAAATGAGAGACCATCTCAAAATAATGCCTTAATACCTGATAATCATAAGATAGCCTCTCAAGGCAATCACGACTTATGTCTTAATAATGATACAATATAAAATTAATGAGAAAATATCATAATAATGAGATAGTATCTCAAAGTAGTGATTTAGTAGCTCATATTATATTGTAACTACATGGTTAGTAATGCATCTTTACTGCTTGTGTTGGTGAAGGACACTTGGGACAGATGTTTCCATGAAGATTTGTTTAAGCTGAATTTCTGGCCCTAATTCTCACATTTTCATTGTTAGAGAAATAAAAGAGTAAATGCAATTTTTCATAAAATAAGTTTTGTTTTCTTGTGGGCTCTTATGCTGTCTGGGTAACAGGTGGTCCATGAGGTGGAAAGGGGGAAGAACCCCTGCCTTAGCCCACAGTCTCAAGCACTGTGAGAAGAATCTAAGGCCACGAGAAAGAGCCTCTGGAAGACGAGACTCCAAAAAATAACGTTCTTAGACCACGATGGAGAAACATTCACAGGAAAGAAAACTCTGTAAAAGCATGTAGAAGAAACAGTGACAGGAACCGAAACTGCTTCAATCAACTGATTAAAAAGATGCATCCATGTTTTCCACCAACAAGACAAAAAGTCACTGTTCCACAGGGTAGCTTATCTGCACTTTGTGGGCTTGCAAGCAGTCAGAGACAGATTGAACTCCTAGATAAACATGGAGAGACACAGAAGCATATTGAGCAATTTGCATTGGTCCAATCCATTTTGCATCTGCTTGTTTCCCTAAAATTATGCTCCACTTACCACATACTGGGCTTGTTTTCAGAGCGTATACTGCTCTCATCAGATTTGCACACTTTGCAAATATTTGCATTTGTCTCACAGCACAGACTTGGACTGTGGGGACTTTTCTCTGTCCTCTGTGTTTAGTTGGTCAAAGCTCGGTATATTTGCTCTGTATGCATGTGCACTTCAAAAATTTAACGCGCTTAAATCACTCTTTACAGCCATGAAATGGAAGAACTGCTTATGGTTCCCTGAAGGACATCACAATTACTTCTAACAAATGAGCTCCATAAATGTGGAACCGTTCAATTATGACCAACCTTTCAAAGCACCTGTACGTACCTTTTTGACAGGTGTGGATATGATGTACCAGAGTCCCATAAAAATCCCATAAAATTCCCATAAAATTCCCATAAAATTCCCATAAAAATCCATAACTATAACTAGTCAAGAGTGAAGATCAAGTCCAAATGAGAGCGAGATCTTTTTCAAGATCAGGTGTAAATAAAAGTCATACTGAGACAAGAAAAATAAATCCAATGAGACTCAGATTAAATGAGAAATGAGGGACACTGAGTCGAGACGGAGTTCAAAAGAGAGTGACCTGTGTCTAAAAGAGAGTGTGGACATTTTAAAACGTGAGACTTAGACTAGTGGGAGAGTTAAGACTGAATCCAAATGGTACTGAGGCCACGTCTAAATCCCCTGCCCTGGACAGATACCAGTATAGATGATTTTATGGCTCGTTGGTATAGATGTTTGCAGTCTTCTGCAATCGCCTAGAACTCCTTTCTATTACGTAGAACAGATCTACGATTCTTCTTCAAATAAAGACTTCTGAAAATGTTCTTCTCGTTTCTTTTTTTTTTTTTTTTGCACGTTCATTTTTAGAACTGCATTCTTTAAACCATATAATTAGCGGGACCTTTGTAAGTACAAAAAAAAAACCAGTTCCACAAGACATCAGAAATATGCAAAGTAAGAACTGGAGAACTATTTGTCTTTTCATACAATGTGTCAAAGGAAACCTGAGCATGATTTCCTTACCAGTGGTGTAGGTGGTGGCGGAGGGTGTGTGTGGGTGGGTAGGTGTGTGTGTGTGGGTTTGTTTGTTTTTGTTTTTTTTTTGTTGGAGGGGGGCAGTGATAGGGTAATGAGGGGGTGGGATGCTGAATGTGTATATAGCTTCTAACACAGGCATTACCTGCACACATTACTGAAGACATGCAGGTCCGTGTGGCTGTGGAGATGTTGGCGGTGCTGGTTGTGGTCTTACTGGCTCCCAGTGCGACTGAGGGACTGGTACTGACCAGGTGTCAGCTGAGGCAACAACTGAACGCGACTCTGCCAGCAAACATGTCGATGGATGTGACCAAGAGTGAGTTGATACTCTTGCTCCTACTGGTATCAGACTCATATCATATTTATATTCAAATTAATAATCAAATTAGATTTTTTATTTGAACAAAACTGATATAAAAAGCTAGATTAATAAAAAAACAGTAGAATTTTCATCAAATTCAGTTTATAACTGCAAGAAAAAATGAAAGGAAATATTCTGTAATGTTAGGATTGTAACATAGTGCTTCCATAATGATTTGGGGTTTTATGGAATTTATATTCAGTTAGAAATTTTGTTTTTTTATATTCCAAAATGCATTTTTTTTTTCTCAACTAAGCTGAGATTTAGCCTTTTGGGGATGTGTCAGTGGTCAACCTCCCATTTAGAGAGTCCACAGCTGTACGAGTGCTGTGTTTATATGTTTTCTGTTTCTATATGATTTTCTTTTATTTATTTTTTATATTTATTTTTTTGCAGTTTATAGGGGGTTTTTTTTGCAGTAAATGTGTGTTTAAAGAACATAGTTGTCTTTACAGTAAATTTTCTTTTTAACATATAAAATATGTACGATAAATTATACATTTCTGGCAGGAGGGGTTATAGAAAGCGTCTTCTAAAAATGAAAAATTTAAAAAATTCTGCCGCTCCTGCTGCTAGAAAAACAGTATTTTATACAGCACTTGTGAAAGATACAAATTGAAGATATAAACTGAGAATAACTACAGTAATTGGATAAAAGTATTTTATAAAAATTAACCACACTGTTGTTAACGTCATAGCATCTTAAAGAAATATTAAGTTTAAGACTTTTCATAAAATTTAATAAGTGCTTTAGGTTTCACGTTGTTTTTCTCCTTTTACAGTCGTCTGCTACGCAGAGTTGGTTTCTGGCCTCAACACCAGCAAAGTCTCCCAAATTTATGGCCCACGCAGACCAAGGTCCCTCATGCCTGGACCAAAACCCATCAAGCCCTCTTCTGTGCCCCTCAAACGTCCCCATGAAGATGACCACGTCCATCCTAGTGCCAATCCCATCCCCAAGCCTTCAAAATTACCTGACCATCCCGACATCCACCAAAATAATGGCCAGAGCAACACAACGTCCATCAATGCTAAATTTGTCCACAAACCCATTCATCCCACTGGCCAGCCCCTTCCCTACAAAGAACATGACTCCACTGAGGTCAAACCTGCTCATGAACATGAAGATGACCATGGCCATTCTGGTGCAAAGCCTTCAGGAAACAGAGAGCCAAATGGCAACATCACTGAGCATCTCATACCCCACAACGAGTCCCAGAACCATAACCATACCAACTTCAAGCCTTTAAGACCCAGTGAACCTTCAACCTCTGTCCACCAGATGGTCAATGGTCATCGCCGAACAAGGTCCCTCAGTCCTAAACATGGACCAAACTTTCCCGCACCTTATGAAAACCGCCATCATAAAGATGAATTTGGCTATCCTAGTGCAGAGTCCAGTGAGTCCACTGAGTCCAGTGAGACCAATGAGCATGGTGATAGAGTGTGGACACTCTATGGTGTGTTCCAGCTGCCAGATTACATCACCTGCGTCTCGGGCAACAAGACCACACTCAACCTGTGTGGCCTGAACTGTGACAGTGAGTACATGAGAGAATTTCAGTGCTTTGATTCAATTTGATCCAATGATTTTAAAGGTTCAAAAATAAAGAATAAAACCTAAATAAAATAAATAAAATAACACCTCTGCCTTGTTCCTTCTCTCTTTTTCACAGAGCTAATTGATGATAACATCACGGATGACATTGCCTGTGTCGAGACCCTCATCATCAAGTTGTGAGTGTTGATTAATCACTTAAGTCTATTTTTATGAATGGAATTAAACAAACGTGTACGGTGTGTTAAAATCACCACAGTGACATAACTGAATTTGTTTATTTCATAGATTCATGTAATAAACAACATTTTCAGTAAAAAGGTTCTATATCAGTTATAAAATTCTTAAATTCTTAAATCACTTCACTCACCCACTATTACACCATTGCATGAATTCATCATAACTTTAAAATACTTTAATGCATATCTCGTCTGTTGATTTTACAGTCAGTATTTAAGTTCTTTTATTTGTGCACAAATAAAAACACAAGTATCCAATCAGCAGACATTTTCAGACACCAAAACTAACTCAAAACAAAAAGATGCTACTAATAAAATACATATAAAACACAATTATACAACATAAACACACATTAATTATAAACGGAATTAGAGTATATGAGCATACTTCTGAGTATATGACACCACAAAGCCACTGAGAGGCTAATGTGGTCATTTCCAATTAAGCAAAATCCTCCATCTGGCAAGAAGTGAATTAAAAGATTTAATTATTAATAATTTAATTTAATAATAATTAATTAATAATAATTTAATTTAATTAAGATTTAATTCATTTAATTCACAGTTTGGGCCTCAGCAAACCAAAGCAAATTTGAATTTTGTCTCTGATGGTTTGTGATTGTGAGGCAAAAATGATAAGCAGGACCAAAACATGTATTTTTGGGAAATTTATCTGGGAATCACAAATTTGATGAAGGGCCTTAAAGAAGATAAGAAGATTTCTTGGTCAATGCAAAATCCCAAACTGTACCTACTATTACTACATTTATTTACGCACTCCAAGCATTTCATATAAATTCTATCCATGTATTATTGGTATTAATAGTCCTGTTATCCTTCATTAAGGAGTGCAGTCTGTTTTTTTATGCTTCAATATTTATGCAAATATTGTTTAACTGAAAGCAAATTTCATCTTCTTTGCTCTAATTTCAGCAAGTCAATGGACGGTTTTAAAGGAGAGTTTAAGGAGCTCCTTGCTAAACTGTAAGTAAAAAGTAACATACCATGGACAGAATGTCTAGCTGGACCTTGTACTGTTGTTTTAGGACATCCTTAATCAAAGCAGTGCCTTCAACATCTACAGTACGTTCTCAAAACATCTATAGAGAGTCCACTACAGGTGTTGGGACTGATTGTAGATGTTTAGAGACACTTTAGATGATTTTTATTGGCCATGTTTGACTAAGAATTGTCACAAATGCTTGGACGTCTTGCTTGAAGGACGTGTAAATGTATGCTCATTCTCTCAGCGATCTCACCATTGACTTTTCCAATTCCAGGCGTGACAGAGTCTACCGGAAGGAATGTTCCCACGTGGATGCCTCCCAGTTTTTCTCCGGCTGTCAGTGATGACCACGGCATTAGGAGATTTATTATGTTCCTCTCTAAAGTGAACCTACATAACCTGATGTTTTCATCCAATCATAAACATGTCAGGTTCATTCTGTGTCAATCGCTTTCCTGCCTTGCTGACTGTAGGCCAAGTCTATATATTTTCAGAACCTCTTGGAAGGTAAATTGGTTGTGGTGAACGTTTCGCTGACGTGTGCTGTGAGAATTTAAAAGAGGTATTATTGATCCATGTTAGCTGAACATGGGTCAGTAATAGCCAAGTCGATGGTACTGTCTCTGACGCTAGAAATAAAAAATTAAAATAGGTGTTACATAAAGACGATTCATGGATTTGTGTTCTTTGTATTTCTTAATGTCATCTCTGCATTAAAACGTTAATGTTGTGAAGTTTTCTTCAGTTGTTCCCTTTTCCAGGTTTGTGTGCAAAATCACTACTCAAAACAGTTCTGGGGGCAGCTCTGCCTCTGGGGCAGCACAAATGCAATTGGTTCGGAGAGTGACCAATGAAAATAACCAGTAGGCAGGGCTTTAGAAACACTGATCTGCTCCGCAGACCTTATATGTGGATGAAAGGAATGAACTTCAGGTTGTATTGGTTTGATGATTGATAAGAAATCATTTTTATATGGTATTGCTTTCTCAGAAAACCGCCTGGAAAACAAGCACAATAATTCCTATGGCTGTGTGTTCTTTGATTGCTTGCTTATAAGCTAGCTAGCTTAGTAATGTTGCGCAACCATCGTGAATCCTATTTCAGCTATTAAACGTTTATGATGATGAGATTGGAGATTTGCCTCTCACGCTGTCACATGAAAACGTCATGGCAATCCCCATGCAATGCATCCATTTCACATATGTGTATATAGGTACATAGATACATATATAGGTACATGTATATAGTACATACGTGTATATAGTAATCTGGCTTTTAATAAACTATTCATTTGTTTAACGAAATCACAGAACAGTGCCTTATTCTGCACCGAATCTTCCTAAACATACTCCATTAGTCCTAATGTCTGTGGACACACCTTCTACTGAATACATTGGGCTACATTATGTTGCACCCATTGCTGACACAGATGTGCAAATGCACACACGCATCTGCCAATAGCATAGGACTCTTCAGAGCAGATAACCTGTTGAAGCTGTTGGCACCATGCCTAACACCAGGTGTGGGCTAGAGGGGAATAAAGCCTTCCACCATTGAGCTGTGGAGCAGAGGATCTGTTCTCTGGAATGGTGGAGCTCCATCCAATACTTTTGGGATGCGTTTGGGATGAGATGGCCTAACTAATGCTCCTGTCACTGAATGCAATCAAATCCTCACTGCAAAGCTAAAGCTTTCCCTGGACAGTAGAGACAGTTTCTCTAAAAAGCAGCATTAACTTGATTTGCTCTTGATTGGTGGAGTGAGTGAGACCCACCATGGTGAGATCCAAAGAGCTCTATGGGGTTTTAGCTGGAGATGCAGTTGAGTCTGGGAAGAGATTTTAAAGGATCTCAGAACAATTAGAAATGAGTTGTTCCCCTATCTGGAAAATAATTTACAAATGGAGAACATGATATTAGATAAAATAGGTCAGGCTGTCCTAGCAGCAGTCCTAAAATATCATCACAGGACCAGCAGATAGCTCTCTAACAAGTTTGATTTTCATCAGAGGTGAGGAAGGAAGAAACATCAGGGCAAGACAAGTTTGCGAGAGAACATCTAGACAAAGAGCAGGACATCTGGAACAATGTGCTTTGGACAGTTGAAATATTTGGGTGCAGTAACAGAAGACATGTTTGCCCCAAAACAAAAGACAGCATTTGAGCACAAGAACTTCACACAAGAATGCTCTGGAGGTGGAAGTGTGATGGTTTGGGGCTGCTTTGCTGCCTCAAAGCCTGGCAAGCTTTCCATCATAAAGTCCATTATGAAGTCTTCATGGTAGAGGTGGAGGTGGACCATGCACAATGATAACGACCAAAAACATTCCATTAAATCCAGTGAAAAGGAAGTCCCAAAAAAGAAAATAACAGTTACGAATCAACGTCTACATCTTCACCTTTTGGACTACTGGACGGGCCACAAAATCTGTTGGAACTGAGTGAGGACATTCAAACTGCGTGGGATGGATTATCACGGGACACCATTAGGAACCTCTACAGACACTACTTATGTCTCAATAAATATTGCTCATACTAGTCTACCTTTTTTATCATGTATTGTTCCTGATAAACTTTATCTTCCTCCCCATCAGCATTGCAATCCCTCACTTCTGGGTATATTTTTGTGACGATGAGTAAATAAGGTTCAGACAGCTGCGTAAGAAACATAGAGATGTTTAAAAATGGCTGAACTTTCAGATTCAGCAGCAAGTTGCAAGAATGCAAGCTGTCCACAGATGGCAGCAAAAGACAACCATTCGTCTCGTTGATTTGAGAAGCTTTTTCATTGCATTACATTTTTTTGAAAGGCCTTATGCATCAAGAACGACAACAATTAAATATATTTTAATTGACTGCTGTGGACGTCCATAAATATGTCTAAACTGAAATGTAAGGAAGTGTATAACGCTGGCCTTTGCCCAGAAAGGTCACATGGTTTCTGGGCCTGATCTCTTCCACTGAAGCCCATGTCCATGCGACACACCAGTGGATGTGATATATCCGTTTGGAGTTCATGCAGCTTGAGTTGCAGCTAAACATCCCCAAACACTGCAATTCATGTTCACATTTCAAAAAATGGTGCACAGGACCTCATCCACATCTGCTAAGATCTTCTCCTTGTCTGTGATGATGTGAAATGAAGCTCAGTGTTTCTACGTGAACAAAGCGTGATAAATGATGCAATTATTGTTTAGAGTTTTGCAAAACACTAAACAATTCCAATTGAACAACACCCAAATGTTCCTCCATGATCTTGTACACTGTTAAAAACATATAAAGGTTCTTTATATCGAAACTGTGGAGGAACCTCTCAAAGTGCATCATGTAATCTTCAAGAAACTTGTCCTTTTATCGATGGTTCCCTGAATCACATGAAGAGGTTCATCCACAGTTTCAAATGAAAGAACGCTTGTATTTGTGTACTGTTAACGGTGTAATTACACTATCCATTTCCAATGCTCTTCACAATGGTTCTTGACTTGGACATGTGATTGTAGTAAAAGCTCTTATTGGTATAGATATCATTTCTTTTACACTTCATAAAGGTTCTTCATCCTCATAGATGTCATTTACAAAAATAGTTCTTTGAAGAACTTCTTCGGAACGACTTCTTAGAAAAAACCAATGGACACACTCTTAATTCTCTGCCGTTTTGAGCGTGTGTCTGACCTGCAGATCTAGAAAACAAGGTGCTCATTTCTTTTTTTAATGACATTTTAAATTCATTGAAAGCATTTCTTTTTTTGATGACCTGCTTTTAGTATATTCAACCTACTTCTTTGGCAGGCTTTCCAGGAACCTTAACAAAGAAGTAGGCCATTCGTATCACCTTCTCTGCTTCACAGGTTGTAAAACGGCTACAGGCTATGAAAGTATTCAATAACCTAATGTATAAGAACACACTGCACCTCTAGCAATACACTATTGTAATTCCATTCCTGCATTTTCTTTGTGAGGGTGATTTCTCTGCCAGTAACTGTCTCTGAGTAACCTCTGAGCAGGCTTCAAAAGCCCACCGCTCAATTTAGTTTAATGTAACATTTATTTGACAGTAATAGATCTTTCAGCTTTTAGCCTCGGGCTTGTAAATTCGTCTGTAGAAATGAAAGGGAAATTTCTCATTTTGCAGCAAAACTAGACCCAGTCTGGAAGCAGCATAAATCATCAGAAAAGTAGCACCATCAAGGAGCACAACCAGGAGCATTTGAACCTCATTTTGCTGAGTAAGAGTATCAGGGAGAGCTTTAGCATCAACGAACATGATGAAGTTTGAAGCTATACTAAAGAAGCTAACAGCTTTAGCATTCTGTTTACGTCACTAAATAAAGCCGCTAATATGTCACTCTGTGAAAAGAGTGACTTTCGGGAGAACGTTTTGGGGCTCAACTTGCTGAAATGCACGAAATTGTCCAGATTTATTGTGTGTTAACGCTTTAAATTTCACTACGACAACCAGATCAGAACTTCCATGTCCTCCTTATTTCTTTATACTAAATTCAGTCACTGCAGATGAATTTGACTTGCAGAACGCTTTGGCTGTTCTTTGTCCAGCTATACAGCAGTAAAAAAATTATTTACTATTCTGAACGCAATTCAGTCACGTACCTGCTTTGTTTCTTGTCCCCACCGCTGGATTATATTTCAGACACCAGATATAATCATGGTCTCACATAACCTATTGAGCATTTCCAGTACCTGACGTGTCAGTGCTGTTTCAGCCTGCGACTCATGTTAGTGTAGCTTACAGACACATTCACTGCCACAAATACATCAGCATTGTGTACCTTTGCCGTGAACGAATGTCATTCTAACGTAGAAAAGCTTGTTTTAAAAATGACACTTGAAACCAATCCAGCTCTGGTCCACCCCGAAACTGATCAAGTGACCGTCCTGGATTTTGAACATCACAGGCCTGCATATCAGTGACTCAGCAAAAAAAAAAAATTGAATACCCCTCTGGAGAGCTGGAGGACTTATAAATATCAGTCAACCTCCCGACACTCCTACATAACTGACTGAGGTGAGGCAAACGCAGCAGCATGCAGGTCCGAGCTGGAGAGGAGATGCTGGCCGTGCTGGTGGTCGTCTTACTGGCTGCAAGTGGGAGTGAGGGACTGACGAAGTGTACACTGATGCAGCAAATGGAAGCCGTTCTGCCCCAAAACATCCTGCACTTAATCAAACCTGACCTTGCCGAGAGTGAGTTAAATGCACGCTTCTGCACACTTACGGTCAAACTGTTGGTCACATTCTGTTTGCACTTCTGTAGCTGCTTGATTTGGCTCAGATCGGAGTACAATCAACCAATGAACCTGGTGACGCTGATAATCAGTACTGGGTCAGGATTGGATTTGGGTTATCGTTAGGTTTGTGGTTGAGATTCAAAGAAATACCACTGATTTTCGACATTTCTACATAATTCAGTGGTTGAGATGTAAACAATCAAAGTTGTTCAGAGTGTAGATTTGAGCATTTTAACTGCTGGACAGTGAAACTACCACCACCGTGTTTATGCTAACGTTTTATAAGTAACAATACCAGTAAAACAGTGTTCATTCTCATTTGTGATCATACATAGAACCAGCTTTTCTTAAATATCTTTACGCATGCATGGAAGAATTTTATAGATAGAAGAAATTTATTGTAAATAAACAACCACTTACCCAGGTACAAAACCTGGTGATGCATTCAAACAGTTCATGTTTTATATAGAACAATTGTTTTTAACCAAAGACTTTTGCAGAACCAACTTTTAATAGGTTGTACCGTCTACGTGCTTTTATCAATTAGACAATGCAATGTTTATTATGTGCTAATAATATTCAACACTGCTTTCTCTTAACATCTGATATCTCCTGTCTTTTTCTCCAGTTGTCTGCAACGTGAACCTGATTACTGGTTTTAACACCAGTAAAGTCACCACTGTTACTGTGGAGAAAGGTTTTCGTTATAGGAGGTCTCCAGACCATCACTCATCCAAAGAGGAAGACACAGAGAAAGAAGTCCACGCAAAGCCTAAACCTAGTTCTGCTTCCTCAGAGGTTAGACCAACTACTGTCCCACACAGTAACACAGCTTCCAAAGACAACAACTGGCCTTGGACTCTACCAAAGAATAGCACATTTGACCCAACCCATAATTCCAATGGAAGTAACACTTCCTTTGTTACCCATGGCCCTCGTGTTTCAAGAGCTGCAAGGATGGCTGAACACACAAGACCAACTGTGACAGCTGCATCCCACCATGGGAATTCTAATCCTCCCACCTCTACCCCACACAGTGCACACCAAAGTGATCATTCTGTCAATAGGAAACCTGCGGCCAGACGTCGAACCAGGTCTACATTTAGCGTTCTGGCAAAATTTTCAACTGGGAGGGATTCTAAAGAGGAAAAATGGGATTTGATACAGAAATCCAGTGAGGAAACCTCTATGGAATCCGACATGAAAGCCCATGAGAAACCCAGTGATAAATCTGATGAGGAATCCAGTGAGGAACCCAAAGAGGAACCCGATGAAGAATCCAGTGAGGAGTCCAAAGAGGAACACAGAGAGAAATTCACGGAGGAATCTGATGATGAATCTAACGAGGAATCCGATGAGGAATCCGATGAGGAATCCGATGATGAATCCGATGATGAATCCAATGAGGAATCTAATGAGGAATCCCCCACTGGAGAGTCCCCCACTGGGGAACCCCCCAGTACATTTTCTGCTTACAACCCACCCACTTTTCCCACTTTTCCCGTGTGGAACATCTCTCATCACAGTGGTCACGGCAGGCGTGCTGTTAGGTCTGCCTACAAGAAAGATTTAATCAATGAGATGAAATTCAGTGCGTGGACCCTCTACGGTCTGTTCCAGCTGCCAGACCATATCGCCTGCTCCTCAGGATCTGTACCCTCTCTCAACCTCTGCAATATGAACTGCAGCAGTGAGTACATTACCAGATGCCACTAGATTGCTCTTTCTGTTGCCTTTCATCAGTATTAATTTTACAAATTAATGAAAACAAATGAGCTTTGCCTAAAGATTGTTGCTGGTATGTGACAGGAATCTCTCACTTTTTTAATTAAGATCTGTTAAATTCGAACATCACTGATGACATAATCTGTGCTGGGATCATCATGAACAACTTGTGAGTAAAAATAAAATGTAGTTTGTTCTGCGTACTCTTCTGCATACTTCTTCTTATTACCATATTTTAATTATTGTTTTTTAAATTGTATTGATCAGTACTATGTTTTGTATTGCACACAATAGGATGCCAGGGGGGAAAATCCCTATGTACAAGGAGCGCATCATTGAGATACTGTAAGTAGAAAATGTCTGGTAATGGCTGCTGTTTTGTTATTTGTTTTCAGTTAATGTGATGCAAATAATCAATCAAAAGTTCTTTTAATCACATTAATGAAAAAAAATGTTTGAAAAAAGTTTAATGTGTTGGTGTGTGTAAGGAGCTGGAGAAGGAGCTGCAGGCTGTGCAGTGAGTGGGTGGAGTTTAATGTGTTGGTGTGTGTAAGGAGCTGGAGAAGGAGCTGCAGGCTGTGCAGTGAGTGGGTGGAGTTTAATGTGTTGGTGTGTGTGAGGAGCTGGAGAAGGAGCTGCAGGCTGTGCAGTGAGTGAGTGGAGTTGAATGTGTTCTTCTATGTTCTTCTATTCAGGCATTTTTCGGTGTATGTTGTACTTTCGAAGGTAAAGTCTGTGACTGAAGAATCACAGCCTGCTGTCAATGTGATGAATGAGATATGAGGGTTTCTGCAGTTGTTGCAGTGAACATGGTGTAAATGATTGTAGATTGAAAAGCATGGCTTGTGTAGTAACATGTTAATAACATAATGTGCCTTTATTCCTAAACACAATATAGATAATTGGATGAAAGATTTGTTGAATTCTTCCTCAATTTCTTTACTTGTTACCTCTCTTGCAGTTTGGATGGTCTCCCGAAGAAGGAGTGTGAACACGAGACAAATTCCAAGTATTTCACTGGTTGTTAGTTTCGTACCTGATTCAGCTTGACTCAAGCTTGTTGTTACTTGTAGACCTGAAACGTTCGATAGCTCATAGTTGCTTCCAGAAAAAAATGATTGAAATGAAACAAATGCTGTAAAAAAAAAAAATATTAAATGTAAACATGTTGAACTGCAAACGTTTCTTGATCACTGTCTTCTTCTGCAGTTTAGAAAACTAAAGTGGGTGTGGCTTATTGATTTTTCAATGTTTCAGTAAACGTTTGTGTATGTAATTCATTTAAAACAAACAAAGACACAGAGTCCTGGACATGAGTGTGTTTACTCTTTTAAATAAACAATTGAATATATTCAATACTGAGCTGTAAAATGTCTTTATAAATATGATATTTTTCATCACTTTGTAATTCCAGGAGGGTTAGAGGGGTAGAAAGTCCCCCAGCATTAAGCTGTGGAGCAGTGCAACTGTGTTCTCTGGAATGATGGAGCTCCAGCCAGTACTTTTGGCGTGAGTTGGGGAGTTGAGAGACTGGGGTTCGATTCCCAGTCTGGGCAACTATGCCGTGCTACACCAATAAGAGTCCTTGGGCGAGACTCCTAA
Source organism: Acestrorhynchus altus (assembly GCA_034509495.1). Taxonomy (NCBI): domain Eukaryota; kingdom Metazoa; phylum Chordata; class Actinopteri; order Characiformes; family Acestrorhynchidae; genus Acestrorhynchus; species Acestrorhynchus altus. Next base: position 48,077,682 of record CM067502.1, read on the forward strand.
CACTACTCTGACCCTCCTCTGTAATATGAGTGAACTTGTTAGCTGCTCTGGATAAGAGTGTCAGCTGAATACCATAAATACACAACCATTAGAATAATCTATCACATAATGAACCTAAAAGTAGAATAAAAATTGTCAAATAAATATATTAAACAAATACGATATTAAATAAAGGAAGAAAAAAAAGCTGGTAAATTTACATTTTTTTTGTGGGATATTTGTCTAGTTTGACTTACATTTATAATTGATATGAAATGGTTATGCATTCCAGAAGATTTTAAGAAGATCAGAAGATGCTGAACATTGTCTTTATTTGAGATGTAAATATTAGTATACAATTGTACACTGTTTTGGGAGCAAAACAAAGCAAACAAAGACAGATAGAAGGAAAGGAAGAAATAACAAAGGACACAATAGTCAAAGAAATAATGCAAATAGGAAGAATGAAAAAAATAAAGATAAGAAAGAAAGAAAGAAAGAAAGAAAGAAAGAAAGAAAGAAAGAAAGAAAGAAAGAAAGAAAGAAAGAAAGAAAGAAAGAAAGAAAGAAAGAAAGAAAATGTATAAAGAAAGAAGCAAACTAAGAAAAAAGAATGAAGGAAAGACAAAATACAGAAAGAAAAATAATGGAAACCCATAAAGTAAGAGAGAAAAAGAAAAGTCAAAAACAAAAAAGAATGACAGACAGACACAGAGATAGATAGATAGATAGATAGATAGATAGATAGATAGATAGATAGATAGATAGACAGACAGACAGACAGACAGACAGACAGACAGATAGATAGATAGATAGATAGATAGATAGATAGATAGATAGATAGATAGATAGATAGATAGATAGATAGATAGATAGACAGATTGATTCAGTGCAGAGTCTTAAATGGAGAATCTTTATTTAAAGCCTTTTGAGTATGTATTCAATCATATCTCACAGAATCACTGAGTCAGTACAGCGCAGAGTTCCAGTAACAGCATCAAGTCAGACGTAAAGCAGTGTTAGCGTTTATTTTGCAACGGGCAGCATCACGGGAGCAGAGTTCTGCTGGTTCCCACTCTGTTAGACCATCTCCAATTACAGCATTACTGCACCAGCAAGCGCTTCATGCCATGTCATCAGGTCTTTGGAAAGACGTCAAAGCTGAGGGTGGTGCACCCAGTGCTCAGTCATCACAATAAACCATAAACATGCTCAACATGTCCAAGTGTGATCATTTCATTTCCTTAATGCTTTTAAACTAGAGGTGAAGAATGTAGAGGAGCATCAGAGCGAATGGAATATCGTACAGCTTTGATGTACGTGTCAGTTACACTCATCAAAGTATTCTGAAGCCTCCACAGACTGACACTGCTCCATGACCATCACGTCCCTCCTGGAGAACACAAACAACAAGTACTCAATAACCAACATTTAAGGAGAATTCATAGCTGAAATTAACAGACATTATGATAAAATTCATCAAAGATATTGGTCATGTTGAGATGTGGAGATTGCTGTGGGGATATTATCAGATTGCTTAACTTAACTCTAGTATTTAATCCTTAAACAGACCAACAAAAACTCCACTCACTCACTGCACAGCCTGCAGCTCATTCTCCAGCTCCTTACACACACCAGCACATTAAACTCCACCCACTCACTGCACAGCCTGCAGCTCCTTCTCCAGCTCCTTACACACCCCAACACATCAAACTCCACTCACTCACTGCACTGCACTGATCTTGAAGGAATTTTGCTTTCCTAAACAATCAGGGTTGTTGTTGTTGTTGTTGTTGTTGTTGTTGTTGTTGTTGTTGTTGTTGTTGTTGTTGTTGTTGTTGTAATAACATACACAGTGCTGAAATTAATTGTATGACATGTACTGTGGTCTATTGTGAGATGAGATAAGATAATGCTTTATTAATCCCACCATTGGGAAATTAACATTGTTACAGCAGCAACTACTGTAGTATTTTATGTGTGTGTGTGTGTGTGTGTGTGTGTGTGTGTGACATACCCCAGTTCTTTCAAGGTCATTAGGCAAGCAATGTCATCGGTGATGTCATTGTCAGTCAGATCTTTCAAAGGAAAAAAAGATGCATTATTACATGGAGTACATTTCCAACTACATCGCTAAAGAAGAAAAATTCCCCAGAACACTACATGACCCAGCAGGTATCCTTAGATTGCTCTTGAAAGTCATCAATAAAACTTAACCTCAGTGTCATACACAGTAAAATTCATATATCAACAATATAGATCAACCATGACATTATGACAACCTCTGTGTCTCTACACTCACTACCCTTTCTATCAGCTCCTCTGACCACACAGCAGCACTTTATAGTTCTATAATTACAGACTGTAGTCCATCTGTTTCTCTGTATACTTTGTTAGCCTCCTTTCACCCTGATCTCACCCTGATACCAGGACCCCATGGGACCACCACAGAGCAGCTATTTCATGGGAGGTGGGTGAGTCTCACTGCAGTAACAAACTCATGAAGAGGGCAAGTTCTGTCCTGGGGGAGACATGGCATAGAACTTGCATCCTTGCTGGAGAACAACTCCCACCCGATGCATGAGATTCTGGCAGCACTGGGCAGTTCCTTCAGTGACAGGCTGCTTCACCCCAAGTGTGTGAAGAAGCAGCGTCACTGGTCCGTCCTTCCTGGTGACTGTTTGCATTGCTCTAAGCAGACCACGGACGTGAATTTCCCCACTGCGGAACTAATTATGGATTATCTTATTTTATCTTATCTTGCCACCAGGTCCTGTGGGGTCCTGAACATTGAAGAACAGGGTACATGGGGTTAAAAAAGTATACAGAAACCTAGATGGACTACAGTCTGGAATTATAGAACTACAAAGTGCTCCTGTATGATCAGAGGAGCCGATACAATAGATAATGAGTGTAGAGACAAGGCGGTGGTCATAATGTTATGGTTTGTCAGTGTATATAAACTATATTGAATATACAACTTACATATATTACATATACTGAGCTGTGCCTACCTTCACAATCCAGATTACAGATATTGGCACTGTTTCCTCCTTGGGCGTTACATGCGATGCCACTCAATTGGAATATGCCATACAGGATTTTAGAGATGGAATCTTGTTGGTAGTTTGGATTAAAAGGCCCGTCGTCAGGATTCATCGGTCCATATTGGTCATTATATACAGGAAAATAGTCTTCATTAATGGGGTCCCATTGTTTGATGTTGGGCCCTAGTGGTTCTCCAGAACCGATCTCAGTATTAAAAGGTCCAGTGGCATCAATAAATGGCATATTTGTGGAACCTGGTGTTCCACTGGGCTTGGGCTTCTGAAGGATTCTATTCCAAGCCCAGCCATTTGGGAAAAGTGGTTGATCACTTGGTTCTTCACTGCTTCCATCAGTAAAAAAGTCTCCATTGGTGAGGTCCATTTGTGGGATGGAAGTAGTGGGCTCTAGCAGTTCTCCTGATCCACTCTCAGAATTAAAAGGTCCATTGTTAGGATTAATTAGTCCATATGTGTCTTCACGTTTAAATGGCATACCTGTGGAATCCGGTTTTCCCCCGGGGCCAAACAGGGACTCCTCACTGTCATAATATACCTGGTTTGAATCCTTATTTGTGGGCTTGGGTTGCTGGAGGAGTCTATTCCAATCCCAACCATTTGGGAAAAGTGGTTGATCACTTGGGTCTTCATTTCTTCCATTAGTATAAAAATCACCACTGGTGAGGTCCACTTGTGGGATGGAAGTGATGGGCTCTCCAGAACCACTGAAGTCAGGATTAAAAGGTCCATTTTTGGGATTAATTTGTCCATATGTGTCTTCATGTTTAAATGGCATAACTGTTCCACTGGGGCCAAACAGGGACTCCTCGCTGTCATAATATGCTATATTTGACTCCTGATTTATGGACTTTTGTGGTCCTCCACTGGTGGTTTCAGCATAAATGCCATTGTCAGTGTAGTCCCCTTGTAGGACGGTAGTCATGGGATCTCCAAAACCACTACCAGGATAAAAAGGCTCATCGATGATGTATAATGGTGCAGTAGTTGGTACATCAGTTGATCCCACAATTCCACTCCCTGACCCCTCCATATTAAAATAATCTCCAGAAATATCTTCACCAGACTCCTCTCCAGAAATGACTTGGCGTTTTTCTTTAGAATGGCTTCCTGAACCTTCTCCAAGATCCTCCCCAGAGGATATATCTCCAGATGTGTTTTTGTCTTCTCCAGAATCCTCTTCAGATTGCTCATCACCTGAGCCCTCTCCAGATGTATTGTTGTCTTCTCCAGAACCATGTCCAGATTGCTCATTACTTGACCCATGCTTAGAATTTCCAGACTGATTGTCCTCTGTGGAAGCATTCTCCGTTTGTCCAGTGGGTATTGCAGGAATCAAATCCTCAGTTGTAGCCTCTGGAGGGAATGATGGACTTTCAGGCTCCGAGTTCCCTGTTGGTGACACTTTTTGACTAAACCGAGGGTCTCCAATAGCACTGATTTCATTGGGAATTTGTGTGGGACTCACAAGACCTCCAGGAAAACCGGAAGGTCTGAACAAGGGTCCAGGGTTAACAGGGTTAAGGATGGTCACAAGACTTGTGTTGAACAAGGAGATAAACTCCACTGTGCAAACCACTGCAGCAAAAAAAAAGAATGCAAAAAGAGATGATGATTTATTGAAATATGACAGCTATTATAGCTTTTATCTCACTGTTAGGAAAATAAATTTGATAAATGTAAAGGTAAATAAATTAAAACATAAAGATCAGCTAAGTCATCTTGTAATATTACTGCAATAATCCAAAAGGGAGAAATATTAGAAATATAGACAACATTTAGTGGAGTTATATCTTAATTTTGGGAGATGGTCTATGATCTCCTCCCACTCAGCCTATATAACCCCTTACTTCCACCACACCATCGCGTTGAAATGCTTCACACTCTCCACCTCATCATTGTCTCGCTTCTTATCTCTTTCTTTGCACCTCTATGGAGGACCTTCAGTACGTATCCTAAAGTCCAAACTCCTGCCCAAAGCAAGAGTTCACCTCCTCGTTATGTGATCTGGGACAACCAGCAAAAGATGACTTCACTTGTTAAGCAGTAAGTTTTATATTGTCATTCAGCTGTTTTAGTGTGTTTGTGGCCTAAGAACAGCCCACGTTATAGCTCACAGAGGTGTCCAGGTGTTCTTTCATACTCGATGTGTGACCTTGAACAGCAAGGGTTCGTGGAAAAAAGTCGAAGAGAAGCCAAAGATGCACACGAAGAACGTCTAACACATTACTGCAAAGGAAATATGAAGAATATTAATGCTATAATCTTCAGCGACTTACGTTTAGCGATGAAGTCTCTGTGGTGCTCCGAAAGGTTCGCCTGCAGTTGAGCCTTCAGCTCACACTTGCTCAGCACACATCCTTCACTCTGTCCAGAGACCAATATCACCAGCACCAGCCCTGCCAAAATCTCCCATGACCGAGCTGGTTTCCCCATGACTGTCCTCTTTCTGCGCTCCTCTCTGTGGACGAAAACAATCCAGATCAAGATCTAAATATTTGGACATATGGTGTATGTTTTATTTTTATGCCACAGAAGAACCAGTTTAGGTTAAAGGAATTATGTTTTGTGGGACACTTTGAAGCACTTACTTTTGCTCATTTTTGTCCCAATTTCCCCCTAAATTTGGATGTGCCAATTAGTCACCTCCCAACACTGGGAGGATGAAGACAAGCACATGCCTCCTCTGATACATGTGAAACCAGCCACCACCTTTTCAAAATGCCACCATTGCATAATGGCAGGGCAGCCAATGCACTTGAGGGATACCTGTGCTGACCAACAAGAGCGCCGTCGACCCACTATCCTCCTTAAACACCTTAAACCCTGTAAACCCTGGATGTGGTCCTATACATAATATAAACACACTTCATAACGACTATAAACGACAACACTTTAATAGGTTCTACAATAGAACCGTGATGTACTCCACTAAATCTGCTCACCTACAATTCTACAATAAATAACTGAATCATCATGTACGAGGTTAAGAGTGTACACTAGAGTTAATACACAACAGTGCGAAAACAAAAATCTGGACCAACCCATGATCATTTCTATTAATATTAATGATTTGCTGTAGCTTTTGTATGTGTTTATGAAAAAGGCAGGTGTGCAGAAATGGAGGTGGACTGTTTGATGATTTAACCACAGTGAGAATAAGTAAGCAGGGTGAGGCCGAAAGCTGAGGAAGAAAGAGATACAGTTGTTCCAAAGAATGTAGGTGGGAGAGACCAAGATAAACAGCAGTGACACTGGAGCAGTGACTGCTGATTATGATGGATGAGCAATGACTAACGCTGAAAACTGAAGGCTATGAGGGATCATCTATGTCAGTTTCAGGATACTTGTCCTATAGGGTGTGGGCATGGGGCTGTTATTTGGAGACGATTCTGAGTCGGATATGTGGTGTGTGTGTGGTGTGTGTGTGTGTGTGTGTGTGTGTGTGTGTGTGTGTGTGTGTGTGTGTAGTGGGGAGGGGTGAATCCAATCTAAATGTGTATCAAATCTACCCTGAAACAGCCAGACACTCACACCGCGATCCTCAAATCATAATGCAACAATTTCAATTTCAACAGATATTGGGTTTGAATTAGTGGACATCCCTAGAATTGGATGTACAGCGGTGCTTTAAAGTTTGTGAACCCTATAGAATTTCTATATTTCTGCACAAATTGAAGCTAAAACTACATCAGAAGTCCTAAAAGTAGATAATGAGACCCAACTCTAAATAAATATTACAAAAATATGTGACCCTTTAGGATCAGCAGCTCATTTGAAGGTGAAATTAGTGAGGTTTCTTTCCATGAACGGGAGACAATCAGGTGTGATGTTCTGCTTTATTTAAAGAACAGGGACCTATCAAAGTCTAATCTTCTCAACACATGTTTGTGAATATCATGGCACACGTTTGGACAGTAAGACAGATTGTGTACCAATCAGTACTCCATCATTAAAATGTTATATCGTCTATGAAACACAGTGGTGGTAGTGTTATAATTCTGAATGATACCTACAACGTCAGAAGGAAACTGTCAGGACAGCTGTCCGTGTGCTGAATCTCAAGAGAACGTGGGTCATTTAGTAACACAACAACCCTAAGCATACAAGTCATTCTATCAAAGAATGTCTAAAGAAGAATAAAGTCAATATTTTGGAATGGCCCACTTTAAACCCTGACCTTGAAAATGTTTGCAAAGAGAAAAGTGCTGCAGTTCCTCCAAGACAATGTCCCAAAACAAATCAAATGTATCTTTAACAGTGACATGGAAGAACTAAACTTGAACTCTTGGATAAAGCTCATCCTCTAATGGATCCAGGATCATTTTGGAAAATAAAGCCACCAATATCGGTTCCTTGAAGACCCACAAGCCCTGGCCCTTTCCTGCCCTTCGATGGTGTCACTCAAAGAGTCATTTAATCTGCAGGTGGGACGATCTGGATCATTTGTGGCAGAATGGAAAATGTGCCTACCGGAAACGGAACCGATGATCATCTGAAATGCCATATAGACTAGAAATACAACTTGGAAATGATTGGTTCCAACAACGAGAATAATCCTGAAACAAACAAAATGAACTAAACGGTCAGCTTGGTGTAGTCTAATAAAACAGCTGAACACCAATGTCCAGTCCAGTCCAGTCCAGTTCATGACTGAGGGCAGATTAAATGTTACGTTTTAACAGTTTTGATATTGTTGGTTTATAAGCAGTTCATTCATGTGCTGATTCTAATTACGTTTTAGAGAAGACCAGACACAGAACCATCCCCACATGTACAAAAATATTTAGTCTATATATGATTTAATATTATATTCTGAAAAATGTGAAGAAATATAATATTTGTACATGAATATCTGATAAAATTAATAATAATAAATTAATAACAATTGTTAATTTGTTCTTAATCTGATCTCTTGTCTTGTCTCAGTCTTGGCTAGTTCCAGTATTGTTCTTGTCTCAACTCTAAAAAACTTAAGTTTTATGTTCTTGACTCTGAGTTGACGTGTTCTTTATATGTGTTGGTCTCGAAATTGATCATTAAAACTCTTGGTCTTGACTTAATGTGTCCTGGCCTTGGTCTTGACTAAGAATTGCCTATTAAATGTCTTGGTCTTGGTCTTATCTTGGTCTTTGGCCATTCCCAATCTCAGTCTTGACTCGGACTCAACTATGAAACAGTTTGGTCTTGACTGAGACGTGATGTCCACTGCCTTGGTCTTGACTTGGACTCAGTTATTGGTTCCAGCACTGATTACGATAGCTTACTAATAATTCTAAAACTGCACAGCAGCAGTCCACTATGTGGTTCTTTGAAGAACAACAGAACCACTTTTGGCCTTCAAATGAACCTTCAAATGAATTGTAAATATAAACAAAATGTGTGTTTGTGAAGAAAATCTGGTGAGGTTCCCCTAAAACATGCTGTAGGCTTATTTGGGTAGGTCTAAAAAAGTCGAACAAGCCCAAAGAAAAACAAATTTACAAGACTGGATCTCAGTCTTTAAGTAAACGTCCAGCTTCTTTCACAAACACTCGTAAAAAAAGAGATTGTAAATGGTTCTCTGAGTGACGCCGTAGTGGTCTTGAATCACGTTTTGGGAGATGAAATATATGATGTATAGCTTATATATGTTTTTCCTTCAAACTTTGAAATGCTTCACGCTCAAAATATATATATACAAATAGCAATAAAGGAAGAACATCAAGATCTCCTGTATCCTTATGTAAGAAAAGGCTTTGTCAGTCTTTTAAGCTCTTATATGATAACAATCTTACTGTCAGGTTCTTACCCAGAGATGCTCTTCAAGGCTATGATGACGATGTGGGTCCTTAGCAGTTCAGCTCTGAGTGCAGTGATGCACATTCCAAGTTCCAGCTTTTTTATAGGTAGAAGTCATCTGACACATCACCACCCCTGGCAGGACCTCATTCTGTTGACTCAATGTACATTTTCTTTTTACAGGGACTGGTCAAGTGAAGGTGGGAGGGTGGGTAAAAGGGCTCTGTCTTTCATTTGTATTTTCATGGAGCTTTATCACTATTTACAGAGCATTAGCAAGATGCCTGAAGTTCCTGAATGGTCAAAGCAACTCAGTTTGTTGTCTTATCTTGAGTTATGCATCGTCTTGCATTCAAATAGCCTGTGTTTGCTTGGGTTTGACTACGTGAACCAGCCCATTTTTGACATTCAGGATCTATGAGGATTCATCTGACCAGTGCCAGAAGCGCATGGACATCTCAAACGAAGCAGGTGTTTATTATTATCCGAAAACACAATGTTATTACCGAGACAAGCTGTAGACCTGGTATATAAAACTGGAGATGCTGGGAAGCAAGTGTGCATGTCAAGGTTATTAGGATAGGCAAAAGAGCTGGAAACACAAACTAACATCACAAACAAAACAAATACAAATGTACATAAACAAATAGCAACCAGAGACACGAGTAAATGAGGTGTACAGTAACCGGACCCGGGGGGACATTTCAGAAATCCTAAAATATCCAGATGGGGATTCCTGATTCAAATTATGCTACAGTTTCCTCCAAGGTTTGCTCTGTATTTGAATTGTGTTGTTCTTCTATTAACATAATGATCTGCGTGTTTGGAGACCAACTGGGTATTTTTCAGAACTCACCCAGAAGACCATCAGCATGTTTTTATACCATAAAAGTGGCTGTTTTACTGAATCATATCTGAAAATCAGATCATTCACTCACGTATCATTTTGATCTTGCTGTTGATTGCTGTAATACAGCACTGTTGAAGGCACAGTAAGAGCTAGATATGTCAGCACAGCCGCTGGGTTTAGAACTAAGGTTTGTTAAACTTATCTCTGATCCACAATAAATGTTCAAAAAGGTGACAAAGTGCGAATGTTAAATTCTTTAACGTTATGTTTTATTATGTCTTAAAATCTTATTCGAAGAATTTCTCCTTATTCTGACAAATGTTCTCATTACTTTGAGAAACGTTTCAACTATTTGGCAGAAACTGAGGTTTCAGGTCCATCCAGTCAAATCAACCCCAGGATTTGTTTGGTCCGGATGCCTGAGCAGCACTGCCGCAGTGCAGTCGTCCACGCAGCCGAAACAAACTCACGCGGTGGATTTTGAGTTGATGGACCTGAAACCCCCATCTTTGGGAGTTTTGTACTACATTTATTATTTCGAGAAAGATTCTCACTATTTAGAGACGTTATGTTGAGAAACTTTGAGACTATTTTGAGACACTTTTCACTATTTTAAGAAAGTTTTTCATTCTTTTGTGAATTTTTGTAGTATTTTCTTTTTAAAAAAAGGTTCTCATTATTTTGAGAAACACTTTTACTATTTTGAGAAATGTTCTCATTATTTTTGAAAAATGATTTTATGGTTTTATGTTCATGAGAAAATCTCTGCATTATTTTGAAATACATTTACACACACTTTTTTTGTCTCATTTCTCTTCATTGTTTTGGAGAAATATTGTTATCTTGAGATGTTGCATTGATGAAACATTTGAACTGAGTTCTGCTTTCAAATTTCTAGTGCTCTGTGTATCACGTACACATAATGTGATTGTAACAAGACAGTATCTCCATCTAGGTACAGACGGAAGTGGACCAGAGAACATCCAGTGAGATTAAAAGGGTTCTGGTCATATCAATGAACTGACTCATGATTATATCACTGACTTATGCATAAGGATGGAGCTGAGATTCAGCTCCGAGCAGACTTATGACCATGACAAACTAAAGCCTGGACCCACATGTGGGTTCAAAAAGGTCAAAAAGCCATTATGACAAGACAGCTGATAAAGATCCACCATGGACAAGAAGTACAAGGCATCATATTTCACACCAGTGGAACCTGAAATATTGATGTTTATGTCAAGTTCAGTCCACCTCCAAATCAAAGTTTCCACGATTCTAACACCAACAATATAATAAACACACTACACAATACCCAATTAAATACTGCTTATGGGCTGTTTATAACATATAACACCAGTTAATTACATATTCAAATTTAAAGTCATGACACCAAATAACAGTATCTGTACTAGCTGTTACCAGTGATTATAACATGGCATTTTTATTCATTACAACTGAGGACAGCGTCTGAGTAACCCCTTAACACCACGCACAATGTCAGGCGTGGGCAAGAAAGGTTCAACGCCCCCCAGCATTGAGTTTTCTGGCGCTTCATCCAGAGTTGGGGAGTTGCGGGGATGAGGTGGTGTGAAAATCGTTTAACATCCTGACCTCACTAATGCTCCTGTCACTGAATGCAATCAAATCCTCACAGCAATTCTGCCAAAACTTGTAGAAAGTCTTCCCTGGACAGTAGAGACAGTTACTCCAACAGAAGCAGGATAAACTCTTTTCAGAAGTTCAGAAGAATGAAGGAATAAGCAGATGTTCCAACCCAACACCAAACCATACTGCCAGCCCCGTGTTTCACAGCTGGAAAGAGTTCCTTATGCTGAAATCTACTGGTTACAAGCTCTATTTTGGATTTGTCCGTCCTCAAACGTTCTTGTAACAAACATTCTACTGCTAGGGACAGTAGAGACAGTAGTGTCCCAATACTTTGGGTACTATACTCCATGCACTGCAAAGCTATGTTTATCTACAGAGACGACCTGGAGTATGAGAATCCAGCAGAATGGAGGATACGTGCACATGTTAATTTTATTAGGATATGCAAAAACAGGAGGAGAGCCGAACAGGACACACAAACATCATTTCGGGAGACAAATGAAGAATGAATAATGAGGAACGTCCATAAACACACAAACTGTTTCAGGTGAAAAAAGATACACGCTGTGCACAACGAAAATACAGGCCCGGACTTCCAACTGTTATGTAAACAGGACCATTAGCAAGAGTCTGTCACATAGAGGGTATCACATACACTGATAAGCCAGATCATTAAAACCACCACAGATGAGGTTGATGTGTTAAGTCTGATTGCACAGAGACCCGGGGCTCAGCTTACAAGTGGATTTCTGACGACCACCTTTTATGCCCTTGATCGGGTGATTTCATTCTTGCTCGTATGTCCGAAAAGAGGAGTCCAACTGTTTGATGGGAGACGAGAGTTAAGGGAGAGGTTTTGATGCTAAAAGGTTTGGGAGTTGTTGAAATGTGGTCTCAGAAGCCCAGGACAGAGGACGTCTGGACGTCTTGGCTGGACTACTGGGTTAGAACATCTCCGAAACACCAGACAGGCCTTGTAGGGTGTATATTGTGATTTTTGTGCACTTTGTTGAAAATGGATAAAACCCTTATGTGAACCCTTACGATTGTATTTCTGCATAGATTTGACCTCAAATGTGACCAGATCTTCAATCAAGTTCTAAAATAGATCCAGAGAAACAAGTCTAACATACGATGTACAATATTTATTTACTGAGCAAAAACTGGGAGGAGGAACATGCCTTCTCAAAGTGCCCCAGTGGCCTCTCTGGCACAGACTAACGTCAATTTATTGAGTTCACCTTGAAGTAAACACCGAGCAAGAATGGTGTGCATGGCATGATAGCAACGAGGAAGCCATTACTCTCCAAAAGGAACACTGCTGCCTTTCTAAGACCACATGGTTAAGACAGAACCCTAATAGAAGAATGTTCTAGAAGGTCAAACTAATGTAAAATATAACTTTTCTCTTTGTTTAAATGTGTTACGTTGTTAAAAGCCAAACACAGCACAAGAAACTGTTCTGACTGTGAAGCATGAAGGTGGCTGTGCTGGAACATTCACTCTTCTGAAACCAAGAACATAACGTCCTCTACTGTCCAGGGAAGACTTTCTGCTAGATTGTGGAACATTGCTGTGAGGATCTGATTGCATTCATCAAATGTGTGTGCACATTTGCGTAGACATTAATCAACACAAGATCATTGCTGATTAGTTTCCTGCTCCTGGAGTCCTTGAAAATTTCCCATTTTAAAATATGCCTCGTCCACTTAACTTGCCTTTATCAGCTTCTTACAACAGCATGCGTGTTTCCCAGCCATTCGTCACACAGATCCTGTCATCCTGAGTATATTTGCTTGGTATTAACAATCACAATGGTTGAGCCTGTTTGAGTTTCTGAAGAAAAATCAAGCATAATGTCAACCAACAATGTTTTAATGTACACAGACTGAATGCTGGCCTCGCTGTAGTATTAATCAAGGACAGATGTCTTACCTTGTCCTCATATTCTTCCAATTGTAAAATATCTGAATGGAAACGTTTGGATGATTGATTGAAAGATGATTTGGAATTAGAACTGGTTTCTGACCTTAATACTGGTGTCATTCTCAAAATATTAGTTTTCCAAGATTTTTCCTGAGAAGTAATTGAAGGAGGCAACAACTGAATGAAATCCCAGTTTAAATGCCAAATGAGCTTCCAGTGCATGTTTACTGTCTGTCCACGTGCAGATGCTCAACCTGCATGCAGACTGCAAATGATCAATAAAAGGGGCGGGGCTGATGACGTCACTGACCCAGATATTGGGCTATAGAAGAAAATGAGAAGGGAGGGGCTGTTTGCTCTCTTTCTTGGCTCAAATTTCTTTCTTTCTCAAATAAAAATCCTGAGGAGGCATGAAACTGATCATACATTCCATTATTACTTATTATGGATGAACTTCTTATTCTAAATATCCTTGTCGATCTAATCACTATTAATAATTCCAAATTAAACATTCTGGACATATGCACACACACACACCCACACACACCCACACACACACACACACACACGCACACACACACACACACACACACAGGGTAATGTAGAGCCACCTGATCTCGAAGTTTTTGGACTGTGGGAATAAACCAAAGACAATGGGAGAGCATGGAAACTTCACCCAGATAGGTTTCAGGAGACTAAAAGGATGCATCCACAATCCATTTCTACTATTTGATGAGTCTGCAGAATCGTACTCTATTCAAAGATGGATCCTCCTGCAGCTTAAAAGTCAGCCTCACTACAGCTGAAAAGACCTTCAGCTCCTATACATCTTCTCTGGCTCAGCTGTTTCTCTCCTGGAATGTACAACAACCAGGAGAAATGGAGCTCTAATGAGAACAACTCTATCTTGGCTGGACACTGAGAAGGAACTGTAAACATTACTGAGACTTTCATTTTAACTATATATACACACACACGTTTATTTTGCAGGCTTCACTCCAATCCTTCTTCTGTTTATTAGTGTTAAATCATTTGTTTCTTGGTTTAATACACATTTACTGACCATTATTTCGTTTTTTCCTTATTAAGAACTGTGGGTTTTGTGTTTTTTATGAAATAACATTAAAATATTGAATTGGGATTTTAATTGGAGGGGGTTACACTACTGCTCCCTATGTAGTGCACTACGCTTGTTACCCTATTTTTGCAGCATTACATTTATTCATATGAGAATATCTGAAATCTAATGCAGTCCGATGCTTTAATTCCATATACAGTGAGATTGGAAAACTCGGAAACAGGCCAGAAGACCTTTTTCCAACAACACATTTCTTCATTTCCACGTCTTCGGGGATTTTAAGACACTTTGCGATGTATGACGACTGTTCCTGGAGACATTGAAGGACACAATGACAAGATAAGAATTTGCTGTGACAAGATAAGAATTTGCTAAGCTCATCTATAAGCTGTTTGAGCCTCCAGAGCAGAGCAGTTATCACACCTTAGAGACTTGATTTTGTTTATGAATGAAGTTCAACATTTTTTGATCAAGCAAGTGGGAAGTCATGTGGTTGATCCTTTTCATTTACATGTAATTTACATAAAGGTAGACTTGGGAATGAGAGGGAAGGGAAGAACACAATTAACACTCTCAAAGCCCCATCTCTCTCTCTCTCTCTCTCTCTCTCTCTCTCTCCCTCTCTTTCTCTCTCTCTCTCTCTCTCTCTCTCTCTCTCTCTCTCTCTCTCTCTCTCTCTCCAAATCACGGAGGAAACTAAAAACAGACAAAAATAAAAAAGTACATGGTTTCGATGGACATAGCTTGTTTCTACATTCACTGTCCATTCATCGACTCCACTGACCATGCAGGAACACTTTGTGGTTCTATAATTACAGAGAACGATTTATCCACCATACATCACCTGTAGATACAGATGGACTGGTCTGTAATTATAGAGCACAGTGCTTGATATGGTGTGTGTAGAGCTGATGAACACAGAGATTGGCTACTTGAGTGGTCATGGTGTATGACTGACTGTTGTGTTATTGTTGATGATGTGATGATGTGTGTATGATGTGTGTGTGTGTTGGAGTACATGTGTGTGTCAACTATAATATATACATACCAGTGTATCTCAGAAAAGGAGTAGGAATATAAGTTAGAATAATATGTATGATAACATGAATGTGCTTTTTCTACTTAATAGTCACATTTTTGAGAATGCACTGAGTATAGGAATGAAATAAATAATACATAAAAATACATAAATGAGCAAATAAGCAATAAAATAAGCAAGAAAGTGAAAATAGTTGATTTTATAAAGCTGAATTTTGACATTTATTTTGGTGCGACACTGCTAGTGTGAAGGCGTTATCTAGGTTCTGTTCCAGTAATTAGAAGGCTTGGACTGAAAGCGCAGGGTCATCCGAGGTGTTATCGGGGAGCTGAAAAGAAGACAACAGTCAACAGCATTGATAACATGCAGTTTTCAAGCAGACATCTTACAAACCAGGTTCTTTCCAATGTTTGCAAAAAGAAATTTCTTGCACATATAACTGCTATATATATATTGTTGATGTCCGCATAAAAAACTTAAAAAAAAATTCTTTTTAATTCATTTGACCATTAAATAAAATGACCTGGAATATACAAGGTTTTGCTTGACATTGATGACATGGTAGCTGACTAATTTACTAAATAATCTAACATCCAGATATTCGTGGTTTGCGGTTTGGTTCACACTGATTTGTCTGCTGTGTGCATGCTCATACTGAATATTTCTGTCTGCTGCTGACTTACTGGATTTTAAATCCATCCATTTCAGGGCAAGTGAAGAAACAAACAAGAATTTCCTCATGGCTGGGTGCTGTGACTATTGTTAATGAAGCATTTAAATCAACACTCATCGTTTGTTCTCCACATAGAATTTCCTTAAGCACAAACATTGTTAAGTTTTTCTTCATAAGAAACTTAAACAGAAACATTTCCATCCTGGAGAGTTAAGGACATTTAAGACACATGTATCAGAATGCTGTTCACCATCGTCCCTCAACATCTGGCTGAAGAACTGTCCCCTCTGGATCTGAACATCTCAACATGCTAGGAAACAGCATCTCCAGCAGCACCGTCGTGAACACTGGTGTCCCCCAGAGCCCACTCCTGGTTCCTGCTGGTTCCTGCTGTTCACTCTGCTGACTCATTGGTGACCTGCAAGTTACGCTCAAACCACATGATCAGGTTAGCTGATGACATAACCTTTCTTCCATCAGCAAAAACAATGAATCATCAAAACCAGCATCTTCTCTTTGAATGTGGACAAAAGTAAGTATGATTGTTGTCTTCCAAGTATGAGTGGTCAGGACCTCTCCCATGGCAGCTCTGCTTCCTTTGTGTTCACAATGTGGGGAACCTTATCTGGTCCTCCAAGACCAGCCCCATAACCAAGCAAGCTCAAAAGTGGCTCTACTTCCTGTGGAAACTGAGGGTAGCCCATCGTCCCCTCCCATTCTCATCATTCGTCTACAGAGGGACTGTGTTGAGCATCCTGAGCATCATCACTGCTTGGTTTTGTAATTGCAATATCCTCTGACCGCAAGACCCTCCAACGAAGAACGAGGACAGCTGAGAAGATCATCAGGGTCTCTCTCCCTTCCACCACCAACATGTACACCACAAGCTGCATTCACTCTCCAGAGCAGATATGCATGATCCTACAGATGTCAGACATGGGCTACAGGGGTATAAAGCCCCTCAGCACTGAGTCATGGTGTTTGAAATTCTGGTGTCCTATCCGACAGTTTTGGGATGAGTTGGGGATGAGGAATTGAGGTGTTGGGCCTTTAGGCTTTACAGTATTAATATAGTCATTATCACTGTAGTTTTCACACTGTTCTCGCAGTTTCACAGCCATGAGCTTTCTTCTGATTGGTGCTAGGGTAAGGTGTGCCCTGAATGATGTAATGATCATAGATCACAGTTTCTTTAGAGAATAGCAGAAAAAACACTCACGGTAAAAGTGGGACTGGCAGCCAAACTCTTCCTGATATGTGGAGGAGGGTGTTGAGTGTGTATGCGGTGGGCGTGTCACTCTCTGCTTGGCGGTGGACGGGTCCAGTGTCTGTAGGGTGAGAAGGTCAAAGCTTCTCTGGTATTGATCCTCCAGTTTCTCTGGCCAGGGGGAACACTCCACTGACATCTTCTTCGCTCTGAAAGGGGGAGAAGGATAAACCAGATCTCCAGTTTCTCTAGGAACCTTAGGAACAGTGACATGCCAAAAGTCATGGAACCATGGAACCAGTTATCCTGAATCAGAAGTCTGTTCATCAGAATCAGAATTAATATATAAATTAACTGATCAATTTGATTATTGATTAAACTGACAATAACAACTGACACAGAAACTCAACAAACTGACAACTGACACATTCGCTCTCTCTCTACTCTCTCTCTCTCTCTCTCTCTCTCTCTCTCTCTCTCTCTCTCTCTCTCTCTCTGATACCTGTAAAGTGGGGACAGGATTATGTGAGCTCTCCCCAGCTGTCCAGGATACAGACCAAGCACCTCTCTGCCCGGCCTCACGACTCTACAAAAGGAAGCACACTCGCGTTGTCTTCTCTGATATTCCTAAAGGATTTTCTCAGGTTCAGATCCCCACGTTTTTTAAACATCTTCAAGAATGTGCACAGATTAGTAATCAATAGACACTCTGATCACTTTGCATTTTCTTTTACAGAATGAAAAGTGGATTTAAAACTACAAAACATGCTGTGCCCCGTGTCCCCGAGTCCTGCTGTCTTTCCACCACTACAGTGCATCGGGGAAAGTACTTTCACAACACTTCTTTCTTTACTTTATCTTTCAGTCTTATTTTAAAAGCAATTCATTTTCCCCTCAGAATTCTACACACAATATCCAACAAATTGAATGTTCATTTGTTGTGCGAATAGAGAAACAAAAGATCAGATTTTCATCTATATTCCTTCACGTTTGCCCTTTCTCTGTGGGTCCACTGCCTTGATTGACCATGCTGTCCCTAAACTCGTGAAGCCGTACTGCTACACCTTGTCCCGCCATCCTACAGGTCAACAACTGTCAGACAGACATATTAATCAATGTAAATGAAAGTCAAATGATTTTGATGTATTTACACAGACCAGTCATAACGTTACGACCACAGTTGGGTGACGTGAATAACACTGATCATCTGATTCAGGTACAAACTTTAAACAGGTGGGATCTACATGTAAGGCAGCAATTGATCAATCAGTTCTTGAAGATGACGTGTTGAAGCAGGAACCACAGGCAAGCATGAGACACTTTGACAAGAACCAAACAGTGAAGTCATAAACAACTGAGTCAGAACATCTCCAAAATATGAGGCAGGTCTTGTAGGGTGTTCCCAGTATGCAGTGGTCAGTACCAACCAAACGTGCTCCAAGCAGGGACAACCGCTGAACCAGTGACAGGGTCATGGGCACCCAAGGCTCATGCATGATCATAGAGGCTCCATCTCACATCTTGCAAAACCTAGAGGATCTGCTGACACCTCAGAGACACCTTTAGAGGTCTTGTGGAGTCCATGTGATGATTAAAATATGACGATGATGATATTGTGTTGATATTGATATTATTGTGTGTGTGTGTGTGTGTGTGTGTGTGTGTGTGTGTGTGTGTGTGTGTGTGTGTGTGTTTGTTTACCTGTTTATTAAGAGTAGAAATCAGCCTTTAAACTTCCCGTCGGACAGCAGAATGGATAGCATGTCCCAGCTTCAGTTACCTGAGGATAGAAATCTAACACCTCTCACACTCATAGAGCCCCAGTCACAATGAAACGCCTCTCAGGCCTCCTGTAACACTGCCTGTAACTCCTGTAACACTTTAATCCGAAATGATACATCACTATCAATGCAATATTATTATTCTGTTATTATACATTATATTATAATTATGAACACATTATATTATTATGCATTATATTATCATCATTAACACACAATATTAACACATATTATTATTAATACATCTCAGTATTAGACTGTGTATGTACTGTGATCAACAGAAATGAAGAATATTATATGGCCCTCACAGCCCTGCTTCTTACTGTGTACTGTGTTCTAGTGCCCTCTAGTGGCCATCTCTTGCAATCGTTTTTTATCGTTGCATCTTAAGATTTTGCATGGTTTGGTTTAAATATCACCTCATATTATTTACTGATTAATTACAAGTATTTTCTGCATTAAATTTCTAGTTATGTATTTTGAATTTCATCAAATGGACGCTAGAGGTCGCTGTACTGCAGAAAACCACTCAACTGACACAAACCTGAGTTCTGGGAGAGAAAAATATAGATTAAAATGAACAGGTTTCACCTCCTGTAGTTCTCCGCAGTCGTCCATAATATATTTAATATATTGTATTATTTTCTATGTGAAAATAAATAAACACACAAATTGGAATGCATAGTATTTTTGATAACAGAAGATGTGGATTCCAATATGTGAAACTGAGCATATAACTATAACCTGTGCTCTAAAAATACTATTATTTAATATGGAGGATTCGCATTAATTATTCATTAATAGTAACTATTAATTTACAGTTATATTTCAGTCGAAAAGGGTTTCTCAACTGTCTGCACAGCACACCATACTATCAAACAACCACTAGAGGCCGTTTGCAACGAAGTTATATACTGTACATACTATACACTATATACTACTATACACTACTATATATTACTATACACTACTACTATATACTATATACTACTATACACTACTATACACTACTATATACTATACACTACTATATACTATATACATTACTATACACTATATAAGACTATACACTACTATATACTATATAATACTATATACTATACATTATACATTATAATACACTATACACTACTATACACTGTCTCACTAGTATGGTGTATATTTGTTTAATGAAGTGTAACACGTTCCTGTTTCACGTTCCTGTTATATTCTGTAATTAATCTATAATTCCAAATTAAGTTTCTAAGCAAACAAATATCTGCATATTTAATGGTAGTTACTGTTTGTTCGCTTCATTGAAAAATAACACAAAATGTTCTTTTGAAATATGAGAAGTTGAGCACTTTAATGGCAACTGTGATCTAAAATGACAAGTATACAGTTTGTTTCATAACATACATGCATATATACAACATGCTACTGGACGCTCTATCAACACTCCACCCCTACCACACCATCGGCAGAACTGGTGAGTACATTCAAGCTGGATGGGATGGATCATCACATGACACCATTAGGAACCTCTACACCTACATGCAGAGACATCTGGCATGTTGGATTAAACCCAATGCTGTCCTGAGTGACTTTTAAAGAAGTTTATTGTCACATCACATTACACAGATGTAGGAGTGAGTAAAAAACATAGGTGCAATTCCCTCGCTGTAGTAAAACAGATGTATAGAAAACCCAGGAGAAGAAAATAAAAATAATAAATATACAAACATGTAATAAAGAGTGAGTTACACATTAACTTACACTATATGTACATTATTGCACTGAAATGATGATCACGTCAGTCTAAATTGTTTATCCTGGTAAACTTTATCTCCCTTCCTAACAGGATCCAAATTCCTTGTGGTGGAAACTATTTTTGATGAGGGTATGTTTCATTCGAAAAGGCTGCCGCAACTTATTACAACCACTAGAGGCCGCTGTTCTGCGGTTTTCTTACACTGACCCGTACGGTAACACATGCTGGTCCACAGGCCAAGTTCTAACATGAGGATAAGAGCTTATATATATCTGTACAGAGGAAATGGCCTCATATCCATACAATCTGCAGATCTACAGGCCTCAATTAGTTCTGAGGGGCAAAACATTGAGCTCAAACAACGCCTTCCTGAAATGAACCCCCAGCTCAAAGCAGGGTGGCTGTCAGTGGATATGGGTGAGGGCGGTGTGTGTTGTTTTCAGGAGAGACGTGCAGCAGTGTGTGAAAAGCGAGGTCAAACTGTGGCGGATTGATTTTTAGGAGTGTCCCATTCATCACTCAAACACACTGGAGGGGGCAACAAAAAGCAGCAGAATAAAGCCAGGGAGGAGGGGGTGGTGAAAAAAGGGGGTGGTGTAGAGGATGGAGGGTATGATGAGTTTTTAAGGGGGTTAAATTATTAGAGGTGGGTGAAAGACTATTGTTTTAAAGGCTGGTGAAGTGGTGGGGGTAGAAGGGGCAGATTCTTTTTTCTTTTTGGGGGGTAAATGACTGGGTGGGGGGACTCCTCCACGTGACGTCACGGCTTCCTACGAACGAACGAACGAATGGCTGGAAGCGGACATGAGCTGCGCCGTCGCTGCAGGTTGCCAGAGTGTGAGTTCTCGTGCCAAATGATTCTGCTTCTGGTTAAGATGTGATCCTTTATTACATTCACAATTGTTGGATATCATTAAATATATATAAAATTATATATATAAAGTATATATATAAAATGAAATACATTATGCATGTATATACTAATGTCCTAAGTCTTATACATTTACATTCATATACAGTCGAACCTTAACGCTAACCCTAACCTTTGTCTAAATGGAAGAAGCATGATGTAAATAATATGTATGGAGCTCCTTTTATCAGTAAGACTAAATTGTTTAATTTTTTTATATAGGTTAGACACCTCGTTAAAGCAAAATTAGAAATATGACAACCCTTCTGGCTGAAATGACTATTTTTAAAATGTTTAATACTTCTGAGGTATTGATGTAGAAATGTAGGATTTCTATGTTCTTAAAGTCTGTTTATATGACAAATGTTTTTGACTATTTTTGCTGTACAGAAATCTGGCAACTCTAAACGTGTGTATGCTGGTATGTATATCTGGCAACACTACTGGCTGAAATGATTATTTATTAGTGATTCCCTTTTCACTGATTGTTTGGGGGTGTTCTGTAAATCGTTGAATCTGGCAACCCAGGGTCACATATAGGCTGACTGGAATGAAGGATGTCTGCGTTTCTAATGTGGACTGTTTTTTTTTTTTTTGAAGGAGGGATTTTTGAACAATCGGTGGAAACCACGATGCAATCTGGCAACACACAGCCTCCTTTAAAGCAAATCTGGCAACCTTGAATGCTGGACCAATTACCTGTTTACAGTGAAATAACGTCCTTCTCTTTTCTTGTCTGTTTATCGTTAAATCAGACAGTCCTGAATTAATATATTAAAAGCGAAACGTAGGATCCGTCTCTCCCATGAGTAACAATGGTTAAGCATGCACTTGGCATGGCGTAGTAAGTTGAACGAGTCTTAATGAGTCTGGCAACCTGGTCTTCACAAAAATTCTTAAATCATTTAATTTTTTGATGCAGATTTAATCGGTTGATAACGTGATCATTTCGTCGTTAAAGCATATCTGGCAACCCCATAGGCCGCGTCTCTGGTGTCTATTGTTTTTGCACGGGGAGGGGGGATGTTTCCATTTATTTATTTATTAGCAATCAGTTGGGTGGAAACTCCCGGCGCGATCTGGCAACCCGAATCCTCCGTCTCCCGCAGCAGCAGCGCGCGCGCGCCCGGCCGGAGGGGGGGGTCACTCGGTTCGCCGGGCGGAAACGACACGACGCGACACGACGAGCTCGCGCGCGAGCGTGCGACTATGGCAGCTTCTCGAGCGGCGCGCGCCCCTTCCTCCACGAGCCGCCTGTGCTGCGCGTGAGTCCGCCGCCGCCGTGTGCGCGCGCAGCTCGGGAAGGAGCCCGCATGGTGGGAGCGCGAAGCGACGGGCTGGCTCGAGCTTAGGGAAGGAGGGAAGGAAGGAAGGTAGGGAGGGAGGGAGACACCCTGCGAAACACACCCTCTCTCTCTCTCTCTCACTCCTTTAATAACACACTTTACTACACTTCTGCGCGAGGAGCCCGTCCAGCCGGTGCGCTGCCACTGCAGCGCAGACAGGTAAGGCACGAGAGCGTGCGCGCCCGTGCGTGCGTGCGCGTGCATGGATGTGAGTGATGGAGAATGCGGTGGTGGCGGTGATGATGGGTGGTGGCGGCCGGCTCGGGTGTCTGTCTGGCTCGTGCGTGTATATACATATAAATATATATATATGTGTGTGTGTGTGTGTGTGCGCGCGCGCCCTCCATCCCCCTTCTTACTGCGCGCGCTGATGGCATCGGCCTCAGAGAAACAACAAACGGCTAAACTGCACCGCACCGGACCGAGGCACCGCCCCCTTTCTCCTCACTCCCTGCCACCCTCCTCTCATGTCTATAAGCACCAAAACACACGCCGGGGCCCCGTTGTCTTGGCAGCGGCGGATCCTGATCCTCCATTTTGATTCTAATCAACTGCGACCGACACATCCCCCCCGCACTAACCCTCACCCCCTCCTGCCCCCTGCTCGGGGTGTATCTCGCGTCTAAAGCCCCCCGCTCGTTCGCGCGGCCCTGAGACGAGCTCCCGGCCGCGGTCCGAGCCCCGTTTCCCGGCTGTTATATAACCCAGTCCAACCACTACACGCCCTTGGAGCCAAAGGCCTGCCGAGGTTGTTATCCCCCCCCATGCCCCCCTATCACCCCCTTTACCCCACCAGCTTGTTTCACATCCCCTTATGCGCTTGGGAGGAGGATACAGGACAAACCCGAGGCAGATGCAGCCTCTGTCCTCCTCCTACTCCTCCTCCTCCTGCTGCTGCTCAGCCATGGCTGCTGTTTGTTGACATTGCTTGGTTTCCTCATTAAACCCCTTTTTTCTGACCGACTGTGGATTAAACCCTCATTTCTGTTGCCTCACGGAAACCCCCACGATCAGTAAAACCATCAGGCTGTGGGAAAGGCATTTTTAGACTGGTTCTCCTGGTTCTCCTCTTGTTGTTGTTGTTGTTGTTGTTGTTGTGTTGACGATGCACTGTTGCATTATGACACTACCCCGTCTGGAATGCTGTGAGGTGACACAGCCTCGAAAACACTGCAGACTTTCTCCACAGGGCGTCCATCCTTTGTCCTTTCGGAGGAAATAGTGGACCGGCAGTAAACCGTGACAGACAGAGAATATCATGTTGTGATCGAGAGGAAGATACGAGGTCCTGCTTTGAGACTGTCGTAGGAATGAGTTACTGAGTCCTCGTTGTCATAATTATCGTGATCCTCGTAATGAACGTTGTGCTCAAGAGACTGGAAGTCATAATCAGGGCTGTGTCATGTTGGGGATGTGCAACTGAACTGCAATGTTGTGGTTTTAAAAAATACAGGTTTGCAACAAATGTCCTCCGAAATCAATGATCCATCATGTTAGTAGCGCACTACACATGTCCACAGATGATTGGAGGAAGATTGGACACATATAATCTGCCTTGTGTAGATCTGTCGTGGTAAATGGGAATGGTGGGAATTTCCATTTTCTAACATGACACGTTTGTTTTTATTTGACGTACATGACGTTGCATGTGATGTCCTCCGATGTGATGACTGGGCTTGAACAATATATTGTGTGGGCCTAGTCGTAATAATGAGACAGTGGGTCATAATAATGAACAGTGAATTCATAATAATGACTGCTCACAGTGTCAATAATGAACAGTGGGTCATAATGATATGCGAGTGTTAATAATGAGACAGTGGGTCATAATAGTGATATGCAGTGTCATAATGATATGCAGTGTCAATAATGAGACAGTGGGTCATAATAATGAGACAGTGGGTCATAATAATGATACAGTGGGTCATAATAATGATATGCAGTGTTAATAATGAGACAGTGGGTCATAATAATGATATGCAGTGTCATAATAATGATATGCAGTGTCATAACAATGATATGCTGTGTCGCTAACAGACAGTGGGTCATGATAATGAGACAGTGGGTCATAATAATGATATGCAGTGTTAATAATGAGACAGTGGGTCATAATAATGATATGCAGTGTCATAATAATGATATGCAGTGTCATAATATATGATTATGCAGTGTCATAATAATGATATGCTGTGTCAATAATGAGACAGTGGGTCATAATGATATGCAGTGTCAATAATGAACAGTGGTCATAATAATGATATGCTGTGTGTGCGAACAGTGGGTCATGATAATGAAGACAGTGGTCATAATAATGATATGCAGTGTTAATAGTGAGACAGTGGGTCATAATAATGATATGCAGTGTCATAATGATATGCAGTGTCAATAATGAGACAGTGGGTCATAATAATGAGACAGTGGGTCATAATAATGAGACGTGGGTCTGTAATGATATGCAGTGTTAATAATGAGACAGTGGGTCATAATAATGATATGCAGTGTCATAATAATGATATGCAGTGTCATAATAATGATATGCTTATTGTCGAAAATAACGAGACAGTGGGTCATGATAATAATGAAGACCGGTGGGTCATAATAATGATATGCAGTGTTAATAGTGAGACAGTGGGTCATAATAATGATATGCAGTGTCATAATAATGATATGCAGTGTCATAATAATGATATGCTGTGTCAATAACGAGACAGTGGGTCATGATAATGAGACAGTGGGTCATAATAATGATATGCAGTGTCAATAATGAGACAGTGGGTCATAATAATGATATGCAGTGTCATAATAATGATATGCAGTGTCAATAACGAGACAGTGGGTCATGATAATGAAGACGGTGATTATAATAATGATATGCAGTGTCAATAATGAGACAGTGGGTCATAATAATGATATGCAGTGTCATAATAATGATATGCAGTGTCAGTAATGAGACAGTGGGTCATAATGATATGCAGTGTCTGCTGTATTATGCTGTGTCAATAATGAACAGTGGTGTAATATTATGCAGTGTCATAACTGTGTTATGCTGTGTCAATAATAAGAGACAGTAGATCATAATAATGATATGCAGTGTCAATAATGAACAGTGGGTCATAATAATGATATGCAGTGTCAATAATGAGACAGTGGGTCATAATAATGATATGCAGTGTTAATAATGAGACAGTGGGTCATAATAATGATATGCAGTGTTAATAATGAAGACGGTATATGTATTATGCCCGGTAATATGTGAAGACAGTGGTCTGCTCTGTGATATGCAGTGTCATAATAATATTATGCAGTGTTATGTGAAGACAGTGATTCATAATGATAGCGCAGTGTCAATAATGAAGACAGTGAGTCATAACCAATGATATGCAGTGTTAATAATGAAGACGATGGTCATAATAATGATATGCGATGTCGCTAACAATGATATGCAGTGTCAATAATGAACAGTGAATTACTTAACCAATGATATGCAGTGTCAATAATGAGCAGTGGGTCATAACAATGATAGCGGTAATAATAATATGAGCAGTGGGTCATAATAATGACTATGCAGTAATCAATAACAAGACAGTGGGTCATAATAATGAACAGTGGGTCATAACTTAATGATATGCAGTGTCATAGCATAATGACTATGCGGTGTGTCAATAATGAGACGGTAGATTCATAATAATGATATGCAGTGTCATAATAATGATATGCAGTGTCAATAATGAGACAGTGGGTCATAATGAGCGTGGGTCCTGCTTAATGATATGCGGTGTACTTAACAATGATATGCAGTGTCAATAATGAACGGTAGATTCATAATAATGATATGCGGTGTCCAATATGTATGAGGCAGTGGGTCATAACAATGATATGCAGTGTCATAACAATGATATGCAGTGTCCTTAATGAAGACGGTGGGTCTGCCAATGATATGCAGTGTCCTGTAATGATATGCAGTGTCAATAATGAAGACGTGGGTCATAACTAATGATATGCGTGCCATGTGAGACAGTGAGTGCTAATAATGATATGCAGTGTCAGTAATGAGACAGTGGGTCATAATAATGATATGCAGTGTCATGAGATACTAAGTCACAGTAATAATGTGCAGTGTCATAATAATAACAGGTCATAATAATGATATGCAGTGTCATAACAATGACATAAGTCATAATATTGAGAGTCATCAGATTGTTGGTCATAATCTTACGATACGATATCTCATAAGTGACATTTCTAGTTGTTATGATTTGGTATCTCATGATATTTCCTGCCTCATAATTATGGCATAATATCTCATAATTCTGACTTTAATATCAATAATTATGATTTATATTAAAATTATGACTTCAGCATCGCATAACTAAGAGTGGTATCTGATTATTATAACAGTAATATCCCAAAACTATTACTGATCTGATTTATGTCCTTCTATGTTGTGACGTCAGTGTCCCTTTGTTATGAGTTAGTGTCTGATTTTTATGTGTCTCATTATTATGACTGCATGATCATTTTTGGTGCATAACGAGAATCTGTTCTCTCTCTGTGTGTGTTTGCCTCATCTACAGTTTTCATTACATCCATGGCTAGATCCACCTTGGAATAACATGAGTAGTTATGTGGTATCTCTTCAGGCTGAAAGATGGGAATGCCACTATGCTTCCTCCTGCTTCTTTGTTGACATTGCTTGGTTTCCACCTTAACCCGCCTCCTTCTTCTAGATCATGGGTTGGCCATTTATTTTTCTCACCCTTTGAAACATCAAACAGCCATCAGGGGACCATGTTATGGAAAGTGTATGATTTCTTGGCAGACTTTCAGCTGCTGTTTTTGCTAGTGGTGGTCTTCATGTTGTTGTTTTCATGATTTGATTCTGCACTGTAGCATCATGGCACTATGACAGCACCTAGTCTGGGATACTGGGGTGGATACAGCCTCAGAACATTGCTCTGCATTCTTTTCACAGCGTTACCAGAGTCAGTTTTCTTCTCGTTTTGTGATTTCCTCTGCTCGTGCATCATCTCCACAGCTGCTGATGATTTCATTACATCCACAGATCCACAGAAATGTGGTGTCGCTCCGGGTTAATCTTCTCTCTTTCCTTTAAGAGTGTTGTGAGTCTTGCCTGGTTTGGTTTCTCTTCTCGTAGATGAAGCTGGCTGGTAAACATGGACAATGGGTGGCTGGATGCAGATTTGTGGACATTAATGTTGCAGAAATGAGGAGAGCCCGGAAAGCGATTGTTGTCTAGACGCTGGCATTCCCGTGAAAAGGAGCACTTTGACGGTTTGGGGCATTGGGTGGGCTTTTGTTCCTCGTCACACTGCGTATACATGTTTATGTACATGAATAGGGGTTGAAGGCTGTGTTTACATCTGTGAGATGCTCTGGATGGCGGTGCTCTTTTTCTGTTTGTGTTGTAAGTATGTCGGTGTGTTAGTGTTCAGTCGAATTTACTCTCATTGTGAAGTTTGTTTCTTTCTCCTGTGAAGATCTCATTGTGGACATGCACTCGTTTAAAAAAAATGCACCCAGGACCGGACAACACATCTTATCCCAGTGTATTTTAGCTGAATGGCAACATGTGATTCGATATATGATGTGGAAAATTACAGTGTGATAAAATTAGGACCTCCTTCTTCCGTCTTTTTTACTATGTTGACATTTTCATTTCTTCTTTACACACATAAACAAGTCTTATGTCCCCTCCACAGTGTGTACAGAGCAGAGGAGGAGCTGAGAGCAGTTGGTGGATCAGAGGTTTCTGCATGGTTGACAAAGAATGTTATAAGAACTCGATATAAACAATATCTCCTCGGCCCGTATTCCGCTCTGTTAATATCCCAATATAGATATAAATATCGATATATTGCCCAACCCTAGCAATACACACTCAGTCACTCAGAATGACGGCGACTCATCTTCGGAATACGAGTCCGCTTTTTGTGTGGTGACCAACAAGTCTGTGTGTAGGCACTGTGGTCAGTGACCAGATCAATGGTTTGTTGTCATGCATCACACATCCAGAAGGCATGGTGTCATGATGTGGGGTTCAATTTCATACAATGCCTGATGACCTTTGGTCTTCATTACAGGACCAGTGTTACGTTATGGGATCGCTTCAAACAGTAACCTTTTCTGAACACGAGCTCTAATCCAACAGGATGACGTTCATCCACATGCTGTTGCCATCTTAAGAGCTCGCCTTGAAGACACAGAAACTATACACTGGTCAGTCTCATCTCCAGACCTATCCCTGATTGAAAATGTGTGGATGCTATTGGTGGTGCTACCACACCATCTGCAGAACTGAGTGAGAACATTCAAGCTGCATGGGATAGATCATCACAGGACACTGTTAGGAACCTCTACAACTCCATGCAGAGACGTCTGGCATGTTGCGTTAAACCGGACACAACAGGTTAAAGTAAAAAGGTTCTGAGTCTTGTTCTGAGACTGTGAATTTCACACAATCCCTACTCGGAATGTCTTTGTGCAAATCATGATGAGGAATGATGGCGGTTATAGTGGTCACTGTTCAGATGGTGGTTATAGGGGTCACTGTTCAGGAATGATGGTGGTTATAGGGTCACTGTTCAGGAATGATGGTGGTTATAGGGGTCACTGTTCAGGAATGATGGCGGTTATAGGGGTCACTGTTCAGGAATGATGGTGGTTATAGGGGTCACTGTTCAGGAATGATAGGTGCTCCGAGATCCTGTTCAGGAATATGATAAGCGGTTATAGGGTCACTGTTCATGATGGCCGATTGCTCGGGGTCTGTTCAGGAATGATGGTGGTTATAGGGGTCACTGTGCAGGAATGATGGTGGTTATCGGGTCACTGTTCAGGAATGATGGTGGTTATCAGGGTACTGTTCAGGAATGATGGTGGTTATAGGGGTCACTGTTCAGGAATGATGGCGGTTATAGGGGTCACTGTTCAGGAATGATGGCGGTTATCAGGGTCACTGTTCAGGAATGATGTTCGTGGTTATAGGGGTCTGTTCAGGAATGATGGGTTATCGGGGTCACTGTTCAGGAATGATGGCGGTTATCGGGGTCACTGTTCAGGAATGATGGCGGTTATCGGGGTCACTGTTCAGGAATGATGGCGGTTATAGGGGTCACTGTTCAGGAATGATGGTGGTTATAGGGGTCACTGTTCAGGAATGATGGTGGTTATAGGGTCACTGTTCAGGAATGATGGTGGTTATAGGGGCACTGTTCAGGAATGATGGTGGTTATAGGAGCACTGTTCAAAGATGATGTGGTGGTTATAGGGATCTGTTCAGGAATGATGGGTGGTTATAGGGGCACTGTTCAGGAATGATGGTGGTTATAGGGCTTTTGTTCAGGAATGATGAGGTGGTTATGGAGCACTGTTCAGGAATGATGGTGGTTATAGGGGCACTGTTCAAGAATGATGGTGGTTATAGGGATCACTGTTCAGGAATAGTGCCAGTTTTAGGGTCAGTGTTTGGGAACAATCCTAGTTGTGAGTTAGTGTTGAGGAATAGTTCCAGTTCCGGGGGACACTAATGGGGAATAAAGACAGTCCAGTTAGGTGCACTGTTGGGAATGATAGTGGTGATGGGGTTACTGTTGGGGAAACTCACTAATTGTAGTGGCACTCTTCAGAAATAATAGCAGTTATAATGGTCATTTTTGGAATATAATGGCAAAGGGGTCACTGTTTGGGGGACTATGCCAGTCATGGGTTCAATGTTGGGGAATAATGCCATTTAAATGGGGCACTGTTTGGGGAGTAATGCCAGTTAAATGGGGCACTGTTTGGGGAATAATGCCAGTTCATCCAGGCACTGTATGAGGAATAATGCCAGTTAAAATGGAGTTTGTTTGGGGAATAATGCCAGTTAAATGGGGCACTGTTTGGGGAATAATGCCAGTTAAATGGGGCACTGTATGGGGAATAATGCCAGTTAAATGGGGCACTGTTGGGGAATAATGCCAGTTAAATGGGGCACTGTTTGGGAATAATGCCAGTTAAATGGGGCACTGTTTGGGGAATAATGCCAGTTAAATGGGGCACTGTTTGGGGAATAATGCCAGTTGTAGTGATCACTCTTTGGGATTAATGGCAGTTATAGGGGTCACTCTCAGGGAATAATGCCCATTACAGGGGTGTCTCTTAGGGACCGATGTAAGTTATAGGGGTCACTCTTGAGGACCAATGCCAGTTATAGGGGTCACTCTTGGGGACATATGCCAGTTATAGGGATCACGGTTTGGTAACAATGCCAGTTATAGGGGTCACTCTTGAGGACAATGCCAGTTATAGGGGTCACTCTTGAGGACAGTGCCAGTTTTAGGGGTCACTCTTGAGGACAGTGCCAGTTATAGGGGTCACTCTTGAGGACTAAAGTTATAGGGATCGCTTTTGGGGAATAGTGCCAATATATAGTACCAGTGAAATGTATTATTTGTTGTGACTAATATGCTTTTGGAGAGTCAGTTGGAACACATTAGCTTGTGGCTTGAGAGCTAGAAGCATGGGAACAGTAAGATAAGGTAGGGTTTTAGGCATTTCTTTCTTGCCGTGTCGAGAGACGATCCCAAAATAGCCACACACTCACACTGTGATTTTAGCTGTGTGAGCGTTTGAGCACTTATAGCTCTCTGAGCAGGACTAGACCTAAGCCTGCATATCTGCAGAACAAAAACCTACAGGAGCTCCGTTTACACCAGCGGTTGAACCGAACGTCTGAAAGATTTTACTCTATTACCCTCTCAGCTGTTTTAGTCTGCAGTAAAATTATCTCAGTGGTTCTTAGTCCTGGTCCTGGAGAACCACTGCTCCACAGGCAGTTTCAACCTGATCCAACAGGGCAGTTGTAAAGAGCAGCACTGCCTCCGTTCTTCCGAGTTCTTCAGAGTGGCCGCTGTTAGTCGTGACAATCACAAGTTCGTCCTTTCACAGAACGATGCTACCCATCATTGATGGGTTAATCATTGATCACCACTAAAGCAGTAATAAATCAATGGGCATCAGCGTACTGGATATGACCAGCATCCACAATCGCAAACAGCCAACTACAACGTTAACTTTGAACTTAAGGCTGGGTCAGAAATCACTTGCGTGGCAATAACGTGCCCCAACATATTACACTGGCATTAGCAGACCACCTGCAACCCTCGTCCAGAATTGCTACTGTTATGAGGATTATGGTACTGACTTATCGTATGGTACATTATATGGTGATACTGGTAAATTCCAGTATGCCAGTCATCACCACATTTTGAAACTGCTGCCATTGCATCATTGCTGGACAGCCAACAAGCAATGGCTAACAGACGCCTGTGCCGACCAGCAATATTGTGATGAATCTTAAATCAGAAAATGTATTTCAATATAATTAATAATCATCAATATAATGTGATATAATTTCACAATATCAGTAATCATTGAGAGTGTCTTATGTGTTAGAGTAGAATCAGGATACCTGTATTTTATCCATCTATCATGCAGACTTGTTCTCAGGTCAGTGGTTCAGTCTAAGTCCTGCTCCCAGGGTGAGAGAGGAAGGCCGGGGAGGGGTGGGAAACCCGCTCCCGCTTTAACAATGACTTAATTTCTCATGCAAACGTGTATATGTGTGTGTGAGAGTGTGTGTGTGGGTGAGAGAAATGCATGGGGAGGGAAAAAGAAATGATCAGCGATGATGATGATGTGTGTGTGTGTGTGTGTGTGTGTGTGTACGCGCTCATTTTTTTTTTTTTTCTTTCTTTCTTTTGTTTCTTCCTTCCAGGCTGAGTCACCACTGGAGTGTCTGAAGGGGTCCCAGGAGAGGCAGAGAAAGAGAGAGGTGAGAGAGAAGAGTGAACGAAGGTGGAGGCTGAGGAGACAGTAACGCCTCATTAGAACAGAAGCACAACAGAAAGAGAAACAGAGGGGGGAAAAAGGGGGAGAAAAGAGAGGCAGGGTCAGGACGAGTGACCCCACGGCAAGAGGACTAGTGCTGGGATCACCCCTGACCCTTGACCCCTGGCCCTTAAACTGACCTCCGAGTCAACATGAATGACCAGAACGTGGTGAAGGAAGGATGGGTGCAGAAGAGAGGTGAGGAAAGAACTGTTTTTAACCTAGTCTTTAATTACTGCAGCATAGCTGCACTCATTCACATAGGCAGCCAGCCAGTGTCAGCATCTGTTAGTTGAAGCCAGTAAAAACTCATCTCAGCGGGAAACACGACTTCGACACGATTTGCATGTCGGTTCCACCACAAAACAAACGGCTCCAGAGTTCATTTGGGACCGAACCGAGACCACCTTCTTAAGGTGATATATGGGTTGTTTTTGGTGCCACTACTGCGTACCTGCTAAGCGAACACCAGAAGTGAAAAAGCAGTTTGAAGGTAAAACGACATGATGGTCTCCGGTCTTTCGTATTATATGGACTGAAAATGCAAAAACTGATGTAAACACAAACACACGTGAATTTCAGAGGCATCTTCGAGCACGTTTGTTTGGTGGCGCTGCTGCGACGAATTGAAACTCAACTGTAGTCCTGAATGAAGTGGCCAGTTTTGTGAATATTAACACCGCCACTACCCAGTGTCTAACTCACCAGGTGTTTCGAGTGTCAAAAGTACAGTCAAACACATGACACGGCTGCAGCCAGTAGGGATTAGAAGGGGGTTCCTTTAACGGAAGTCCACACCACCAATATGACGTCTGTGTCGGTACTCGTTTGATCAATATTGATTTTGATTATTCAAATGTCTACCTGCAAGACAACCTGCATCACAAAACCAAAAGCATTGCAGTGACTTAAAAATCTCAATGTCGTTTGTTGTTGAACACATCAGCTTACCTGCATACTTATACTGTATGTCCCGTCCTCCAGGGAAGTAAGCACATAATGAGGACATACAGCATGCATGTGAATGTCTGGTTCTGACTATGCCTCTGTTTGTCTGTCCTCCAGGAGAGTACATAAAGAACTGGAGGCCACGTTATTTCCTCCTAAAGACGGATGGCTCCTTCATCGGCTACAAAGAAAAGCCTCAGGATGCAGACTTCGCCTACCCTCAATAACTTCTCTGTGGCCAGTGAGCATCATTCCTTTACGTACAAATGCACACACAGCTTATCTAGTCCCCGTAGAGAACATACATATGAACCTAGTGGCCCTCTGTCTAATGCCGAGTGTGAGTTAGAGGGGTATGAAGCTCCCCGTCATTGAGCGGTGGAGCAGTGGAACTGTGTTCTCTGGAATGATGGTGCCCCATCCAGTACGTTAAGGGGTTGGGGATGGGGAGGCCTGGAGATTAACCAACGTCCTGACGTTACTAATGCTGTTGTCGCTGAATGCAATCAAATCATCCTTAGAGCTTCATCCTGGCTCTAGAATGTGTCCAAAGCTGCAGCACCATTGTGGAACCGAAATTCATTCACGGAGCCAACAGTTACCTCGTACAAAGGGCAGCCTCCGATGTGTACTGTTTGCGCTCCACCACGCGGTGGACACAATGCGGCTTGCAGTAGATGATATATCCCCATGCTCAATCGAGTCCTCCAGGTAGGAGGGTGGACTTGAAATGTTATTGTCTCGATTCAGCGGTGTGAGTGTGAGATACCCACTCTGAAACTTTAAAAGTCAAATATTGTACCGAAGGTGTAATGTGACTCAGTGTTACACGGTACCGTAGAGAGGTTCTTGTGCAGCATCATGCAGTAGCAGCGTCTCAGCGCAGAATAGAATTGGTGGGTACAATCAACAGTGATTCTGAAACTTCTATTTTAAGGTGCAATCTCTACACAGTTCTGCTTCAAGTCATTGTGTAAACAGCGATGTCCCTGATTCTGTTCTGTTCTTGCGGCGTGTCCCCAAAGGCTAAGCAGAGTGTGGTGTTGTTTCCCCCCTAGGAGAGGGCAGCAGAACATCATAGTCGTGATAATAAGGTCCAATCAATTTTCTGTTTGTCCAGATCCATGTTGCTCAGAGCAGACTGACTCAAAAGCTGCTTCACTGTGTCAAAGACATGAGTCATGAGTTCAGTGACGGCTTTAATGCCTTAATTCAGTGGACACCGAACCGCTCGGTCCAAACAACTAATACTAGTATTTCACAGAGAAATCAGATACATCTCTCTCTCTCTCTCCCTCTCTTTCTCTTTCTCTCTCCCCTCTTTCTATATGTGTGTGTGTCTCTCTCTCTCTCTCTCTCTCTCTCTCTCTCTCTCTCTCTCTCTCTCTCTCTCTCTCAGAGTGTCAGCTGATGAAGACCGAGAGGCCGAAGCCCAACACTTTCATCATCAGATGTTTGCAGTGGACCACTGTGATTGAGCGCACCTTCCACGTGGACACACCTGAGGAACGGTGAGCATGCACTGACATCACTGCGATATCAAGCAGAGTGAGTCACAAAGCTGACCGTAAGGGGACACTTCTGCTGACCTCACGCTACTGCAATGATTAGCGGACAACGTTGATTATATTATAATTAGGCTCTAGTGGAGTGGAGCTGCCTCGGATTAAAGGTTAGAAAAGTAGGCTTGGACCAGAAGGTTGTTCGTTCAATCCCCAGGACCGAGTTTGCTTGCTCTCTGCACCTCCTCGCACTATTTCTTCTGGTTTAAATAATCGAGAATAATCTGTTGTTCCCTCGTGTTGTAGAACTACCGCCGTTACTCTCAACCTTTCATTTCTAAACTTTTGATGAGCAGCTGCTGTTTACAGGAAGTGGAAACTGGATATTATGTTCAAAATGGTTTAAATTCTGGTGCGGCTAATAGTCCAGAAAATACGGTACTTTATACGTGAGGAACATCTGGTCGTGCTGGGGACACGGTAGTGACAAGTATAAACAGAACTTGATCAAACTCTATCCAGACACTAAACACATGTTAATGCCAACTGTATTCAACCCCTGTATATCAACAGTAACTGTTCTACATAAAGCCTGTTGCTTAGATGCTTTCCATCCATCCAGACAGGGTGGATGGGAATCATCCCGATTTGAGGCACATGACAGTTCATACCTGGTCTTTACTCCATCTGTTGTCATGGTGACAGGGATGAATGGGTGGAGGCGATCCAGATGGTAGCAGACAAGCTGGCCAAACAGGAAGAAGAAGGGATCCTGTGTAGCCCCACCTCCCAGATTGAGATAGTCAATGAAGAGGAGATGGACACTTCCATCAGCCACCATAAACGAAAGGTAAAGGAAGGCCTGGAGTTTCACAGGAATTAGGGGATGTCTGGGGTTCTTCTGCAGATGTTTCTTTCATGATGGACTTGTGGAAATAAAATGCTCTGATTGGCTAGTTCATGGCACTGCAGCGCTTCACGTGAGCCATGTAGCGTAACAAAGTTTAGTTTTAGCAGTTTGAGTCAGAACGTGAACACTCCAAAAATGGAGATCCAAGGTTTTTGAATGAGACAGTAAAGATCCTTTTAAAGCATATCGTCTCCTTATGTCCTCTATTTATAGCTCTTATTCTGTTACAGCTCAATATTTGGTCTGTCACTAAGCTTTGTTTCTGTTACCCTTTCAGACAATGAATGACTTTGACTATCTGAAGCTTCTGGGTAAAGGCACATTCGGGAAGGTGATTCTGGTCAAGGAGAAGGCCAGCGGAACTTATTATGCAATGAAAATCCTGAAGAAGGAGGTCATTATCGCCAAGGTGAGAGAGCAAACAGACCAGCAGAGCTGGACCTGAGAAGCTGAGATTCAGATCTGTTGACGTGCCTGCTGTTTAGGGGCCGGGATTAAGCCTAGTTCTGGACACAGGAGTTAATGGAGATTTGGGAAAGAAGACGTAGATCATATCTACATCAATATCCATAAGTTTTCAGAGAACGTGCACAAATACAAATTAAATGAACAGAAAGAAGGCTTCGTCCCTTTTTATGTCACAGTCATTTAAGTCATCAGAGTTGTAAGTAAAGGCTGAGCACGTGCGATGTCCACGCGTGTCTCAATACTTTCTAAAAACCCGTCTGATTTTAGGCCAAAGAAACCGATGTTTTGATGTTCACGGCTGAGGTGCCATTGAGTCCTTGCACCCTGGATGCTGAGGTGTATTTACTGCCACAGACGGGTCAAATACAGAGACTGTAAAGCATTATTTTAATATTAATCGTAAAGGTTCTGTTCCAGGTACAAATCGGGTTGTAAGATTAAGTTACGGAGTCCCGATGTTTCAGCAATATGCATTGGAGAACAGAGAACGGTGCTGTATTTAGGTCTATTCTGGCTGTTGCGCATTTTTTGCTGAATTTGACATCAAATATTGTGCGGTGTTGGCGCCCCCTGCTGGTGCTGGCATGCTGGTTTTAATTAACACTGAGACGAGAAGACAATCTGTAATTTCAAAAATATTCAGGTGTGTCTGGATGTGTCCTAATCAGTTTGTGTGTTTTATTCATTGCTTTCTGTTAGATCAGTGTTCTAGATCCAGTTCCATTTCGGTTACAAAATTAGTATTTTTTTTGTTTTTGACCGACATATGGTTTTCTAAATGTCTTCCTTTCTTTCTTTCCTTCCTCTCCTTACTGTCCTTCCTCTCCAGGATGAAGTGGCCCACACTCTGACTGAAAGTAGGGTATTGAAAAACACTAGGCATCCGTTTTTAACTGTGAGTACCTTTTTCGAAACACACACCCCCTCCAAAGCACAGAGAAAGCCCCCCAAATCCAGTGAGATGTGTGAAAAATGTGAAGGGCGTGCCTCCATCGCCTGAATCCCCCTCTTCTCTCTCCCGCAGTCTCTGAAGTACTCCTTTCAAACTAAGGATCGTTTATGTTTTGTGATGGAGTACGTCAACGGGGGTGAGGTAGGCCGGCTCGCCGTTTTGTTCTGCTTCTATGAAAATCAGACGTCTCTGGAACGTCTGAAGTGGAGTAAACAGTGAAGTCCACTAGAACGGCACTGACCTCTACGTCCGGTTTTGTTTATTTGAACACGTTTACTTATTTATTTCTTTTTCTCCCTGCAGCTGTTTTTTCATTTGTCGAGAGAGCGCGTGTTTTCGGAAGACCGGACCCGTTTCTATGGCGCCGAGATCGTCTCTGCACTGGACTACTTGCACTCTGCTAAGATTGTTTACCGCGATTTGAAGGTAAACAAAAACACACTCGTTTATTCTGGAAGGCGAAAGCAGGTTTTAGGGGCAGTTCAGCGTTTGGATGAGGAAAGAAAGACCGCTTGTTGACCGTCCCACCTCCTATGTCCTCCTACCTGTGTAAGACTGTATCATGGAACACTGCCTTATTCTGGATCAGTGTATGAATCTGAAACAGTCCAAGAACACCCCTTTGGAACATTGTTTTGTGTGTGTGTGTGTTTTAGCTGGAAAACCTGATGCTGGACAAAGATGGACACATTAAGATCACTGATTTTGGTCTGTGTAAGGAAGGCATCACTGACGCTGCCACGATGAAGACGTTTTGTGGAACTCCAGAGTATCTAGCACCTGAGGTAATGCATGACAATATGCTGCCCTACTACAACTTCTATAGGAGCTTCAAGCTGAGAGGTACAGAAGCAGAGAGAAGTATGTGAGAGTAACAGGACACAACGTTTCATAGTGTAGTAGCAGCATCCAGCCCAGAGTGGGAGTGACGGAGACACTGTTGTCCCTGTTCCAGTCAGTGGAGCATCGACGTGATTCTGAAGCTGCTATTTTAAGATGAAACTGATAAAACATAGAAAGGAGTGTGGGGTTGCAGTGCTGTTGGGAAGGAAGATAAAAATGACCAGGAACATTTTTTTTCCCAAATATTCTGATCTGATCAATATTTATTGATCTACACACACAGAAGACGTGTCTCTCAGTACGGCGTCGGGTTTAACGCAACATCCCAGACGTCTCTGCATGGAGGTGTAGAGGTTCCTAATGGTGTCCTGTGATGATCCATCCCATGCAGCTTGAATGTTCTCACTCAGTTCTGCAGATGGTGTGGTAGGGGTGGAGTGTTGATAGAGCGTCCAATAGCATCCACACATTTTAAATCAGGGACAGATCTGGAGACGAGACCGACCACGGCGTAGTATCTGTGTCTTCAAGACGAGATCTCGAGACGGCAGCAGTATACGGTCAAGTGTTATCCTGTTGGAATAGCTCACCGGAGTGATCAGAAAAGATGGGACCACTGGTTGCAGGACATCATTAACGTAATGTGGGGCTGTTAAAGGACCTGTAATGAATACCAGTAGTGATCTTGTATTGCATGAAACTGCACCCTACACCATGAAACCAGGCCTTCTGGATGTCCACACCATTGCATTTCTTCTAGACGCTGACGACGAGTGTAATTACACACATTCTGTAGCAGACTGTTTGTAGACAAACTGGTTTACAGCATTAAACCAGTGTCTGCAGTGTCTGACTCTGCTGTGAAGGGATCTGGGTGGAGCATATTTCCAGTAAGTGAATATGAGAGTTGATAAGACATAACGCAGTGCTGGCGTGTTCGCGTGTGCAGTGCAAATCAGGAGGCCTT
This sequence comes from Acestrorhynchus altus, assembly GCA_034509495.1. Classification (NCBI taxonomy): domain Eukaryota; kingdom Metazoa; phylum Chordata; class Actinopteri; order Characiformes; family Acestrorhynchidae; genus Acestrorhynchus; species Acestrorhynchus altus. Next base: position 48,117,153 of record CM067502.1, read on the forward strand.
TTAAATAAACCATTTGCTTGCTTTATTTAAGGCCTTTGTGGATGAGGTCATCATAACAGGGCTTCGGTGCACAAATAACAGAAGCGTGGAAAGTCAGCGTAGACCAAAAACAGTTCACCGTGCTGTGTGTGACTCACGCAGCGCTTAGATCACAGCAGTAAAGATAGGACAGCGGGCCGGTCAATGTCATTAACAATTCATCGCATCTGTGCGTCGTTACAGTGAAAGTGTATTTTTTTGCTAAATTTGTGATGAGCTCATTGGAAGGTGAAGTAAACTCCCGTCAGCGCTGGTTACGGAGTGGAGAACACCGGAATTCACTGATTAGGTTTAAGGCAGCAGTTATGGATGAAAGGGTGTCAGATATGATTGATTATTGATTAGCTATTCTGGATTTTTTTATTATAATATGATGCCAAAAGTCACGGGGTATCATTATGACCTTGGGACCAACCCACACCTGCGAGTGAGGCTGAACGTTCAAGGCAAGATAATGCACTGATGTGTGTGTTGATGATTGATTGGGATGATATTAATGTATTTGACTGTTCATTTAGTGTTTGGGTATTGAAGGATAATGTACCATGTTAGTGATTGTTGATTATTGATTAGGTATTAATAAATCAAATCATTATTGCTTTGCAATAATGTTTGTTATCCTGATACTGATGTTGTGTATTAGTGCAATGGTTGTATTGAATATTGCTTTTTGGCCACTTAACACAAAGGAAAATATGTATGCTGTTGTCTTTTTCATGTTGTTTCTGTCTGTCCAGCATCATTTATAATTGTTTTATTTTATTTTTCGTTTTTAACTTTTTTCAAAAAGTCTTTTTTTTTTTTTCTTTTTTTATCAAATTTTGTTAAATTTTCCCAGATTGTTGTATTTTTCCCCCCAAATTCAGTTTTTTGTCCCTAAACTCTGTCCCAATTTTATTTAATTTATTTTTTCTTTCCCTATTTACATCGTTTAGGCATTTCCTTTTTTAACGAACCGTTAAATGAAACCTGCATCATTGTGGGAATCATAAGGCTGCACACCTTCTTTTAATCTTTTAATTTTGCAGTAAATATTGTAGAACAACGTCAGTTTTCTCTGATATCACGCTGCCCTGTTTCTGATATGAGGCATCATTTCTCAGGTATCTGGGGGACAGTGTACTAATGTAAGTGACTGTACTGATGGTTGATCAGATAGTGGAGGACTCAGTAAAATACTGTACTGATATCCGTAATTACTGCCCAGGTGTTTGAGCGTAATGTACTAATGTAAGGGGTTGTATTGACTGTTACTGTTACTGTAGGTATTGGAGGACAATGATTACGGGCGAGCGGTGGACTGGTGGGGTCTTGGCGTAGTCATGTATGAGATGATGTGTGGACGGCTGCCCTTTTATAATCAGGTATGAAGACAGCTGTGTGTGTGTGTGTGTGTGTGTGTGTGTGTGTGTGTGTGTGTGTGGGTGTGTGTGTGGGTGTGTGTGTGTGTGTGTGTGTGTCACTACCAGTTCAGTCAAACACTCCTCTAAATTGTCTTTGTGTGTCCAGGACCACGAGAAGCTGTTTGAATTGATTCTTATGGAGGAAATCAAATTTCCCAGAACCCTCTCTGCTGACGCTAAGTCTCTGCTCTCCGGCCTCCTCATCAAGGACCCTAACAAGAGGTGTGTGTTCGTAAGAGACACCAGAGTTATTTAGAGTGGGCTCGATATGAGGTTACACGAAACGGCGTGTGAGAGAGACGTTATTGCTGTTATTATTGACACTGAAGTTCAAAAATGTTTTTTAAATGCAAATTTGATGCAAATGAGAAGCAAGTGTGCATTTATTCATCCGTGTGTGTGTGTGTGTGTGTGTGTGTGTGTGTGTGTGTGTGTGTGTGTGTGTGTGTGTGTGTAGATTGGGAGGGGGGCCGGATGATGCGAAGGAGATTATGAGACACAGTTTCTTCTCTGCACTGGACTGGCAGGACGTTTATGACAAAAAGGTAGCAGATATAACACTTTTCTCTTCTAACGTTCTCTTCTCGTCTTATTTTCTATAAGACACTGCTTTCAGAACCTTAGTAAACAGCAATGTGTGTCTCTCTCTTTCTGTCTCTGTCTCTCTCTCTCCCTCAGCTGCTTCCTCCATTCAAGCCCCAGGTAACGTCTGAGACAGACACCCGGTATTTTGATGAGGAGTTCACAGCCCAAACCATCACAATCACCCCTCCTGAGAAGTGTGAGTTCAAATCCACTCTGTTTCCCGTTATTCAGAACTTGAAGATAGGAATAAGAGCTTATTTGTCCCCTACACTGCTTACATTTCCATGATTCTTTTTCAAATGACGTTCTCTTATTTTCTTCATTTCTATAAAAATCTACATAAATTCATTAGTGGTTCATTATCCAGTTTCATGCCGAACACCGTACGGTGAATTGTACTACGTCTCAATTTTGAGGCCTACTCTAGAACAGGGTCGTCCAATCTTACGAGCGAAGACCTGGTGGAGCACAGCTGACTCCGCTCCACGAGTTCAGAAGCTGACCCAGAGTTCCCAGTTTGTTTCTATGAAACCTTCTACACCAGTTTCCCACGAGATTGGACACCTTTCTGTTTAAATCACAGATCCATACACTGACCTTCATCATTTTATTCAGTTGTGACAAAAGTTCCAGAATGTCCTGTCTTGCCAAGACGGCAGCCTCTTAACTTCCTGTTGGACTACAGTTGGTAGCTTCTCTGTCACATAAGGGTTTGTTGGATAGTACTTTTTGGCTTGACCAACTCACGGTCCGAGAAGTCCAGTGCAGATCTGAGAAAGATAATTGTAGATATACACAAGGTTCTTAAAGCCATTTCTACATAACTGACCACAATAACCAGAGGTATATTTGGAGGAGCGTTCAACGCCAAGAATACCGTACCAGCTGTTAAACGTGGTGGTGGGAGCACCTTGCTCTGCGGCTCTTTTGCTCCAAGTGGAACCAGTACTTCGCACAAAATGAGGGAAATAATGAAGATGGAGGTCAGAACCTCAGAATTCTTTAGCATAATCTCAAACCATCAGCTAGATAGCTGGACTCTTGGATGCTACTGGATGTTAGCAATAGCCCCCAACCTCTGGAATGATGGTGCTCCATCCAGTACTTCTAGGAGGAGTCGAGGTTGATCTCACTAATGCTGTTGTTGCTGATTTGCAATCAAATCCTCACAGTGCTCCTCAGTCTAGTAGAAAACCTTCCCTGGAGAGTAGAGACAGTTACTCTGGGAAAAAAAAACAGGATAAATTATTTTTAATACCTTTGATTTCAGAAGAAACGATGAATAAGCAGGTGTCCAAATACTTTTGTCCATTTATCGTGCAGCTGAGACACACCAGCAGTTTTCTCTTTGACTCAGACGGCTTCCTCTCTCTGTCTTCCCTGCAGTTGATGAGGATGGGATGGACTCGGCCGACAGCGAAAGGAGACCGCATTTCCCACAATTCTCGTATTCGGCCAGTGGGCGAGAGTGAGCTCAGTAAACGGCACCAGTGCTCGTCCGAGGCCATTTAAGGAAATTACGTAGCCATGCTAGGAAAAAATCTGCCCTATTTTTTCCCCCCCTCTCTCTAATTGCGTATTGACTTGGGGAAGCTGTTTTTGTTTTTGTTTTTGTTTATTTGTTTTCGATGTGGGACTTTAAAATAAAAGGGGTTTTGCACAGTTGGGTTAGACTGAACCTGGTCGACCCACGTAAAAAAAAAAAAAAAAAAAAAAAAGTCTCGTACATTTTCAGCATTGTTGTTGTTTACAGAAGACCAAGAGCGTATTTCTTTTTTGTTTGTTTTTTGTTTGTTTGTTTTACTCTCTCCATCAGTATTACCATTGATGTCGATGTACCATATATTTTTTCTTTGTGCTTATTTGAAAGAGCCATTCTGGGGAACAAAACCAAAAATGTTGCCTTACGTATGCGGTTATAAGTGTCAGTCGAACACTTGGACAGATACAGAGACAGGCAGGCAGGCAGACAGACATGCAGACAGGGTTATGGGCAGTGTCAGTGGTAGAATGACCCTCAATATGGCTCCTAGACTCCTTCCCTTTATCAGTTTCTGTATAGCACATATGTTCCACCTCCTGAGGATGAGCGTCACTTTCACTCTATATGAAAAACATTGCTTACGATATATATATATAAAGGACAAACATCTGAAAGACACTATTATAGACCTACAAGGTTGTGCATCATTTTGTAAACGGAGCAGCTTTTCTCTGTGGGGGGGTGAACTGCTGTCTCAGCCTGTGGTAAACAGTCTTACATTTACTGAAGGCAGTGTCTCTGGATCTTCGGAATTGAGGTTGTTAATGAGTCACTGTATGAATACGCTACATTAACGAAGCTGTGACCTGATTGGCGATTGACAGTGACCGCGATTGGTCGTACTTTGACACGCCTGTTTGATGTGCAGGCATTCGACATTACTCAGTCCGCAGTATCACGCGTATACAAGGAGTATGTCATAGAAGGCATTACCACCCACTGTGGACAGTGCGGTGGGTGGTAATTATTGTGACTGATGGCATCTCGGGGGAACTGTCCAAGCGACTCCGGCAGAAGTCATATCCTGCAGTGCAGTGTGTGTTTTGGTTTTTTTTTAGCTTCCACGGGCAAAAGTAAAGGGACACAATGACTTGCTTTTGTCCCGTGTATATTAGTGTCATTCTGAATTGTCTTCGTGATTAAGAGGATCTGGTGACACCCAGGGAGTGTTTACCACAGCGCAGGATAACAGCAATTTTCAAACAAACAAACAAACAAAAAAAAAAACCTCCCATAGATAAATCCAGCTTAGAACCGGGGGGCTTACAGAATAAGACCACAACTTCAGAGGTCGCCGTTCTTCTTTGTTCAATGTTCTTCTGTGATGATTTTGTTCTGTTTTAAAGATTTTATTTGCAGGCGGACATCAGTACACAAAACTGCCGGTTACTGTTAACCTCACTCAGGCAACTCTGAGCACAAACTACTAACAAACCACAAGGCAACTCCACCCAAAATCAAGCTGATGTAAGTTCTACACCACTGTGTGCACTCCAGACATGGAAGTCTTATTTGTTGTTTTGTTGTTGTTGTTTTTTTTTTCTTTTTTTTTGTGTCAGATGTCATGTAAACACTACTTGGCTTTGGGGTCCTGCCTCTTAAATTTTGTCTATTGCTAATATTTCTCATGAGTGCAGAAATTGGAAATTGTTTCATGTTTTCTCTCCCTCCTTCCCTCCCTCCCTCCCTCCTTCCCTCCCTCCATATATATCTACATACATAGACATCAATTTGATATAATATTCCATGAGAAATATTATATGTAGACTAGATTTAAGAGGATTTGACTTTTAAAAATGGAGGTGCTTTAAATGGTACCGCTTGGAAATGTTCGCGATGGTGACGTTTCCAGTGTGAAGAACCTTTAAGGTTCTTTGGACATCACTTGTGAATCACCTTCCTCTTTAAGAGTGCATATAGACAAAGCATTGAGAGTGCTTTTCCACACACTACAGGTATGTAAGGTCAACTTTTGGACATATGTTCAGCAAATCTGACCTCCGATCTAAAGCTTACAGTCTAAATCATATGTGCATTATATCAATACACTCAGAAGTCATATATATATATATATATATATATATATATATATATATATATATATATATATATATATATATATATATATATATATATATATATGGAGCCTGTGGTGTAGGTGCTGATATTTAATCAGCTCCATATAATAGAATCTATTACACTATAAATAACCCTGAACTGTCTCCCAGCAAGCTGTGGGGAAGCAGGGGAAGCTAATAATCTACAATCCAGTCCTCGTTAACTTCTCTACAGTGCTGTGCAGAAGCTTTAGGCACCTACACACATCATTTAATAGCACTGCACTCAGCCAGGGTTTTAGTGTAGAAGCTCCGGATCTCGTTAGAACAGATGCGGGTAAACATAGATACAGTAAAGAGGAAGAACTTCTCATCAGGAAGAAAGTAGTGGAGATCTTGTGAGCTAGTCTGAAGAACAAAGCTTGGTCCAATTCTGTCACCAGCGCACCTGATTTATCATTAAGCACTGATTTACCAAACCAGGTGTTGAGAACTATAAATACTACACTCATCTTCAAAAAATAGTTGCACCCAAAAGGAATCAAGTCATTGATACCACATCACGGTGTCGCACCTGATTGTCATGGAGCCCCACTTTTGTCTCGGTGAAGACGACCGACGGATCTGTGCAGCGGAGGCACCGTGATCTGAGACGTTTGTTGTTGTCACACATCCAGAAGAGCTGATGTTATCATGTGGGTGCAATTTGCCAGATAACCCTCGGTCTTGATTTCAGGCACTTTGATCCCAACCTCTTATTAACATTGGCCCAAACCTTTCCTGAACCTTCACTGCACACCTACAGGTGGAGCACTGTTCCAACAGGACAACCCTCGTCCACAAATTACTGCTGTCTCAAGCTTGCCTTGAAGATGTTGATACTGTGGTCGGTCTCGTCTCCAGACCTGTCCCTGATTGAAAATGTGTGGGACGCTATTGGACGCTCTATCAACACTCCACCCCTACCGCACCATCTGCAGAACTGAGTGAGAACATTCAAACTGCATGGGATGGATCATCACAGGACACCATTAGGAACCTCCATGCAGAGACGTCTGGCACGTTGCGTGAAATCCGACGCCGTACTGAGAGACACGACTTCTGTATGAGTAGATCAATAAATACTGATATGAGTCTGCATTTTTAATCATTTATTGTTCCTGGTCTTTTTTATCTTCCTTCCCACAATTCCTTCTGGGTGGAACCATTAGTACAACTATTTTTGTGATGATGAGTGTGTTCTTTATATCGAATATCAGTGTTTTTCTGAGGAAATCAACACATACTGTCCAGATGAGGATCTGTTCGTTCTGATTTTGGTGCCTAAACTTTACACATTACTGTTCGTTATCTTAATACAAATGCTGCGTTCGTTGGAACAGAAGACGACTTAGAAGGGAAACGGAGCAACACCCAAACTCAATCTGTCTCTCTTCGTGTTGCTGTTTTGTTTTAATGTGTATTGGTTTAGTTGTTCGGCATTATCCGGTTCTGCCCAGCTGTAGAACTCTGTACTAATGGCAGTATGTGGGGAAAATCAGTGACCCAAGTCAGATCACACTATAACTCACTCTGAGCAAACTGAGCCATGTGATAACGTCCCGGCGTGAGACCTAGAACCCTGAGATGATCGTAACTGTGCAGGAGAGGGGACTATAAAGTTGACTTCCTCTCTCACACACACACACACACACACACACCTCCCACCAAAAGCAACAATGCACCCTCATCTGCAGTCGCCCCATCCACCACCCGGCTACAGTATCTGTGATGTAAATATGCAATGCCTTCTTCTTTTGTTTTTTTTTTGTTTGTTTGTTTGTTTGTTTGTTTTGGGTTTTTGGGTTTTTTTTGGTTCATCGTCACGACCGAACAGATAAACTCGTGTGACAGGTGTTGTGTGACTGTACTTAATTGTTGGATGATGAAAAAAAGAAAATACACGTACATTGAAACAACTTTAAAAAACAAGAAATGAAATCTACAGCAAACAAATAAACCAATATAAGAGGAATCTGGGGGGGGGCGTTTCCATAGAAACGAGTTTCCACAGGCCCCTCCTCCCTTTCACAAAGACCAACAAACTTCTTTGGAAATTCATCGCAAAATGACGTGTTGCGTATGTTAAAAAAAAAAAAATTTAAAGTTCCAGCTCGTTTTTTTCTCGCTGTGAGATACTGGTTGCGCTAACAATGGTTCTACATCAGGTTTTCTAATGTTGTTATTATGAGAGATTTTTTTTCCAGTGTATTTTTGTACCATAATTGTAATTATTTATTTTTTTGATTTTGTTTTGCTTATGGCAGTGTTAGCCTGTCTGTATCGTTCCGGTGTGGGAACACTTTTTTTCTTTTCTTTATTTTTTCTTTTGAAGGATGATGTTGGATGCATTGCAGGTTTTTTTATTATTCAGATCCTATTTAGTTGTTTTTGCCTGTTTGTTTTTTGTTTTTGTTTTGGGTCTGTTTGTTTTTCATACCAAAACATTGCGGCAGGTATCCAGTAGAGGACTTGCCTTGCTGTTTGGTAGTATTTATTTTAAGTTATATTAAAATGATAAAGAAATTACTGTCGCGTCACAGCCTTTTCTTTAAAGAAGGTCAAAAATGTAATGACGGTCAAATGCAAAAATACAGGAAACCCAGGAAAATTGTGCTTATAATGTGTGAACAAGAACAAATCCTTTCCGGGGTGAACGTCGTCGGACGATGCTTCCTCGTTGTGTCCCAGCCAGTATTTTTGCCACAGCAAAAAATTAAGAGCATATGTATTGGTCCCAATCACCCCCCTATTGAAATGACACTGACTATTCTATACAGACATCGGTGGTCCAGCAAAAATAGACTCTCCTTTTTTTCTTGATCTGTTAAATTCGGCAAACGGACAGAAAAACGAATGCAGATCATTTCTGAATTTCATCAGTTGGAGGGAAAAAAAACAGGTGTTCCATCTTTAGTGTATGACGGACATTTCTCTGTCAGGCTTTTCAGTCAGATCTGAAACGCTGACGGTGAAGAACATTTAAAAATGAACTCTTTCTAACAGAAATGAGAAATTAAAAGATTTAAATATTTAACATATTAAATCTTTCACATGGTGACGTTATTAAATATGTTTTATGTATAATTAAAGATGCATGTTCTCTGTATCAGCAGGTAACTGCTTAAAATTGCATTAATTTGACTGCATTTCCAACAGCTGTATCAGCATAAACAGATCTCTACGTTAAACTGTGATCTCAGCACAAATTCCCCTGCAAGTGCATCCCTAAAAAACTTTGACGTTGCTAATTGTGACGTGGTAACACGTACCACTTCAACATTTCCCTCCTTTAAAAGCAACCGTCAGACGAATAGAGGGTATTAATGTTAATCAGTGCTATTTACATATTTCAGCTCCCACTTTCCAGTGCTGTAAATCCTCTTAAAAGCTGGGTGTTTATGTTTTGACGCGATCTAATAATGTATGCAAGATTTAACCTACATTTTTGGAAACGTGGTGCTTACTGTACTAATGGCCTTCTCCAGCAAATCTGTTTATAGCAGAGTGCTGCTGTTACAGCTGGTGATGCACGCCACAAAAACAAGCTGGCCAAGTGAAGAACTTTAAAACACAGAGTGCTGAAGCTGAACGGCGCTTTATTTAACAGGCTCTCAAGAAGACAGTCATCCAGTTTATAGGTTTACTGTTGATCTGGCAGAATAAATAACACAGGAAAAATGACCAGACACAAGTACAGCATTCGTTCCACTTCAGCAGCCGAGGGGCTGCCCTTACTGTACTACAGAAACCTACGGGCAGCTGGCAGCAAAATAACGTGTGTTAACACTGGCCTTTTACGTTTTCCTTATTTTATAAGAGAAACTATATCAAAATATGATTGTATACTTATCAAGTCAATGGGCTGATTGATATACAGAACTGTGCAAGGATTTAAAATGAAAAAGCACATTCATTTATGTATTAAATCATATTTATGAAGCTGTTTATTTGCCTAGAAAAACTAATATTAGAATGAACACTAATACGTTCAACCAAAAGGGTTTTAAATGTGACAATGAGTTTGCTTGAAGCCCAGTATTGGTCAGCTAAGCCGTTTTGGCTGTAGAGCAAATAATGGATGCAAAAAACAAGGGTTGGAAAGGAAATATCTAGAACCAAATTTGTTCATCAATCTAGCAAAAAAAAAAAAACAACACTTTTCTGGGCTACGAGTAGCTCTGTGGTCTAATGCACAAGCACTGCTCTGAGCATCACTGGTTCGACTCCCAGGTCACACTGCTTGTCATTGGCAACCCGAGTCTGAGAGAAGCAAAATTGGCTATTCTCTCTAGGAGGGTAGATGGCGCTCTCTCCTCACGAGGCGGTGACTGGATCCACCATCCTATAAATCGGGAGCAGCTTGTGTGATTGGGGAAGAGGTTGGCGCTTTTCTCAATACTTCATTACGTTTTAACGATCATGACGTTTTTATAACATTTACTGCCCGGATCCTTTAAATCTGTCTTTCGGTACATTTACACAGTGCTGTACATTTATGATGGAATCCAGACCAAAGTCCTCCGGTACTGAGGAGCAATCGGTCAGTTACTCTAATTACTCTGTTACTAATCTGACATTAAGTCCTACTGGGCTACAGAAGCTTGAACATCGGGCCCAAACGTCCCTCTTCAGCCTGCGCAAATGAGAACGGAGATGGGAACTGATGAACGTGTCCAAATGTTGCCAAATATTCCCCAGAAGCTCCTCCCACCGGTCACTCTGGAACAGCAGGCGGCCAGTCCACGTCCACCGACTGACAGAGTAAGAGTGCAGAAGGGAAAATGAGTAAAATTCAAACAATAACAAAGAAAACGACTTTGGATCTACAATATAAATGTATTGAGCTGGATTGGCCCATGTGACCCATCCTGGCTTCTCCCATATTCTCATAGCAACTGTTGCTAGGTTCCAACTGTTGTTCCAGTTGGTGAATTCATGCTGGGGTCCAGAGTTGTTACACAACACCTAGTTCCCAGTGTATGAAGCTGCTCCACTGAGATGGACTGTCCTGTCTAGTTAATCAAGGCAGGTTAGCAGCGAATTTGGTAGCATGATGATAGCACATATCTCCAAAAACATCTCCAAACAATGGCTTTACAGGAAAGGGCAAAAATGCTCTTAACCTTTACAAGACGTTTATGTAAAATAAGAGCATTTTATTGGTCTATTCATCCAGAATTATTTACATAGTGTACAGAGCAGCTACAGAGTTCAAACAATGGACAAAAATGGAGATAAGAGGATTCAGAAGATAAGAGGAACCGAAAGCCTGGTTCATACCTACAGTGGTGTTCCATAGGCTGCATAAGCAAAGTGGGGTCTTTGCGGCCCGGGCATAGAGGCTATGGTTGGTTGTTTTGAGTTCTGTACCTAGTTCTATTTTATCTACTGTCCATCTATCTCAGTTGGCTCTGTGAAACACACCTCCACATCCAGCTCCAGAATGTCTACCTCGGACGCCATCAGAGCGCAGAGGTTGGGCTTTGTCCGGCCGAAGTCTCCGTGAACAAACTCCTTAATGTAGCTGTGGAGGTGGTTAAGGCAACACTGATTAAATCAGATGTATAACTATGGTTAGATGCTCCTGCCGTTACTACTGACAGATGTACGCTTGGCCGCAAGCTAGATGGGTCTCGACCGAGCTTGCACATCTGGACACTGGACCTAGAATTAGATCAGCTGCTTAAAATGGTTGAAATTTTACGCATAAAAACAGTTTCCAGGTTTACATTAAAGAGCGTTTTCTGTAAATTATTGTGTAAAATGTGTTTAAGGATACGTCCCAGCCTGTGTGTGCAGCTGCAGTCTGAAGTGGTGTGTGTCCATAAAGCTGGCGCTCATGGAGTGGATGACCCTCTGCCGGACAGCCAGCGGCCTGCGGTGCAGCACCCTTAGTGGAGTCTTCTGGTCAATCTTCAGCTCCTACATAAACAGAGAGAAGCTGCTCCCAATACATTCTTAAATTACTGCTTTGTAAGCGTACTTGCACACACCCGACTAACCCATCGGCTAATTATCAAACGGTTTTATCTGCTACAGCTGGAAAAAGTAGCTGAGGTTCCTCAAACACAGGCCAATAAGCAGGACTGGACTTACATTCAACTACTGTTTTCATTAAAGTCAAAATATACCTTTATGTTTCCAATAAAGTCCAGATCTGCTGTAGTTATGGCCTTTTTGGTCCAGATGAGGGCGCTGTAGGACTTGGTCTTCTCCTCCTCGCCTTCTTTCATTCTGCCCATAGCGTCTCTGCAGACACACATAACTTAATTAAGTATTAATTAATATTATCATCTAATTATGGAACCACAAAGTGCTCCTGTACGGTCAGTGGAGCTCATAAAATGGACACTGAATGTAGAAACAAGGAGGTGGTCAGTATGTTATGGCTGATCGGTGTGTGATATAGGGCTTTCTTCATATTGTCCCAGAAGATATGATCTCCCAACATTCTGCTCTGCACATTTCAGTGTCTACCCTGCTCTCAACACACCTGAAACAGCTAATCCAGCTTGAGCGGGAGGTGGCGTGTTAGAGCAGAGAAACAGTAAAATGTGCAGGACCGCTCCACCTCATACACACCTGGTAACGATCTGCAGGTCCCTCACTCGGATTTTATCGGATGATGCGTTGATCGTCTGCACAAACGAGGTAGACGTTTACATTGACACACTTTGACACAGAGAATGAAGGTTGTGTGTGGATTCAGTAATGACTCAGTACTTCCTGAAGCTGTCGGATCTCAGCTCTGTTAAATCTGGCTCTGTGGGGGTTCAGGAGCTCCATAGCGAACGGCCGTCCTGCAGGAGACGCAGCAAAGCAAAAAACAAACGTGAACGTGCACATAGATCCACTGTGCTGAACGGAGGAATTTGTCCCACTCACGCAGTAAAACACACACTAGTGAATTCACACACATTTAGGTCTTTTATAATCCGATGCAGAAGCGTTTCTGCTAAATGAAAATATGAATAATACAAATATGAGGAAAGGAATTAAATAGGTGTGTGTGCAGCACTGGAACCTACCATTCCCTAGAGTTTGAACATCCACATCTTCTCTCCCAGACGAGGAAAAGTTAAAGCCTAAACAATAAATCAAGGTGAGTTATTACCAAGAACAGGCTAAAATGTTTTCATTGGCTTGTTAATTAGTGTTATAACTGCACAGCCAGGGGGCAAAAGCCTCGACACAGGGACCCACAAGAATCTCAGCTTTGAATACCGCAGTCATGCTGGAGTCTGAGAGAAAGCCAACTTGGCCATGATCTCTCTAGATGGGTAGATGGCGCTCTCTCCCCACATCACACTCAGTCTGATGCTGGTCGATACAGGCGTCAGTTAGCCACTGTATCAGAGCCGGGCACTTTCGGGCACTTTCCTCTGAGCGCGTTGGCTTGACAGTTTGAAAAGAGGTGGTGGTTGAGTTCACATGTGTCGAAGGAGAGGCGTGCTTGTCCCCACCCCCTGTGTCAGAAGCATCCAGTGTGAGAGGGGGCGACTACTAGTGGGGAGGGGGAATCGGCACTTCCAGATTGGTGGGGAAAAACTGGGAAAAATCTTGGAAAAGCAAGACAAAGCGAGAGACGAGAGTGGAGGTCCTAGTGAGAGAGATGGCAGCAGGGGAAGCAGAGGGCGGATAGAAGGCATAAGAGGCAGGGAAAGAGGAACCATGGCTGCAGGGCTGCTGAAGTGTTTTTGAACCCGGCGAACAGTGTTGGGGAATGAGCAGCCGTCAGAGACCACGTCCACACTGATTACTGCGACATTCCACAGAGTTAACTTGAACTGAATGAAACTGTAAGCAATTAGCAGGAATTCAGGTTGACTCGTGCACTTACCGTCAGCCCTGAAAGCAGAGAGAAGAGGATCAGCGATCAACTCCTCCACTGATCCCTCCATTCTTCTCTCTCCGTCTATCACCCAGGGGGTCTGAGGAAGCTCCCGAGAAAACTTATTATACCTCCCTGAGGACAGACAGAGATACAAAGAGGGAAAAATGCTTATCCCTCTCTTACGGAGCGATTTCAAACACACACATATTATATGCAATTTAAATAATTGAATTATTTATAAAATACATAGTAATAACAACAATGCAATCATAATAGGATGTACGTGAATGTGTACGATTATGCAATTATTACGCAATGAGGAAATATAAATGCAGCATAGCAGCATGACGCAGAATCCAAACCTGTGATCCAACAATCACAGACCTGCTCCGAAACTCAGAATAACACCAGCATAAACGAACTTAGAACCTATATGCTGTGAACATCAGAACACTGTGCTCTGGAAACACGGAAAATCCAAACATCACACGTCTACAAAGCCCCTCACCTGCTATGAAAATGGATGCATGTAGGCATGTGGTGTCCAGAGGAGTGCACTTGCTGACAGGACTGGCGGGCGGACACGGGTAGTGTCTACAGAGCGTCACACCAAAGACAAGTCACACAGTAATCAACACACAGTGCAGAGCTGAAGACGGACTTGGCTCAGCTGGACTGGATTCGGAGATCAGAGAAAGCAGGACTCTCACCTGAGGAACTTCTGATCTGAAATCTTCTCCAGCGCTTTTACCACTGCCATCCTGGTGAAGACAGACTGAGCCAGAGAGAGAGAAAGGAGCGGTCAGTGTCATGGTGGGTTCAGGTGGGCTCAGGTGAAATCAGACAGTGTGGCCACTCGGTGAATTCCAGATGTGTGATTATATTTAATATACGGATACGGCGAAGTTCTGAATAAAGAAGAGCTTATTTACGGTGTCCCACGAGCGCAGGCGTAAACGTACTCACTGCTTTATTCTTCGTAGGCTTGAAACAGTCAGGACATGTTGTAGCTCTGCAGAGACAAATCACACAGAAACACGAACCATGGGACACTGTGAACATCCAGGGAATAAAAAAAGAAGGGAAGTGTGAAACGAGTCAGAGCAGACGTACAGGAAGTGGCAGTCGCCGTCTGTTTCGGGATGCGTGAAACCCACGCTGACCTCAAACGCACTCTGCAGAACAGGAAAGGACGGGGACACATCATTCACATACACAGTGCGTTTATTGTAATGTACGTATAAGATCAACTACAACTTCGACCACCTCCTTGTTTCCACATTCACTGTCCACTCAATCAGCTCTTTGAAGTTGTGTAATTACGGACTGTATTCCACGAGTGGATCAGACACAGCAGTGCTGCCGTCCACTAAACACTCCTTCCTTCTAGATGTAAAGTCAGAGACAGAAGCTCCTCTGTTTCTGCACAGTGTGTGCTGGTCATCCTCTAGTCCTTCATCAGATGCTCACAGGACACTGCTCACAGGACACAGTTGGCTGGGTATTTCTGGTTGGTTGACTGCTGTGTCTGATCCACTCACACCAGCACAACACACACTAACACACCACCACCATGTCAGTGTCACTGCAGTGCTGAGAGTGACACACGGGGACTTGGGTTTCTGCTTTGCATCGAATGTACTACGGTACTCACATTAGTCAGTACAGGTGATCCCAGATCTTTGCCCACCATTCCCTGGATGGCCCATTTAAAGGCGTCCTTCACCTGAACTACATCCTCCTTGTCCAGACACATGCTCTTCTCCCTGACGGACACAACAAACAGTAACACTACTTTTTCCTGTCTGAATTCATGACAATTTATGAACATGAGCCCTGAGGCCTCGCCAGGGATTCTGGGAAATGTATGCTGCTCACTTACCTGGCCTCCTTTTTAATGTGCAGCCAGCAGCAATGCTGAAGAGGACAGAAACAAAAGGAGACAAATGTTGCAACCTGTGTAACATCAGACATGACATTAGAATCCATTAATATCAACAGCGTCGTGGTTCTCTGGAACCCGCTCGGTGGCACACTGCGAATGGAACCGCGGGTGGTGGGTTTGTCCTGAAGGTGGACGTACTTCTCTAACAGAGAGCTGAGCAGGAAGCGAGACCGCCAGCATGAGACTGTCAAACTGGTACTCCCCTTTTCTCACAGCGTCACACACCTGCAATTAAAGACACAATTACAAATGTTCGTGGACACCCCTTGTAATGAATGCATTCAGCTACTTTAAGTTGCACCCATTGCTGACAAAGATGTGCAAATGCACACACTGCTTGTCTAGTCCCTGTCGAAAAGTACTGCCAACAGAATAGGACTGTCGTGTGTATATAAACATTGGCACATTGTCTAATGCCAGGGGGGGGTTTGAGGAGCAGTGGAAGTGTGTTCTCTGAAATCATGGGATGGTGTTTTATTCAATACTTTTGGGATGAGATGGAGAATTGGGGATTAGGTGGGGTGATGACCATCCAACACCCTGAAAGCAATCAAATCTTCACGGCAATGCTCCAAAATCTAGTACAAAGTGTTCCCTAGACAGTAGACAGCTACTCTAATAAAAGCAGGATAAACCTTTGATTTCAGGAGAAACAATGAAAGAGCAGGTGTCCCAATACTTTTGTCCATATCGTCTACATCAGAACTGATTTATAACCATTTTAAGTGGGCCAATGCTGTCGGTTCCAGCCTGCTCTCAAACCCTCTGGAAAGCTCCGTATGATGCATATCATGTACAACGTATCATGTTGTTCTAGCTTCTCTGTACCGCCCATCGTTTGTCACCTGCTTGGCGTAGCTCTGGTCGCAGAAATCCTG
The DNA here is from genome assembly GCA_034509495.1 of Acestrorhynchus altus. Classification (NCBI taxonomy): domain Eukaryota; kingdom Metazoa; phylum Chordata; class Actinopteri; order Characiformes; family Acestrorhynchidae; genus Acestrorhynchus; species Acestrorhynchus altus. Next base: position 48,133,479 of record CM067502.1, read on the forward strand.
CAGAACCCCCAGACAGGCCACACAGATCTTAGACTTGACTTCAGACTCAGCTTCCATCACAGCTGTCTTAGAGCTGCCGTCCTCTTCAGGCTGTGGACACTCTAACTTTAGCTTCTTACTCGGAGGGTCTTCTGTCTGTATCGGATCTGACACATCACAGGGCTGCTGGTCGTCCGTCTCATTGAGGAACACCAACAGCTCTCTGTGTATGTCCTAACAATCAGGACGGAAAACAGACAAACACACGAACATCAGTTAAATAAAACACAAAGAGATGGAAAATGTAGTATCCCCCCCAAAAAAACACACACGATTTTATCCTCCAGTGTCAATTACCCAACCCAGTCGCATACGATGCTCCCAACACTAGGAGGGTGGAGACACGTGAAGCCAGCCACCACCTCTTTTCGAACTGGTGCCACTGCTGGGCAGCCAATGTGCTCAGAGGAAAGCGCCAGGTAATCAACTCCGATACAATTGCTATGCCAGCCAGCATCTAACTGGTGAAATGGGGACAGAGTGCCGTCTTTCCACCCAAAGAGAGCATGACAAATTTTGTACCACCTGCCGATGGCAAGCATCAGGAAGCCGGGATTCAAACCTGCGATCCTCAGATCATTATGCTAGCGAATTAGACCACAGAGCAACCCTAAGACCCACCCACTAAAGGTCCATCTCCAAATGGAGTTTGTTGGTTTTCTGTTTACTTTAGAAAGCAAAGGAGCAGTGAGTGATGTCCTGTCTTACTTGATGATTTTGCAGAGCATTCCGAAAGGACAGATTTAACCAACAGAGATGTTCTTTTGTCTACTAGGGGCAAGGTCACGTAGAACCCCATGGTACTGTAGCTAACCTCCCTGGATGTGGACTGAAAATTTAATAGAAGACTGAGTGGTGGCTAAAGAACCTCAATCATCTCCCATCATCACAAGGTATGACAGAATCCAGAAATCCAGAAACACTTGAACAAACCTCAATGGACAGCTGATATGAAGAGTACTTTCCCACGCAGCAGAATCTGAGGACACATCTCACACAGCAACCAGCATCCAGCAGCTTCCTGATTATGGGACGGTCTTTGTCTTTCAGGGAAAGCATCGCTGAGGGAGAGCGGAAGGAGAACAAGAGATGAGAATAGTCTACAGAAGACCCAACTAAATACAGCAGATCAAGAGACCACTCAGTCAAAGAAATCGTATTTTACAGTATTAGTGTGGGTTTAGGCAACAAAACCGTTCAGTCATGTCCAACTATCCTAACACTCGGTAGGACCTCCCTGTTGGCATTACTGTATCAGGAGCATCTTCAGGCTCAGCGTTTCCCATTCTTCCACATCGTAACAGTCAAAGCTTGTGCTTCGTAATCATGATGCATCATCATGCTGGAAGTAGCCATTCAAAGATGTTAAACTGTGGTCATGAGGGGATGCACACGGTCAGCAATAATATGCAGATAGGCTGTGGCATTCAACCAGTGATTGGTGTTAACAGTCCAAAGTGAGAACATTCTCCACACCACTACACTAACTCCACCAGCAGGGACTGATTCCATCCCTACTCTGTGTTCCTCGGCAGAAATCGAGTCATCAGTCCAGGCTACGTTTCTTTAGTGTTCGACTGTCCAGGATTGGTGAGCCTGTGCCCACTTCAGCCTCAGCTTTCAGACCTTGGGTAATGCAAGGGGATCCTGACATGATCTTCTGCTTAGTTACAGATTAATGGAGCTGGAGTTACCGAAGCCCCGCAGCATCTTTTCCTTCTCACCAAAATACAATTTCAATGCATTACATTTTCAATGCTTCGCCAGCCTCGTGCATAGACACCCTTACACTCTAGTGTGACTGGGCAGGGCTACATGCATTGGATTTTGCGACATCGCTACTGAATTAAATCCCAGTTTAAAGGCCAAAAGCAGATTCCTGTTTACTACTCCGTCCATGTCTATGTGCTCAACCTGCATACAGATTCTGACTGATTAGTGAGACGGGCGGGGCTAATGATGTCACTGATCCAATTTTTGGTTTATATGAGAAGGGAGGAGCTCTTTTTTTCCTCAGTGTTCAAATTTCAGAATAAAAGTCCTGAGACTGGATAATACTGACACATAAATTATGAAAATATTAAAGGACATTTATTTTATAAAACGTATTGCTGTAAATATGCTTCACAATCTGATCATCATAAACAAATCTCGTATCATACTGAACTCACCTGAGGGGGTCTTCAGTGTGATTAACAAAAAACGCTTTAATAATGATACTCAAAACATTAGTCAGGTGTTCACCTCCGTGTGATACCGAGGACGTACGAACAGTATGACTGAACTAGTCACGGCACTGGTTGCATCATAACTCGCAGCAGGTTTCAGAACCGAGTGTCAATCGAACGTCCGCCGCATTCCGCGCAGAACGTGGGCCGCCATTTTGGGCGTGTTCCAAACCGTTACAATCAAGTGCGCTACAATTAGACTCGGGCCACCATTTTGGGCGTGTTCCAAACCGCTACAATCAAGTGCGTCAAACAGTGGTCTATTTTGGTCCGTTCATAAATGTTATATTTTTCATTTCATAAATTATAAAACTGTGAAGTGATATCGCTTTTATTTTGTTAAATTTAAGGGTGCGGAGAATTATTTAATTATTTCTACAGCAAATATTATACGTTGTATTTATGTAAACTGCATATATATATATATATATATATATATATATATATATATATATATATATATATATATATATAATATATATATATATGTGTGTGTGTGTGTGTGTGTGTGTGTGTGTCATATATTACAATACATACAATACATATTAAGTTAAATAGTGTCTTCTTCCCATACGAGTCCGTACAACACACAGGAAGTCAGCTAGTGTGCGCTGATTGGAACGCGCCCCTCTGTCTGACCGGCGTGTATCAGCCACCTAACTGCGTCATTCGGACGCGCCGCAGCCTCTGTCTGTCGGGTCCTCGCCCTGTCCCGTCGCTGCCGGTGTCTCTGGAAGGTTCTATCGGGTTCATCCCGAATCTGCATCCATCCGAGCCGAGCCGCGTCCCGCAGCCCAGCGCCTCCGTCGTGCCGCCCCGGAGCTCGTGCAGCAGTGAGCCGCGCTCATATTAATCACGATGAAGGCTGAAGCCGTCGCGGCGCAGCGGGGCAGCAGCGCCGCCGCCAAGCAGGGCAGAGGGGCTTATGTGGACCGAGACAAACCTGCCCAGATCCGCTACAGTAACATCAGCGCCGGGAAAGGTGAGCTACACACCTCGCACACACACACACAGGACCCCCCTCCAATACATGCGCACACACACAGAGGACCACCCCCCCCTCTAATACACACACAGGAACCCCTCCACCCCTCCCTCTAATACACACACACACACACACACACACACACTGGACCCCACCTCCAATACACACACAAACAGAGGAGCTCCCCTTCCAATATACACATACACACACACAGGACCCCCCCCAACACACACACCTGTACACAGGACCCCCACACTGCTTCGTTAAAGATCTGAGAATTTGGGGGTACGTTTCCTTCACCAACACTGTAAATAGTTCTAAAACAGAAGACTTCCTCCTTTTCCGAACACGCCTCTGATCATAACAACCTGTCCTGTTTTGTTTGACAGCTGTCGCTGATGCCATCAGAACCAGTCTTGGCCCAAAGGGCATGGACAAAATGGTACGTCACGGCACTCTGTCCTCATAACTCTCGAACCAATCAGGGATGAGCTTTGAAAATGTGCTGAAGTTCCTCTCTATTCCTCAGATCCAAGATGGTAAAGGAGACGTGACCATCACCAACGATGGTGCCACCATCCTGAAACAGATGCAGGTCCTGCACCCAGCTGCTAAAATGGTGAGGCTCTGCGAGGAGGTGGTGTGGATGTGATGTTTTCAGAATGCTCAGATTCAGAATAGATACGGACATTAATGTAGTGGAGTTCAGAGGGGGGTATTTGGGGTCCTGGGGCAGATTTTGACTTGCTGGACCTGAAATACCCACCCCAGTTCGGCTTTGCGTAAAGATATGTTTGTGTGTCTCAGCTGGTAGAGCTGTCCAAAGCTCAGGACATCGAGGCTGGGGACGGCACTACGTCCGTGGTGGTGATCGCCGGAGCCCTTTTGGATGCCTGCGCCAAACTCCTCCAGAAAGGTATACAAAGCTACACATCCTCTCTGGCCATCCTCTGGAATTTCCAGATACAGTCAACTCACGCAATAATGTCTCCATAGGTATCCACCCGACCACCATCTCTGAGTCCTTCCAGAAGGCGGTTGATAAAGGTGTGGAGGTCCTGACCTCCATCAGCCAGCCGGTGGAGCTGAGCGACCGCGAGACGCTGCTCAACAGCGCCACCACATCCCTGTGTTCAAAAGTGGTATCGCAGTACTCCAGCCTCCTGGCCCCCATGAGCGTAGATGCTGTTATGAGGGTCATCGATCCAGCCACTGCCACTAGTGTCGACCTGCGAGACATCAACATCGTGAAGAAGCTGGGGTGCGTACATAGCTGTGGTAGTAACGGACCCTTTCTCTGTTGTCCTGTTTGTTCTGTTGTGCGTAAAATAAGAGTTAATGTAACACCGATAAACAGAATCGAGGTTCTGTGATCTGAGGATCGCAAGTTCAAATCCCTCTGTTTGTATATGAATATGCAGTTGATTGATCAAATATTACTAATCTATGGATTTTCTTGACTTTGGAACTGTGATTGGTCAGGACACCTCTGCCCAAATTAGCCCCGCCCACTCACTCTAGTGGGGTGTTGCAGTCTGGGCTTTTGATGGTGTTGATGGACAGTATTTGTGTTTCCAGTGGGACCATAGATGACTGTGAGCTGGTGGAAGGTCTTGTTCTGACCCAGAAGGTGGTGAACACCGGCGTGTCCCGCGTAGAGAAGGCCAAGATTGCCCTCATCCAGTTCTGCCTGTCCCCTCCAAAGACCGATGTACGTGCACACTTTCATCCACATCGTGGACTGTTTTCAGCTGATCCCTTTAATTTTCTGCTCCCGTTTGTTAGAATCGCCCCCTTTGGGTGGATCAAACGCAATGTCGACTGGATTATTAGACCCCGGTTTAGATATTAATGTGATTTTTCGTTCTAAAAAAAACGGACGTTATCGTCCAGCCCTACTTACAGTGGTTTTCAAGTGTCCACTTTGTCCTGAAGGTCAAACTTGTGCTTGTGAGAGTGTTGTCCCGTAATTACCCCCTCTTACAGACTTTCTCTCTACCTCTCATGTCTGGCCAGATGGACAACCAGATTGTGGTGTCAGACTATGCGCAGATGGACCGTGTGCTGCGAGAGGAGAGAGCTTACATCCTCAACCTGGTCAAACAGATTAAGAAAGCTGGCTGTAACGTCCTGCTGATCCAGAAATCCATCCTGAGGTATTCAGTGACGAGAGCGGACCATGTCGGATCAATCCACATGAATGAGATTAGTAACCAGATCAGATCAGACGTTAGTGTGAAGTGTCATTTGGGTAAAACGGGTTCGGGAGATGCTTCCTGTCGTAAAACGTACTTCATCTCTTGACTTTGACTTTCTGGATTGTAGAAATTTGGGATGAAGAATTTTATAATATAGTGTGAATATAACATGTAGCCTTATCTGCCTATAGTCGTATGATGCTGATGTAATTGTGCATCTCTACAGTCCCTACTGACGCTAGATTTTCTTTTATTTTTGCTTATAATAATAATAATTCATATTCCTGTATCTGATTCTACATCATAACTGGTTCTGATTTTGTGAATTAATAGTTGCGTGTGTTTTGGGTTCTTCCAGAGATGCTCTGAGCGATTTGGCCCTTCACTTCCTGAACAAGATGAAGATCATGGTGGTGAAGGACATTGAGAGGGAGGAGATTGAGTTCATCTGCAAGGTGAGAGAGACAGACAGAGAGACAGACAGAGAGACAGACAGAGAGACAGACAGAGAGACAGACAGAGAGAATCCACTGCTCTTTTTCAGATAAAATTAGTTCCAAAGCTGTTGCCATTTCTCACTGAAAGGGACTCTGAATAAAAATGCTCCAGAATGACGTGGAGTATAATCTTTTCACATCGACTCCATTTAACATCACGGTTTTCTCCTCTTTGAAAGATACAGGCTTTGTCATTTAGTGTGACATTCTTTAAATAATAATTGGCCCAATTTTCCATCCCAGTTTGGAAGGGCCAGTTACCCAACCCTGTTCTGACACCCCTCCCCCCTCCCCCTCACATACGATGCCTCCTCTGGCAGATATTAAGATATTAAGGCGAGTCACTGCCTCTTTTCAAACTGAGGCCATTGCACTTGAGAGAAAAGTGTCGGATCCCCACCTCTGATACAGCGGCTAACTGATGTCACCATCACACTTGATTTTTTAAATTTTTTTTAATTTGGAGATGCAGCAGAACACGGACGCTTGTTTAGGTTCTATTGTCTTATAACCTGCTGCGTTCTACGGACCACCCACTATGTTTGTTCCGAATGTGCGTGAAGAAATGGTTTCAGAATCTCTTTGCTTGTATATTTTACAGACTATTGGCACCAAACCCATCGCCCACATTGACCAGTTCACCCCTGAGATGCTGGGGTCTGCCGAGCTGGCAGAGGAGGTCAGCTTGGATGGTTCAGGCAAGCTGGTGAAGGTGAGAGGGCACTGATTGGCCATTCAGTGGCTGAGGTTTTCCCCCAGTCAGCTAATAATGAATGAAAGCTTTTAATGGACTGTGTGTGTGTGTGTGTGTGTGTGTGTGTGTGTGTGTGTGTGTGTGTGTGTGTGTGTGTGTGTGTGTCTCTGTCTCTGTAGATCACAGGCTGCGCCAGTCCGGGTAAAACGGTGAGCATAGTGGTGCGCGGCTCCAATAAGCTGGTGATCGAGGAGGCGGAGCGCTCCATCCACGATGCTCTCTGTGTCATTCGCTGCCTTGTGAAGAAAAGGTAACCAAACACTGTCCCCATAGAAATCTTGGGTAACCAGTTAGGGATCCCAAACACCAGTCCTGTTCGTTCTAAATGTACTGGGTGGAGCTTCATTATTCCAGTACTGTGGGTGGAACTGGAACTTGATACATCTCAATATCATGCATGTTTTTTAATTCAGTTTAATCGAGATTTAAATGAATAACCATCCTATGCATAAGTTCTGAGTACAGGTAAAGTTTACATTGTAACAGTACCACTGAACCACTGTCTGCCGCTAATCTTTGCATGTAAACTATTAATTATAAATATGGTACATAAAGAACATCTGTGATGTGATTAGTCCATTGAAATCTTATGCCTGTGTAAAGTTTGTCCATCTTCTCTGAACTGACTGTGTTGTCTCCTGCAGGGCTCTGATTGCAGGTGGTGGTGCTCCTGAGATCGAGCTGGCACTGCGACTGGCGGAGTATGCCCGCTCACTTGGTGGTATGGAGGCTTACTGTGTACGTGCCTACGCTGATGCCCTAGAGGTCATCCCCTCCACGCTGGCTGAGAACGCTGGCCTCAACCCCATCTCCACTGTGACGGAGCTCCGCAATAGGCACGCCAATGGAGAGAAGACTGCCGGCATCAACGTTCGCAAGGTTGGTCTTTCATTAAGGATCAATGTCCATTGCGGTCATTTGGAGTATTCGGCCTTTCTCACACATACACCTGCTGTATGTCCTGTGTCATGAGTCCGATTTAACACCATTTTGCTTCCTCAGGGTGGAATCTCGAACATTTTGGAGGAGCTCGTGGTTCAGCCCCTGCTGGTCTCCATCAGCGCCCTTACCCTTGCCACGGAAACTGTCCGCAGTATCCTCAAGATTGATGACGTCGTAAGTTACTCCCTCTCACAAGTGTCCTGAGTTTATTGTGGATGTCATGATGAGCATTTCAGAGAGCTTGAATCGCACAGTTTAACTGGACGTGTTGCTTCATATTGTTTAATAACCATTAAACCCAGTTTTATAATAATTGCCCTTTTAGATTAGGGTTGTTTCAAAGCAGCACATGTCCCAACATTGACCCTCTGACCCTTCTCTGCAGGTCAACACACGATAAGGTGTGCTGAAGGTAAATGGAGCACTCCTGCAGTGTAGCATGCTGCCGAAGGATGTGGGGACCTCACAAACTCTTCACTCAGACCAACTGTTAAAGAGCTGTCTGTAGATGTTACGTTGCATAATTTAATAAAATCATTTTGTTTGTTGGAAACTTCAGCTCTTCTCCTTGTTTTATTTTCATATTAGATTTACATCGACACACTTTTAATTTTAGGAAGGTTTAAGAAACTGCAGGAGCCAAATGAATTCTACCATCATTATAAATGATTAAACAGCATTTAAGAAGAATTTTTCCTCAAGTTTATGGAGATAACAGAAACCTATTGGGCAAGATGTTTGCTTGAATTCAAGTCCATAAGTGGATGGAGATAGGGATACCCTGCTGAAAAATCCAGTACAAGGCTTGCTTTTGCTGGTAGCTGGTTTCAGATGGTCTTAGTTTCAGCTGTTTAGCTCAGCCAGGCCATGTGTTCAGCAGAACACTTACGTGATCAAAAGCGTATCTGGTCAGTTTTTCAAACTTTTTGAACCTTAGGTTTATTATACACTTAAAGATTATTCTGCAAAGAAAATGTTTCTAAAAATAACTACAATCTCTCAAGAACCATGTGCATGAATCAATGGTTCTTTGTGTCATGTGGTTCTTCAGAATGAAGAATGCTTTAGAGGACTTTATAAAAATAGAAGAGCCTTTGGTCCTATATTGAATCCTCTACATCACAGTCTGAAGAACCATTTGTTGACACGAAGAACCCTTCATTCATGCAAAGGGTCCTTGAGTGTATGTGGCTATAGAACCATTTTCTTTACTGAAGAATTCTCATATTTAAGTGTTAAATCCTGCTGTTAATTATTACAGGGTATGGTCTGGTCACTTTTTCATGATGCTGTGCTTGTTTGCTGTGACCGTCAGTCATTATGGTGGCCTTAAACAGGTTAATGGGTATAATCCCTTCACTAATTCCCTTTCAGCAGGACAGTAGCCAAACATAGTAAATAAAGGAAATAAACAGTACATTTTGCTTAATGGATGGATGAGCCAAAAGCAGCCCTTATCTGAGCCAAAAGTGCCAAAATCAGCCCTTATCTGAGCCAAAAGTGCCAAAAGGAGCCATTATCTGAGCTGAAAGTGCCAAAAGCGGCCCTTATCTGACCCTAAAGTGCCAAAAGCAGCCCTTATCTTAGCCAAAAGTGCCAAAAGCAGCCCTTATCTGAGCCAAAAGTGCCAAAAGGAGCCATTATCTGAGTCGAAAGTGCCAAAAACAGCCCTTATCTGAGCCAAAAGTGCCAAAAGGAGCCATTATCTGAGCCAAAAGTGCCAAAAGCGGCCCTTATCTGACCCTAAAGTGCCAAAAGCAGCCTTTATCTGAGCCGAAAGTGCCAAAAGCAGCCTTTATCTGTGCCACTAACAGCCAAAAGTGCCACTAACAGCCCTTATCTGAGCCGAAAGTGCCAAACACGGCCCTTATCTGACCCTAAAAGTGGCCATTATCTAAGCCAAAAGTGCCAAAAGCAGCCCTTATCTGAGCCGAAAGTCCCAAACCGGCCCTTATCTGAGCCAAAAGTATGAAAAGCGGCCCTAATTTGAGCTGAAAGTGCTGAAAACAGCCCTTCTCGAAGTGAAGTGACCGAGTGCTTTTGGAGTTTATTTACAGTGGTGGTGATGGTACCCAGTTGCCATGATTACAACACAAATCTAACCATTGTACCGTCAGATGTGTCATATATTTGGGATCTATTTTGTTTCACGCCCCTTTATGCGTCGTATCCCTCCGCCACTGTCAAACACTCCTTAACGGTTGTGGGGTGGGCGTGTCTTACAGTGTGGAAGGGCGTGGCCTATCAGCCCTTATTCAGAAGCTTGAACTGAGGGAGTGTCTTGTTGCTTGGATACGCGTTCCGGCGTCCCTCTGTGGGCGGTGTCAGCGTGGAGGCGCGGGTAGAGGGAGGGCAGAGGGGGGTACTACAGGGGCAGAAGAATGGACAGCTCCCACCGCACGAACGTGCTGGTCACCTCGTGTCTGAAGACCCCAGTGGACCCCCACACTAAAGTCCCCGTGGCCCTGTACGAGAGGGAGAGGGCAGCTCGCCTGGACCACAGACACTATGAGAAAGAGGTGAGTCCAGACTGGAGAATCCAGGTCCAGAAAGTGGAGATCCACTCCAGGCTCAGCCCACAGCCCAGCACGCAGCAGCAACTAAAGCCTGGAGTGGATCTTCCACTTTCTGGATCTGGATTTACCACCTTCACTCCACAGTACACTTTCCTGGAGCCTGAAACCTCAGTTTAATCCTTTCTCAGACCTGCTGAAGGAAGAAAAGCTATAGGATCATCTAATATTCTCACACTCACAAATCACCCACCACAAAGCAGTGCATGACCTCCTAAATAATGACCTGTTAGATGTGAAGGTGTTGTTTCGTGCCTTATCTTTACAGAAGGACACTCAATCTGCCATCTGCTGCCCCCAGCAAACAGACCAGCAGATAATGAGCTTACAGTCTCAGAGCAGTCACTCATATTCCTGCTCTCCGGACACGCCTGGCCCAGGAACAGGGGGACGATATGTATATATACTGATGTTTAAAGCGTTATTACTAATAAAAGTAGGGTTTCTGACAACACTCGTCGGTAAAACATCTCCAAAGTTCTCCTCGTGGGAGTTCAGTGTTGATGGTTCTCATGCAACACCTGATTTGGTAAATTGGTGCGTAATGATGATAAATCAGGTGAGCTGCTGATGGAATTAAGGATGTTCGCCTTTCAGGGGTCTCGGGTTCAAGACCCTATCTTGTGAGGTTTCAGTGTTCACTGTGTTGGTTTTCTCTTGGGACTCTGAGGAGCAGCAAACATGGAGATCAGGTGAACTGGCTACTCTAAATTGGCCTGGTGTGAAAGAGTGTGTGTATATGAGTGAATGAGTGTAAGTCTGTATGCCCAGATATGGACACACACACACACACATACACACACACACACACACTGCTCAATGCAGTCCTCCAGGTGGAAGGTCGTTTCTGAGAGTACCCTGTGCACGGTTGAGTGATGATTGTGATTATGCTGATTGTAAAGCATCCCTGATTGTCTAGAAAGGCACTATTAAGTGTAACTTCATGCATCGTCTTTTTCTACAGATAGAGTACGACTCCGGGTCAGAGCTGGGAGCTGCTGACCCTCCAGCTAAAAACAGCAGCCCTCTACTGATAAAGGACTACCGGGTAACAGGAGATCACATCGACCTGCGTGAGTTCTACTTCTCTAATGAGGAGTACTACCGCAAACTGGAGCAGCTGAAGAAAGCCCACCTCCGCACCATGGCTGAGCTGGAGCTCATGTACCACAAGAAACTTGAGCTAAAGGACGTGGACCCTCTGGACAGTCCTGAGAGAGCCAGTCAGTGAGTGCTGATTAGGACAGGCCAGAATGCCTACCTACCATTTAATTATGCAGAAAATATCGTCCATTTCCTTTTCTGATTCTTCCTGGTCACACATTCTCACATCTAGGGGGCAATTTAGCCAGTTGTCCTATCATGGGCTTACTGGAAAGTTCAGAGCATGTATGATACTGACTAGACTACACATTTAACACATGTATATACTGTACCTAGGGGTGGAAATGGGATGAAAAGTACATTAGGATATATGTCTGTTTGAAATCACGCCATGTTATTGTGTGTCCTACTGTAGACTTCAATGGGGTGGTCCCAACCTGCAGCTCACAGGCAACTTGAAGAAGGCCCACTCCGCCCATGAGCTCAGAAGAGGTTCTGCCTTCTTAGATACAGATGATGAGGAGCGCAGTGCTGATGATGAGCGGAGTGACCCTAACAACCACCACATTGAAAAAGGTCTCCTTATCTCACCCAGAGAGCGCATCAAGAACATGTGGCAGGACTTCAGTGTCGACAAACTGTCCCCACAACAGCGGCACCCTTCTACAACCTCGACCCAGAGCCATCCAGGAGACCACCAAGCCTCTGCACGGAAGAAGGTCAAAGTCAGAGGACAAAGATTGAAGAAACCCAAGCAGACAGATGAGGAGGAGGTCTGGCGTCCGCGGATGACGGTGCCCAGACCTTTCCGCATGATGCTGCGGGAAGCAGAGCGCAAGAGGAAAGGCATCAAATCTCGGTCGGAGATTGAGCAGGAGAATGCAGAACTGCGGCAGCAGCTTGAGGAGCTGACAGAGTGCCAACGGAAGTTTCGGGCCAGTCCTATGCCAGCCCATGTGAGGTTGCCACTATACGAGGAGCTGCAGGGAAAAGATGAGGAGCGACGGCGCAACCTAAAAGCCGGGGAGCAAAAACACCTTGGAACCACCCAGAAACCCTTCAGCTTCCTAGAGCGAGAGCGCTTGAAGAAGGAGCAGAAGGAGGCACAGCTTCACGAGCAGATGCTCCTGGTCACTAAGGAGGAAGAGGTCCGGAAGAAGCGACCGTTTCGGGCCAAACCTGTCCCCCGGGTAGTCAAGGAGGCAGCATCAGGCGAGCAGCAGAAAGAGGAGCAGCTCTATCGCTCCATCAAGATACAAATGCGAGCAAAGGAGCTGCTGCAGAGTGCTTCAATGCCCCCAAGCATGCTGACCAAGAGACTCAGTGAGAGAAAGGCACAGAAAGCTGCCACCCAGAATGACCAACAGGCAGAGATCAGCCACCAACCCAAAATAAATGCTCAGGTGCCTGACTTTGACGCCAGGTACAAGCAGTTCCAGAACCACCTGGCTAGCAAACGGGACGTGCGGCCACTGACAGCCTGCGAACCCTTCCAACTGCGCACTGCTAACATCGCCTCACACAAAGAACGTGTCTTGGCTGAAATTGAGGCAGAGAGTAAGAGTCCCAGGGCAACCCGCTGGCCCTTTGTTGCCCCAGCCACCCTGTCACCCCGAACTCCAGCGTCCTCTGTCTGCTCGTCACTTTCGGGGAGCCAGGAGTGTCTGCCAGCCAAAATCACAGATGCAGCCAAGAAACGTCAGGAGGCCGTTAGGTAATCAAATCCTACTTGCTGGAAACCCTGCCTACCTATGAACTCGAGGCTCCATAAACTTCTCTTAATGCCAGACCAAGAGTGTTGTGCAAACTGTGTTTGTCAAGTGTGTTCCCCAACCTCCTTTACCCCAAAAGGCCAGAGCACATCAACAGAGACCCCAACAAACCCCAACAACCAAGAGTTTGCTTGGTGTGCCATACCTGTGTGGTTGCTTGTAGACTGTAGAATGCTTTCCCCATTCACATTGTCATACTATGTTCTGCCTCTTTACATTGTTGCCAAATGTCCTCCCATTCACACTGTTGTACAGTTCTTCAAAGGTTCTTTAGTAAAGTCAGTGGTTTCACAGAATCATAACAACCCATTGATGCTTGGATGCTTGAATAATTAGTTTTGCACGGTAAAAGGGTACTTTGAATTGACAGAAATTGACTGTGCATGGTTGTTCACAGACAGCACACAAAGGATTTCACAACTCTTATGAGTTAAAGAACCATTTTTGATTAGAATGTAGAAGGTTCTCCCCACACATGCTGTTCTTGAATGTTCACACCACTTGTTGTTCTAGTAAATTCAACACTTGTGCTTTATAACATTATCTACGAAGCTACCACCATTCCCTGTCCAAGAATGCTCTCCCACCAGTTGGAGAATTACCAGCCTATATCAAAGCACCTTAGCAGCCACCTATGATCACCTAGAATCTCCTGTAGTCAGATGAGGACCACCTCACCTCATCTTCCAGCTCATCCGAAAAGTACTGGATGGAGCACCATTATTACAGAGAACACAGTGCCACTGCTGCATAGCTCAATGCTGGGGGCTTTATGCCAATACTAACTAACTATAACAATACTGTGCAGCTCTAAATAGCCACATCCAGCATCCCAATGTGAACATCACCCACCCCCTGCTGTCTTGTCAAAGTTTCCAACCCTCCCTGGATCCCCCTCCCTTCACCCAAGCCATCAGTCCGGCCCTGAGAGCAGCCCCTCTCCTCTCTGAGCAGGAAAGTTCTAGAGCAGAGGAAGAAGGCTGATGAAGAGGAGGAGCGATGGCGGGAGAGACAGAGACAGAAGGAGAAGAAGCTGCAGAAGATGATATCGAAGAGAGCTCAGGCCAATGACCCCCACTTGGCTCTGGCACAGACCTGCCAGACCAAACTCAAAGAGTTCAGGTATCCACACTCACTCAGCCTGTGCCTGAGAATTATGGGTATTGTAGTTACTTGGTGCAACTCTGCTGACTCTTAACTTGGGATTTTTGATTTGGTCAGTCACATCTAAAAGTGATGGTCACTTAAAGCACTAAATTATTACGTTTGTATTTTTGCTCCTGGCCTCCCCCTACAGGTTTGGAGTGAAATTCATATTTACTCCACTGCTGTAAATACAAATCATACTGTGAACTCTCTCATGGAGAGCTATACATGCACATTTGTTGATAAGCTGAGAGACACAGAAGAGACATCTGAAAAGAAAAGCATGTGGACTTAGTGTGTGTGTGTGTGTGTGCGCGCGTGTGTGTGCAGGAAGCAGGACCTGCAGAGGCGCAGAGAGTACCGAGAGGAGATGAAAGAAATTCAGGAGAGAGTGAAAAGCAGACCCCTATTACTGGAACAGGTAGCACAGGTCAGCTATCCCCCCTTTTCACACATTCATCCATCCACTATATATCTGTCTGTCTGTCTATAATAGTCTGCAAGGTCCCAAAGGACCCCAAGGTAAATTGTAAACAACTAAACGCCTTTCTAGCATTAGCTAATATTCATGTTCATGAGCCCACAATCAGGAGAACACTGAACAGAAATGGTGTGGAAGGCAGGGTTCCAAGGAGAAAGCTATTGCTGTCCATCTGCAATTAGCTAAAGATCACATGGACAAGCTAGAAGGAGTAATGTTTTGTGGACAGATGATTCCAAATGGAAAGGTTTAAATGAGAAGTGTTATGTGCGCAGAAAGAAAAGCACTGCATTACAGCATAAAACCTTAACCCATCAGTGAAACATGGTGGTGGTAGTATCAGGGTTTGGGTATGCTTTGCTGCATTTGGGCCAGGACAGCTTGCCATCATTGACGGTCCACTAGATTCTAAAATATAATCATTCTAACGGAATGTCAAGACATCTGTCTGTAAGCTGGATCTTAATGTGGGTCATGCAAAACGACAATGACCCTAAGCACACAAATCGTTCTACCAAAGAATTAAAGAAGAATAAAGTTAATGGTTCAGAATGGCCCAGTCAAGTCCTGATCTTAATCCAATAGAAATGTTGGGGAAGGACCTTAAGAAAGCATTTAATTTGTGTGTTTGTGTGTGTGTGTGTGTGTGTGTGTGTGTGTGTGTGTGTGTGTGTGTGTGTGTGTGTGTGA